>CATQJL010000112.1:70096937-70621176 GCA_958299035.1 Cylicocyclus nassatus
AAGACCACAAAACGAACGAACTTCACCGGCTAGCGACAAGCCCGCACATTTAGTCGTAACGGACGTCACTGAGTGTTAACCATTGAATCAAGTCCTTTTATGTGCAACGCTAAGCCCACATAATGATATGAATGGAGCAAAGTCACTACTGATAGACAGACACTCGTTTTTGACATTCATCTTAGGATTTCTGATAGAAATCCACGCGGCTTCAAATAGTTTCCTGGCACAAATCTCAGTCTCGCATGTCAGTATCGTACATTTGACTTCGTAATCATTTCCGCAGTGCGCCTCTATCTTGTGCCGTCCCAATCTAGAGCCTACAATCCGTTTTCAGACCTCTGATGACGACGATATTGTCAAAACGTAAGGTCAATAAAGTCTCCACCACAGAATCTGAAGGCACAAAATTCTGACATAACTACTCTACTGACATCATGTTGCCTTATATTTTCCGAAGATAGATAAAATCTGAGATAATCTGCATATACATGGGTAAAAAGCTCTATCAGATGGTGCCTAGAAAACATTCGTTCACCTGCAAAGAATTGAATAACCATATCTTTGTTCTCGAAGCTGCTAATGGCTATATCTCCTGACTTTGAAGGTTGAAGCCATCAAGCCGTCGTGGGTTTAGTGAGTGTCCCACAACGCATCCCAGCAGCGGTATTTTGGGTGGTCTCACATGTTTCACTGCGCAGATACTGCCCAAAGTTTATCTAACTTTGCATTTCAGCCACTATAAGAATTCTTACGTACGTAAATGACCTTATATAGGTATTTTCTGAAAGTGAATAATTTATTCTGACATCTTGCAAAATTGGGAAGTTTAATCACTTTTTGGGAAATCTACATTTATTCTCTAGGTGCCCCACTTTTTACCGATCACCCTAATAGGTCCAGCAGAGCATCACTTGTTGTTATCAATTTGTAAAAGTTCCTGCGTGTGTAAAAGTTTTTCCAAACTGCTGAGACTCCAGTTATTGATTTTTTGAGATAATCAAATTTGTTGTTGTGGTGGTGGTGCCTGCGACTTGGAGTTATCCAGCCATCTACCACAAAAAATATCAATTTTTTTATCCAGCTCTTCTCGGGCGTATAGAGCGTTGCATACATGATATGTGAAGGTTGTATGATTGCCGCTACTACTGCTACGATGACAACCTGCAGACTTTTTGCCTACGAATCGTAGAATCCTTCTAGCGTTTCAAAACTTCGAGTAAAAAAATTGTCTTGCGCACCTTTCAGACTTATTTTCTATTTCATATCATGGTTGTTAACAAAATCGACGCTGATTGCAAAAAAGCGATTGCGTTCAGTAGCCAGCTCCTATATTCTCTGGAAGGTGTGCCAGATAAAAAGTATAGCTTGGTGTTGAAGAAGACAAACTTGACAAACTTCCCATGTATATACAAAGTTCAGAAGACTCTATTGATTGATTGCAGAAAACTTGTAGTGGAAAGATAAATTGGAAGCTCCTCCAAAAACGATTTGCTCAAATTCAACTGAGTGTGCAATTCGACTTTTTTGATTTCGCGAGAAATGTCTGCAACTTTTCCAAATATAGCAGAAGAATTCTTGGCATAGGTCATACCTAAAGCGATCCGTCTAAATCGCGGTGACTTGCGATTTAGCGAATTGGTGACTCGCGATTTAGCGATGCGGTGACCCGCGATTTATCGAAATGCCAGATTTGCGCAGATCTATGCGCGGGATCCAAATAGGCGCATAGCTTTCCTAAGCTCAAAACGTGCTAAATCTTCCTTGCTCAAAGTGCTTCAAAAAAATTTTTTAGGATGCAGCAACTGAAACCGCGCTACTGGAGTTGCGCAAATTACGACCAAAACTTCACGCGTGATTTGACTGGATAAGGATGAAGACGTGGGTTTGATTCTGGAATAACTTCAAATTTTAACATCAAATCTTTATTTTGTGGGCAGGTTATCTAAAAAATAATTTCAATCGTTTTTAACGGTTTGTGGAAATCTCGAAGATAATTTTGTGTATACATGGTACCGTTTGAAAGGGTAAATTGAGAAGAATCGAATGACCAACTTTGTTTGCTCGAAAATTATTGTTTTGGTGGCGAAATGGTGCAGGAAAGCAAACAAGTCAGATTTTTTGCCAAATTTTTGAAAAAATCATGCTCCAAAAATCAAAGTGAAATTGGTTGCAAAATGCGCGAATGGTACGCAACGTACCTGTGATATTTCTGATCTTGCTTGGCTATAGATGGTCAAACTCAAGACATTTGAATTCAGGGCTCGGCATGGGGTGGCTTTTCCAATATTTCAAAGACGAAGTCTTTGTAAACTTTGGCAGAAAAATACGACATCACCTATGACGCGATCGTGGATGGATTAGAACGAATAACGAGAAAATAATGGAACAAAATATAAAAGCAACTTTGAACAGACGAAAAAAACTAAAAATGTTCGTTGGTGGCTGTCCAGGTGGCTGAAAAGCCATCTAATTCCGAAAAAAGTTTGCCACGCCTTCAGTTCCCATAATTTTTTCATAATTTTTTGCACATAGTCCTAACTCCCTGTTGCCCAACTACACACCAAATTTGGTGTCATTTCATTTTCTCTTTGCTGTGAACAACTCTTTTGTTTATTTCGAGGCAGGTTTGAATTCGCGCGCTCAACCGGCGAACATGTTGAAACAAGAAAATTTTGTTTTTGCAGATCGATAAGGCAAAAATGACAACTTGCTCTTCTATAGACGGTGAGTGACATAAGGGCAGAACTGAGCTTGCCCCGTAAGCCACCTGTGCCGAACCCGGTTTGAGTTGCCCCAAACTGAATTCCACGCGCAATATCGAGAAATTCTCACCTTTT
Source organism: Cylicocyclus nassatus (assembly GCA_958299035.1). NCBI lineage: Eukaryota > Metazoa > Nematoda > Chromadorea > Rhabditida > Strongylidae > Cylicocyclus > Cylicocyclus nassatus. The sequence goes on from CATQJL010000112.1 coordinate 70,099,778, forward strand.
TAGCTACAGAAATACACAAGCAGCAGATCACAGTCTCCTTTGTAGTTCGCAATGTTGCCAAAGGTTGAATGTATTCGATCATCAAATTACTCGTCTGTGCAGTGACTAAAAGCTGAGAACGAAACTTGGAAATTCAAAAAGTGATTTTTCGAAAGGCTAACCATGTAAGGTTAAAACCACGGTTGAGCATGAGGTCATGTGCGCCCCACTGGGGCTCGTTTTGGGGATATTAAGAACAAGGGGTAGGGAGGGTGGGGGAGTCGTAATCAGGAAGCAAATTTCTTTAAAAAGCGAAGAAACACTACGACTGAGTAGCGTGGAAAAGAAAAGCGCTATCGCTCAACTGTGAATTTCACAACTCTATCAGAGGAATGATTATCGTGAAGAGCATGCTGATTAACTCGACTAACGAAGTCCCGGCCAGATTCCATTCTTCTACCTTACACTTACTAAGTTCACTAGAGAAGCTTTTCATGTAAATTGGGTATGATTTCCACAATCAGCATGCCAAATCACCTCAACGAGCTCTAGAAATCATTACCTATTACATTTCTCATGTTTTCTAACGTCTAGGAAGCATGATTTTCAAACATGAATAATTGGTCACAAAAGTGAAAGAACTCAGCTCTTTGCATTCGTAACGATGTATTACTCTTTATCAGTCTACAATAAAAATTGTTATACATATCGCTTTAAAATAATGAATTAAGAAGTGCTGCCAAAACGTTAGTTATTGTGGCGACTTAAGGCTTATGGTATATCCTAGTGTACAGGGCGTATGGCAGTCTCTTTCTAATGCCATGTGAAAGAATGGTTCAGTGGTAATATTCATCAGGGTGTCGAAAGGTGCTCGGAAGAGCACAAAAAGAAGAGTGCGGGGCTACGCGCCAAGCCCCGATGCAACGAAAGGGGCCACCGTCAGGGGTTCGCGTGGCCAGAACAGACACTGCATTTTCTATTTCGGGTGCTTCAACTCCACCTATCATCACAAAGCCAAAACAGTCGAGGTAAGCTCAAACACCTATTGTAGAATCAGCGAGGTTTATGCTAGCGAATCCTCTGAAACTAAGAAGGAAAAGCTTCTTCGGTGATAAAGTTAATTCGGTCAGGCGCAACCTCTCGAAAGGTCAGGCTGCCTGAGCTTTTAAGGGGTTGCCCCCTCCCGTAACTTGCCTTCAGATCCAGAGATCACTCCATCTCTGGTAGGAGTATCGAGCTCATAGCTTTTTTCTTGCTACAGTGAAATTTTGGAGCCAAACGCCCACCCCTAGAAAAATTATACCCCTTTTAGGCCCATTCAGATCGAAAACAGCCGTCAAACTACCTGCGATTGCAAAGTGCAATCACAGAAAATCGAGCGTACGTTTCTCAAATAAGAACTCTCTACAAAAGGATAACGTTCTCCACAATGTCACACTCTGATTGCCGCATGCACTAACATCCCCGCTGGGGAAAGGATCGCGGCTTAACAGAAAGTTTTATATCCTGCAGCTTCAGATATCTGGATTACGCGCTGTCTACCAATCAGTAAGTATTCCCACCATATTCCACTTTGAACGTATTGAACAGAAGCGAGAAGCTATACAAACCGCATTTTCCAGCTTTTTGTACGATCCCCGATGATCCCGGGGGACCACCGCTACTCTTTGAAGTCATGTTTTTTTCTTTAGAGCTAATGAAAACATTCCAAAGTTGTATTGCTTATCTAATTCAACAGTGCTAAGCATTGCTGATAAGAACAAATGATGTTTTGGAGTCATAAAATTTCCGATGAACCACAAGTCGAAAGTGGTTTGTCAAAAATTTTGATATTTCAGAAACTCATTTGTTCTTGTTAGCAATATGCTTAGCACTGTTGTGTTAGATAATCAGTGCAACTTTGGAATGTTTCATTAACTTCGAAGAAAGTGAAATGACTTTGAAGAACCGGGTTCATCAGGGGATCATACAAAAAGCTGGAAAAAGCGGCTTGTACAGCTTCTTGTCTCCCGTTCAATATGTTCATGGTAAAGAATAGTAGAAATACTTACGAATAGGTAGATGACATGAAGTTCAGATGTCTGGAGTTCAGAATATAAAGCTTTTCTTTTAAGCTGCGATCCCCTCCCCAGCGGGAATGTTAATGCATGCGGCCCTGAGTTCCGAAGGTTAAGAGAAGAAGGAGGGGGTCGTCTGAGGGGGTTTCCAAGGGTGGGGGGGAGTCGTTTCCGAAAAACTTGTGCCTGACCTCTTGCTCAGGTCTGGTCATAACTGTCCTTTATCAGGGTTGAGAAATCTATGTAATAAGAATGTGATGGTGGAAGCTTGGAGCTACCCGCTCACAAAAAATCATAGCTAAATATTACTTAGTTGAACTTTTATAGAGCTTCAAAACTGTATGTCAAAACGAAATCTTTCATTAGCCAACCTAATATTTACACGAGTTATTACAGACTGACGTGTTGAAATCAGCTCAAGAAAGCTCTTAAAACTGAATCAAGATTGTTCCAATATGTAAACTGACACAGTCCAAAGCAGTACGTCCCTATGGTGAAAAACATAGAAGTTATGAAAAGCACTTACCAATTCATTTTGCAGGCTCAAAAATGGGCCATGAACCTTTGCACACAAGACTTGCAAGAAGACTTCAATTCTGCTTCAAACACTAGGCCTTTGTAGAAAGGAAGAGTACCTGTTTAACAATTCTGTACTCTCACTTACAAACTCAAGATACAATACCGCTCACAATTCGTCAAAAAAAGTCGCTGCACTCCAGCGGAGTGCGTCACAGTGCGCTGCAATGCGTCGAAGAGCAACAGCGTGCGCCGGAGTGCGCTAGACTGCGCAGAAAAGCAGCGGAGCGCGCCGCACACCACTAGAATGCGCCGAAATCCGGGTCGCATCGCCATATCTCGCTTCAGAATGGACGGAGTCTGAATCCAAATACACTGTTCGTTTCAGCTCGGCAGACGCATCATCCAATATGTAGAAGTGCAAGAATCTGTCACGGTACGGTAGGTATACGGTAAATGAGTTTTCGCTCAATTTTGCAAATCTTTGTTTGGTTGGATTGTTCAGTGTGCTGTGATAATATTGCCATTAATTTGCTGCTGATGACACATTGTAGGAATACTGTAAGAGTATGGTAGATAGTCATTTCAATTGAATTTGTTCTCAAATCAGCTCAAGGTAGCAACGCTCACAGAATGGGCAAAATTTCGTGAATGTTCCGAAATTACGGGAATTCTGCGGCATTCCAGGATATCCGCGGAATCACGGGAATCCTGCAAAATACGCAGCGCCATGACTTCCTTCGAAATGAGTGTATTTTGAATCGAAAGCATTGTGCTCATCTTATCAACTCAAATCCTTTGATGTACAACGAGTCCTTGATGTTCCGATTTTAGTGTTCTTAAATCTTTCTGCGGAAGTCTCCTTGCAAAGGTGTAAAGCAGCGAAGCAGCGCGCATTACCCTTAGTAGACTCCAGCGAGTACCTTTTGATAGTACTTTTTGTAAATTATGGAGCTTTGAGAAGTACCACAAGCATCTTTTCAAAGGCGACAGAAAAACTGGTGAATTGCGGAAAAATCTTGACTCGTCATACCAAGAATACGAAGCTGTCTTGCTAAACAAACATGAGTTTCGTAATCAGCAGGTCAGATAACCCCTATGAGCAAGTTTTGCGATATGTTTGGGTCACTTCTATCTTTCTCGTTTCACGCCTGGAGCTCGCCATTGGGTTTTGGTCGAAATGTTGATGATCTTGGTTTGAAAGTAAACTCCGCTTATAGAGGTTTTCAAACACAGTTTCGTCAAAATCGTGGTCTTGCCAAGTACAAGGACTTTTGCAAAGATATTTATATTTATTTATTTGTATTCATATTTATTGTACATCTGATATACAAATACATCATAGTACAACTTAGGTAGAGGAAATATCGTTCAATTTTGAGCTCATGTATAAATGGGCCAGATCTGCCAAGTGCATGTAAAAATAAAGCGCATTATCATGGGTACGAATTGATAGATATAATAGCTTGATGAAAGGCCACGTTGCAAACTTTACTCAAAATAACAGAGGTGTGGTGTAACAATACAGCAGGGCGTTAAACAACTGTATAAGCCACTTTCGAGCGATACGCTTATGAGGTAGTATTCAGGCGATACGGCTAAACCACGCGTACCTGCGTTTTAATTATAATGCCTAATGTCCTCGCCTCTGCGTCTAAGTAGCAAGTAGCAACAATGTGGCCTTGAAGAACTGAGCATAATATAAAATGCGTTTGTGCCATGATGATGCGGTAATTACAGATAATTTAGATGTAGGAGCTCTAATTCCAGAAAGCATCTTGAAGTCGAATAGAAAGCGTTAACTGTACAGGTAAAATGGACTTAACTGTTTATCACCGAGACATAATTGAGAAAATTCATGCTCGATCAAGAACTTTCTTAGTTTGTATGAGTTTTTTTTGGTTGATTCAAAAGGAAGTTTGTTCAATAGTTATCATACGCGATTAGCAAATGAGTCTTGTAGTATTTTTTTGCGCCATCCTTGTTCGAAGCGAAAAGATATTTAAGCTGAAACGACGATTACTAGTTGGTCAAATGATCCGGAAATAAAAAAAATTCAAAAGTACTTCAGATCTGAATATTTTGAACCCTAACAATAGATCAGCTATCATTTTTCTTTAGTGCAAATCTTAAGACCAAAAAATGCTAGCACTGTTATAATCAGGTAAAGCATTAGGGTGCTGCTTGGGGAAAATACGATAGTATAAAAATGTGCGTTCTGGTATCTGGTAGTGCGTTTGACTTTTTCCAGTTTATCAATGAATTTCTTCCGACTAAAATCCCATACTCGGTTATCGTCCAAAACAGGTAGTACATAAGCTTTATACAGTCTAAGCCAGATGGATAGATTATTTATTCTTGTTTTAGGCGTACAAGCCGCACCTTGATTGCTCTGTTCGTGCACGAACACCGGAGCCTCTCGCGACATGCGTAGCGGTTTCTTCAGTAGGGCATAGCCATACATCAGCTCAAATCTACAAGATTTAAAGTTGTACAATGCTTTTCTTACCATAAGTTTGTGAATGGCTTCTCTACTTTCTTGAACAAAACCAAGCGAAGTATCAAATGAGTTGAGAGAGCGTTTCGACTCGGAGAGGCAATTATCTCTGGTTAAGCTTGTGATAAGACTTCATGGATGTTCTCCAAGCTCCGTAATGTCTACCAACTATTTCCCCAAGATTCATGACGCTTTTCTTTGTGTGAGAGTTTTGCATGCCTTTCAACATCCACTATACATTTGGTTGCGATCAAAACCTACAATCTTAGTTTATGCGAGAACATTGAGGATACTTCACTGATTATTCACATTATGCAGCCATGAAATTGTGGAAATAGGTTGTGTACAAAGAATGGCGCCGTTCTCCACGCTCTCAACTCTGTCATGGCAGTTTGGCAGCGCGAACGGATCTCTATCTTCAAGACAAACCTTGAACATCGCAGGTGCATCAGATAAAGCACATTCGAACTTCGTGTCTACAAAGGTATAAATACTCACATGGATTATACAAAAAAAACAGACCGTAGCACGGTTTTCTCGTTGGTAGCGATGCTGAAGTAACATCGCAGTCGTTTGGCTGGGTTCATACTGATTCCCATGTTCCGCAACTGTTCCCGCACAGTTCCAGCACAGTGCGGGAACTGTGCGGGAACGGTTCCGGAACATGGAAATCAGTATGAACCCAGCCTTTGCAAAATGAATGGATTCGGATTTCGTAATCGAGATTACGAGAAAGACGCTAGTCAAAATTTTCATATCATTCATTCGCTCATAGGATTGCAGTGACAACATAATGACAACACGAGAGATTTATTACTCCAAAGAAGAAGTAGATGAGATATTATAAGTAGTGTATAAAATAAAAAGAAATCGTATACGCGGCAAAAGGCTACTGCTCGCGCTACATAAAGCAAGTGCTAGTACGTATGAATAGCGAGCGCCGTGCCGCGGTCCGCGCACAAATAGAGCAATGAGGGTGCGGCTTATGCACCTGAAAATAGAATACATGCACATTTCTAAACGAATATTACATAATGCGCAGCTTTAGAAACAACAGAATCAATATGAGAAAGAAATTTAAGGGATTGATCAATGGTTACACCAAGGTCTTTATATCATGCTTAGGAGCAAATGGTTAGATTAACCCAGCCGTTCCAAACAAGCTGTATATCATCGGATTCGTCTTGAAACGCTGATTTCGAGTATCTGCTTATTATCTGCCAAGCGACTATCTGGAAAGATTATGAGCGCTTAAATGTGCGGATATGTTAGGTGATCTCCGGCGCAGGTCCCACGAAATAGTCTCAGAAACATTTACTTAGGTTTTTGGTGGATGTGCTTCTTTCTTGTAATCAAATTAACCATAGCCGCGTAAGTTTGCGCCATCAGGCTTCCTTCAAGAAAATATACTCGTTGGGACTCAATATTTCTCATATTTGAAAGCTCATAGCTGCTCTCAAATAGTCGCTTGGCAGATTTAAAACATATATTTCAAATCAGCGTTCCAAGACGAGTTTGAAGATTTATGGCATGTTTGGTATTTTGATAACTAAATTCGGTAAAATCATCTCCAAACCTCAGCAATTGGCTTTCAGAAAGGTTGACCTTGATTCTCTGATCGTTATCCCACTGTAATATCCGTTGTACTAATTGCTTCACTTTTTCAAGAATACGCGCACTAATGTAGCGTCATAATTGGCATATAGCTGATATCATCAGCATATACAGCTACTTTGATTCCCATCGTACAAATATTGAACAAAAGTGGGGAAAGGGCGCTACCTTGTGGTACATCCGAAGGACAAGGCATTACAGGGTGGCCCAGATGAAATGTGACACAACGAGAAAATATTATAACTTGCATGGATGTGATAAAATTGAAAGCTTTCGTCCTCACCTGATAGAGAAGAGATTTCTGTCTAAGAACCTCTAGCTAACTTTTGAGATACCTTCTTGTTTAAAAATCGTTTTTCTCCTTTAAATCTTTTTCAAGATTTCTTCGATTTCCGCGCGATGGTTTCTGCTCCCCAACTCTCACTAGGTTTTCTCTTCGGCAAATCAGATAACATGGATTTTAAAGTGCAGAATCTTTCATCAGAATCCATGTTCGACTATCCATAAATCTTGGCATAGTTTAAATCTCCTGATTGATTTCTTCAGCAGCGTCCAAGATTGGTACAGATATTTATTCCACAATAAACAGACTGACGTTTCGGTGTCAGTCTGTTTATTGTGGAATAAATATCTGTACCAATCTTGGACGCTGCTGAAGATATTAATCAGCAGAATCTCTCCTTTTAACCAGACAAAAACGAATGTTTGTAGATTCAAGGATGAGCGAGCTAAAGGGCCAAAAATCATTTTTTTTGTATTTTCAAACGATGGATTTTACACAACTGCAATTTCTTCTTTTCGCTGTGGATTGGTGTCTAGTCCTGCTGAAAATTCCCAAAAGCGTCTATAGTATCCCCCTTGAACCAATAAGGTGCCACAGCCCTTCAAAGTTTGCTTTCGATGCTTTTTACAGAATTTCGGAAAACTGCGATTTTCGTTACCATGGCAACTGCCTTTGAAAAACCTTCGAGCTTGACCATGTTTTATTAAGAACCGAAGTCGGGAAGAACCACAACGGGACAAAAGAGTATGGAGAAGACGATTACTATAACACATGGAGTGAAAAAGACTAAAAAATGAGTTTTTTTGCAGCCAGTCAAACATCATGTGGGCACATATAAAAAAAAAACCCTGTTGGGCCTTTCCACTCGAACATTCTTGAACCCACGAATCCCCTTCTGCCTATCTGTGAGCAAACCGTCCACTCTTCCAGATCTATTTCACTGGATTTGCTGAAAAGAGATTCTCGGACGAAGTTACGTCAAAAACCGTTGCGCGCATTTTGAAATTTTCTTCGAGCAGAAATTCTTTCATCGAAGCCAAAGGTAGATATTCCAAAAGCAATTTACAATGTCTCGTACGGAAATTTCTTGTCGATCAGATGAAAACAAAAGCTTTCAATTCCATTGAGTTCTAGCAAAGTTATGAAAACTTTTGTGCGTCACATTTCATGTGGACCACTCTGTACATTGGATCTTCGATTTTGATAGACAACTTTAGAAGTTCTATTGGAAAGGTAGGATTTGTACCATTTAGGTTATGCACCTACATCCCCGCTGGAGAGGGAGGGGATCTGAGAGAGGATGACTTATATCTCGCTACTCTTGTTATCTTTCTTTTTCCCTCTATCTTGCTTATGAAGCTTCTCATACTCTAATACCTGCGTATAATGGATGCCAGGTTACTGGCATAATTAATTAGATTTTCACTATTTTGTGTAATTCTTTAGGGATCCCCACGAAATCACTTCTCAATTTTAACGCCATTTTCTACCTGAAAACTCAATGAAACGCTGTAAAATTGTACTGCGTATAAGCTACGGCGCTGCTAAAATTGACTATAGTAGAAATGATTGAAATCTCATAATATCGAAATCTTCGGTAATCTTCAGCTCGCGAATTAGAATCATCGAAAAATTTTCAATCTTCACACATCTTTTCTCCCATCGAAAACGTGCTTAGCGGTGCCGTAGCACATCCCCAGTACAATTTTACAGCGCTTACATTGAATTCTCAGAAAGATAAATTACTGTGAACATGAGAGGTGAGCCCCAGGGGATCCCCAGGATCTCATGTTGATTTTAGATCTAACGAAGAATTTTGCACTCCTACTTTCCTATGATGAAGAATACAAATTCCTCAAAGCAACTAGACCTTCCATGTCTTTTACATCTGAAGGTACATTCTACATCTTTTACATCTTTTACATTTAAAATCAACATCTCCCGGGGATCACACAAAATGGCAAAAACTCAATCTTGTATGGAAGTAACCTGGCATCCATTATGCGCAGAATATTTATAAGCATGATATAGAAAGAAGAAGAAAGATACGTGCAGTAGTGAGATATGACGTATCCCCTCTCAGATCCCCTCCCCTCCCCAGCGGGGATGTACGTGCATAAGGGCCTTAAAAAGGTTTCCGCTGATACGTAACGCTATTGAGCTTGGTAGGGAGTCCATGGTGATTGACTCAGTCAAAGGTTTGTTAAGAGCGAAATAAACGACTTCGAAGCATTTTCCATCACTAAGGGCGTTGGTCCAATTTTTGCATTTTTCTAGTAACCGAGTACAGGTAGAGAAAGCGGTAATAAAACCATGCTGCTCTGAAGGGAAAATGTTCTTTTTGGATACGCCACTTCAACTTTTCTGACAATTATTTTTTCCATATTTTGCATGCAATGGGATGCCTTCAGATGTAAAAGACATGGAAGGTCTAGTTGCTTTGAGGAATTTGTATTCTTCATCATAGGAAAGTAGGAGTGCAAAATTCTTCGTTAGATCTAAAATCAACCGAAGTTCTTGAAAAGAAGACGAGTTTAGGCATTTTCCAGCTCCATCCAGCATGTTAAATCCAACTTTGATTTTGGAAATGCGGTGGGTTACTAGGTTGAATAGTTTGCGCGTGATATTCTCTTTTGCTAGTTTACGTTGCATATAGCTTAAAAATGGCATAAATAGCGGTTAAAATTTTGACTGACATTTCTGTATTGTGTATTTTTTAAAGGATTGGGTTCGATAAAGAGCCGTTTTTTTTTATTGAATAGGTTCTGTATATGAAAAAGAATTTGATTTCAAAACTGTGTTGTTCTTTGAAAGGGACATGATCTTCTATAATATTTGGTAAAGTGGCACTAAATTGCATGTAAACATCATCTATATCAGCGTAGTTATCAAATAATGTTAACCATCAATCGAAGAAAGTTGTGAGTTCTAAGCGGAGAAATCTGCCAAGAAAAAGTCAAGTGTTTGGATGTTGAATTTTTCATATTTGTATATTGAATGATCAGCGAAACCCAGAGGAGGTAGGGTTTCACCAGAATTGATGTTTCTTGATGAGCTGGCAATAATGTCTAATATTGAGTTTTCGCGGACATTCACTTGATTTATCAAAGGATGATTTCAAAAGCTTCAGATACTTACGGAAGGAAAGTGATCTCGATATGTATAAAGACCAAACTATATTATTGAAATTGAAATTACCTGTAATCGTGGTATCAGAATTCTCATTTAAGGGATGGAAAAGGATTGATAGAAGGTCATCATTGTCTGTTGTGGGTGAGTGCTACAAATTCGGCTAACAAGGGAATGCTTAGAAGTCCAAGTAGCCAATACAAACAGGCTGCCTACTATACGATGTAGCATTTAGCGCTGATCTCGAATCTGTATTCCATGTCTGCTAAGCGCCTTTATGGAGGAAGTTATGAGCATATTTATTGCAAAAAGTCGTACATAAAGATTGCGAGATTGAGCACAGCAGCGCAAACTCGCGCTTTTCTGCAAACGGTCAACAGAATTTTGGGGTGTGGCCAAAACTTCAGCTGGCGGAACTTCCTTTACGGTCGCATATTCTGCCGGTGAGCAGCAATACAAAATTCTCTGCAAGCGCATGTCAAATAATCTTACGAGCGCTGGCCAAACTTTCAGTAGGCGCTCGAACTCTATTAACACATTTTTGGGAGAACGCCGAGTAAAGGTGAGATTCTGTGTGACAGAAGTGTCATCGATGGTTTAATTACCTAAGCTCGGGGTACTTTCTCCTAGCGGAAGACCTATGGGCTGCGATGTCCTTCACAAAGGACCGTGCGGCCCTCGAAAACTTTGCCTATTCTCGCGGAAAGTCCGGCCAATGCGCCGCAGCTAATCTATAAGGAAGCCGCGATTGTTCTCCAAGCATTCGTCTAAAATTTCGCCCAAATTTTCCCAAATATCTGCAAGCGGACCGCAAGAAATCAGCGAATTATTTTTCCGGTGCCCTCCCGCCCATAAATCGCATGGCCGCCTGCCCCCGGCGATTATCTGAGAACTTGGACCACAGGGGTTATTTTACTTGCTAATTACAAAGCGATGCTTACTTTATAGATCATTAATTATGCTTACTGTACGTATACGATAATGGGTCAAACATCAATGTGCTAGTATTTTGCATGACGAACCTTTGATATTTTCAACGAATACCATGTTATGCGAACAGCGGACGCCCTAACAACGACCCCTCCCCACCCTGCTCAATACGATTCCCCAGTTGTGGCATGCTACACCTCACGCTTGACCCTGGTGATATCTACGAAAGTCCATAATGGAGGAAAATGGACTTCCACACCCCATTTTATTTGTTCGCGATAGAAATTGGTCGGAATCTGCTTTGCTAGCGTTACCTAAAAAATTTTATCTCATTGCAACCACGAGGCAAACCGGTGTGATGAAAATGATTTAACCCTACTTAAGCTCCCGCTGCGAAAGAACGGAATGAGTGGAAAATGAGTGGAAAAAGTTTCATGTCTTTCGTGAAGTCTAAAATAAGTGTTTTTTGCTAAACTCATACAAACGCTATAAAAACCATGGAAGAAGGTTAAATTTACCTATATATTCGCTAACAAACTCAAATGCTACCGAATATCAGGTCAAGGCAAAAATTTCTATGTAAATCTTACTATAATATCTTCTGGTAACTGCCAAAGCGATGCGACGAGGGTACTCTCCTCCCCCATATGCTTTACCGTTGTGTTATGTGTTCTCTTACAGTTTTAACAGCAATTCGCGACAACCAGAGCAGTCCAGATTATGCGGCGATGAAATATAGCTACGATACATGACTAACACGGATGTGCAGAGAAACGCCGAGAGAGTATTGGGAAGCGCATGCACTCAACGAGGATCCACATAGTTTGCATAACAGCGACGTAGAGAGTTGACGACGTTCGTAGTTAGTTTCCAGACTGTATGCACTTTAAGTGCAAGTGTCATGTACAAAGCTCAAACAACAACGAAATAATTCCAGACTACCGAATTAGTGCAAATGTCTGAGCCCCAGTGTTGCTACCATAATTTGGAAAACTGTCGCCCATTTTGCTTCCTATCCTGCCTAACTTCTTACAATCAATAGTTTTTGAAAAGCACATTATGATTTTGAACAATATGAAGGTTAGGAAAATAAGATAATAAAACCTATCAATTTTACGGGGATTCGCCTAAACTTCACCTTTTGAATGCTTGTACTTTTTGAAAATATTGCTTCTGCCTCTGGAAGTAGAAAAAACAGGGGGAGCTACGTCTCGTTGAAAGAAAAGAATCAGTCGATTCATGCGGTAGTACATTTTTCTAAATTTCTAGGAACATTTTGCTAAATTTCTAGGATTAAATGCTAAATCTCAAAAACCTTTTAAATACTTACTTTTGGATGTTTTTACATTGTAAAAATATTGTTTTCGCCGGTCTGCTGGAAGGAAAGGCTCAACAAATCCACTTGAAAACACATTTCTTGCAATTAGTTTTTAATGTGAAAATTCACAGAAGCTTGCTGCATTTGTTTTTGGCGGCCTCTACTTTGTGAAATTCCTACTTTTTCCAATAAACAACACAGCAGAGGGAACTTATCTCAATGGAAGAAAAGACTTAGTGTTCATGCGGCAGACATTTTTGATATGATTCTCCAGGTTTCAGTGCTGAATCTCACAAGAATGGCTTGAAATTTACTTTGGCCGCTTTTATCTTGCGAGAACCGTACTTTTGCTTTAAAAAGCATAAGTCTCGAAGAAAGAAAAGCTTCAAGGACTTTATGCGGCAGCGCATTTAGGCTAAGGACTTCTCAGTTTCAATGCTAGATTATGCAAAAGCTAGCTTGAAACACTCTTGATTACCCAGAGGCTTCATGCGACAGGACATTTTTGCTGGGATTGTCCAAGAAAAAGCTTTTGGCGGACTTTGGTCTCACTTTAAGAAATGACCGTTTCTTGGCGAGACTAATGAGGAGAGTATAGGACTGTGCATGATCGCGAAGCTCGATGTGTTAGCGGCCGTTGCACAGTTCCTAAGCGTCAGCCTGAGTTTCGGATTGATTCAGCTGTTCTACATCGATGACTGCTGAAGTGATCCTCATGTTTAATAGCTGTGGTCTCTGGGTAGGGTACTTGCAAGAAGAACAGCGTAGATGTTTTGTGAGTTACTCACAGTTATTCGTGAAAAGTTTCCTTGAAAGTATAATCTTACTTCTACTACTACGTACTTACGTTGCGCCAAGATCGTTGAGAAAATGGAAATGATCTTGAAATGAAACCTTGAAATGAGTCTGATCTTGTTTCCACTACTACTTGCATTGCGAAAAAGATCGTTGAAAATGGAAGTCCATTTCCTTACCATTTTAAGTTGCACGCAGATAGTTGTCAATGTATTTGCCCCAATTCATTTACTAGCGACCCCTAGGGTCGCTACTGCCACAGGACATTTTTGTTAAGAATTCCTTGTTTTCAAGGCTAAGTTATAGAAAAAACCTCCTTGAAATCCACTTCAAGCAGAAATTCTTGTGCTCTCAAAAGCAGAAAAGTAAAGGAGCTTTGCAAGAAGAACAGCGTAGATGATTTGAGAGTTATCATTGTAAAAAGTTTGGTTGAGAGCATGATCTTACTCCTACAGGACTACATACAGGATGTTTGAAAAGTTCGTGTCTTAAAGTACTTCCAATTCGAATTTTGACGCGCTTTTTGTTTTATTGTGCTCATCAGACCTTAATACCATAATTACAGAGAAATCAAGTTTCTTCGCGGTTTCTTTGATTTTTTATTAGATTAAAACAAATCAGTATAGCTTTTCAAACCTCTTTCCTTGAAACGCTTGTTACAAAAAATGAAATATAATTTACAAAAAACTTGGTATACCTTCTGAAGGCCTTTCCTTAAGGTTTCTTAAATGTGCTTTTACTTCCGTAGAAGTAAGTTCGTTTTGAAATATTGTGCCTTGGAAAGGCAAGAGATCCAATTTCAGGATTTTTTCGTCAAAAAGTCCGGCACCGAAATTTTTATATTTTATCTTCATAACCTTTGCAAGCGTGCAAAATTTTTGAAAACAAATATAACGGAGGTCAGAGAGTTGTGCTACAAGTACATATTGAAATAAGACTTCCAAAATTTTTTCAAAGTGAAAAAATTCCAACGCAAACGGGTGCCGCGACTGCCTGCTGTGATTCAGCGCATAGAAAAATCTTCGTTAGCAAGCTACTGAAGAACTTTTGTTGTATAAAGAAAGTGTAAATCTAGGACTATTTGTAGTAAAAAAATCAAAAGCCGTTTCCCTTTTCCGGCGTTTTTAAAAGAACGAATCAGATAACGCACTCTCCAAGGAAGCTGAAAAAATTGCTTACTTCCAAATTTTGGGGTATTTTGAGGCAAAAAATATTTTTCTTTGTTCATTCAGTGGTTTCTAGGTTTGGCGAACACACATAGCAAAAATTGAGTCAGCGTTCGCAGTTGAAGAGTGTTTAAGGACACGAACTTTTCAAACACCCTGTACTTACGTTTTGCCAAAAATCGTTGAGAAAATGAAAGTCCAATTCCTTGCCATTTTAAGTTGCAAGCAGATAGTTAATTAATGTATCTGCCCAACCCACTCACTAGCGATCCCTAAGGTCGCCTGCCGCAGGACATTTTTCCGAACAATCCCTTGTTTTCAAGGCTAATGTAAAAAAATCCAAAAAGTTTTCAAAAAATCCTTGAAATCCATTTTAACCGCGCCTACTTCGCGAAAATTATGCTTGTGCACCCAAAAGCAGAAAAGCAAAGGAGGCTGCTCTCAAATGAAGGATAGAGCCACGGGCTTCACAGCAGGACCTTTTTGCTAGATTATTCAATAGAAAGCTTCAGCATAGTATCGCTATAAGGGTGCCTTTATACCGCGCCGGCAGCCGCCGTTGGCAGCCCGTAGCCGCAGCTGGCCGCTTTTGTCACATAAAAGCGCTTCCTCCCTGTTGTCACAATTCGATCTCGTATATCATACTTTAAAAATTAGCTTTAAAAATTTACATGTTTGGGTTTTTCAGTTACTGGAAGCTTTTTAAAACATGACACAGTTCCTGAAAATCAGCCTGAGTTGGTCTCGAAGGGAGGAAAGCTGCAGGAGCTTTGTGCGGCAGTGCGCTTCTGTTGATAATTTCTCTTTCAATGCTAAATAACACAATAGCTCGCTTGAAGTCCATTTTTAACCGCTTTTACTTCGCGGAAATCACAACCCTGCCTCGGGAGCTTGGTTTCGAAGAAAGAAAGGTCCCAAGAGCTTCAAGCGGCAAACATTTCTCCTAAGTTCTCAGTTTCAATGCTAAATTATACAAATCTCGCTTGAAATCACTTTTGACCGCTTTTATTAGGTCTTCAAGAAAGTTCCCGGGCACTTGCAAAAAATTATCCAAATTGCTGTAACTTCAAGCAGGTTGATTTTTTTAAAGCTACAAACTTCTTCGCAAAGACAATTTTGTTTACAACATATATTTACCTTGCTGGCTTTTCACAGTTTCGCTGCGGTCCACCAGCATGCGCAGAAGGGAAAGAGATCGACGCGAAAAGTAACCTATTTGCGCAGATTATCTCAGGCATGATGAGAGCTGGACAGCTCACATGCTGTGATTATATGGAAGTCTACTGGGGCCATCTAGGAGACTATTTACGCCTTTGAGCGAATATCTGCAAAATGTTTTTCCAGAAAGGTTAAGAAATCGTACATTTTTGCCCCAAAAATGCACGATTTTTCGATCAAGCGACTTTGAAGTCTTCTTGTTCTGCGCAGGAGGAACCAAACTTATTGCGAAGATTGTTGGGCTAATCCTTATACATCTTTTGGGCCCAATGGCGATCTCGCAGAAGCGATGTCAGCTGCGAAAATAGTTGCAGTCAGAGGCAAGTTTGACAGCGTGTAATTTCTGGACGCAATCGCAAAACGAGTGCAGCTGTGGGTCAGAAGCTAACAGTCTCCTCGATTGGATCACACACACAATTTGGACGAAAACCTATAAGCTTCACAAAAAAATGGCCGCAGGAAGAAAAATTGTGAAATAGTCATGGTGTAGCTTTCCTTTTTTGATGTGCAGATTATACTTGTTTTAGTACCGATGAGAATTAGAAGCGGCTTCGAAAAGATTAGGCTTCCTTCTACCGAACAGTATAAAAACTTGTGTCAAATACCGACGGAGCGGCATAAAATGCATCAGAGAACAAAATCTTCAAAAGTGCCCGGACTCTTCCTTTACAACCTAATATTTCGCAGAAAATACCTCTGCCTCCTATAACAAAGAAGCAAAGCGAGAGCTTGGTCTCGAGGAAAGGAAGGCCTAAAAGCTTTATGCGGCAGTGCATTTCTGCTAAGAATTTCTCAATTTCAATGCTAAACTGTACGAAAACTCGCTTGAAATCCATTTTTGGTCGCTTTTACTTCGCAGAAATCACACATCTGCCTCCTATAATAAAAAAGCAAAGCAAACTTGGTCCTGAGGGAAGGAAGGTCCCGAGGGCTTATGCGGCAAGATGAATGCTAACTTACCAAAAGTAATGCTTGAAACCCACTTTGGCTGCTTTTACTTCGCAAAAATTATACTTCTGCCTCCTTTAGCAAAAAAAGAAAGGGGGCTAGGTCTCGTGGGGTAGAGGACTATATGTCGCCGAAAAAGGGCAGTCCCCGCGGTCATTTGCGACATACGCACCCTTGAACATGCGCGGACATGCGTTCCTGCAGGGAATCCGCGCGGAACTCTTCCAAATTCGACGACATATAGTGCTCTACTCGGTCTTGTGGTCTCGGTCTATGCGGCAGGACATGTTAAGATTGTCCAGAAGAAAGCTTTGAGCGAACTTTGATCTCGCTTCAAGAAATGACTTCGCGAGATATTATAAGGAGAGTATAGGACTGTACATGATCGCGAAGCTCGATGTGTTTGCGGCCGTTGCACATTCCTGAAAGTCAGCCTGAATTTCGGGTTGAATCTCGCTGTTCTACATAGATGACAGCTTAGGCGATTTCCATTTTTAGGAGCTGGGGTTGGGTCTTTGCAAGAAGAACAGCGTATATGATTTGATAGTTAGTCGCTGTGAAAAGTTTCCTTGAGAGCCTGATCTTGCTTCTATTGCTACTTGCTTTGCGAAAAAGATCGTTGAAAAATGGGAATTCATTCTCTTGCTATTCTTAGTTGCATGCAGACAATTATCAATGTATCTGCCCCAGCCCACTTACTAGCGACCCGTAGGGTCGCTAGTCAAATAAAGTTTGTCAACTCCAAATCATCAACCAAAACTAAATTCATGATCTGCATTTGAAAATAGCAAAGATTTGCGTTTCAATATAGCTACTCAGAAGCTATCTTTTGATTAATCTCGCAGAACCGTACCTAAAAGACGGCATTTCTAATGCGATTTTGAGTTTGGTCACAAGAATTACTAAAATGGCGCTAGATAACAAAATTATTTTGTGAGAAGTTTCCTACTAACAATAGTTCATGCATTCAACTACTTAGAGATTGTAAACATCAGTGCTGAGAGACAAAGAAGAGCTGAAGTAGGGAATTTGCAAAATCATCTCTTGAGTTTCGTAGTTTTTCCGAGTTAAAAACCCCTTGGGTTGTAGTGTAGTAAGGTTTTCTATTAGATTGTCCGGAAATTAATGTCCGTTTTGAAATTCAACCACAATAAACCATACACTTTTCATTCTTGAAAAACTAAAACACCATTCGATAGAGCAAAGCAAGCTCTACAGGATGGCGATCTTGCTTTTGCAACAGCTCCGATTTATCTCGAGTTTCAAACCAAAATCTAAAAAGATTCAACTGCCCGAAAAATCGAAGAAAATTGTAAATCAATTCATAAGAATCCTACAAAAATTCTAACTTGCCCACGTGAACACTTATCCACTGCCGTATTTTTTCTTCATGTTTTTTGTCAAAGTGACGCTGTGCCGTCCCCACAAAAGTAGATGTATACTACAAATCTGTAAAAGTACAAACGTGGACTCTCAGTTGCTTACAATCTTTAGTTCTCGAGATGCGAATCGACAAGATGGACGATAGATGGGTGGACGACAAAGTCGACGCCTCCCACGTTTCGTGATGGGACCTTTGCACCACGAATGATGAGGGTCCCATCACTCATCTGTCGCACGTCCTTCTTCCTGGACTTCGTTTCCTGCAGAGCGATGATGTAGTACTTGATGCGCTCTGCA
Organism: Cylicocyclus nassatus; assembly: GCA_958299035.1. Taxonomy (NCBI): domain Eukaryota; kingdom Metazoa; phylum Nematoda; class Chromadorea; order Rhabditida; family Strongylidae; genus Cylicocyclus; species Cylicocyclus nassatus. The sequence goes on from CATQJL010000112.1 coordinate 70,117,908, forward strand.
GCGTCGAGAAGAGCGTGGAGGTCGGCGTTTGTGGAGACTCCTGGCGTTGTAGGTGCAGAGCATGAGGCAGTCTCCATGGCGTGTCGTCCGGGCAGACGTGTCGTTTTAGTCCGATCCAAAAAGCGCCTTAAGGACCCTGACATCGTTCTTGCTACACCCGGCATCGTAGGCGGAATCCAATGTACAGGGTTTTTTCAATACCTTCTTGCTGTCTGAGTAATAAAATTTGTTCCCCTACAAGAGCAGACTTATTAGGCCAACTCTTGATTTCCACGGGGCGATCGCTACTTCGGGCTTGGAGCGGGGAGAACCGCTTAGCGACCAGAAGAAGCCAGACGGCGGGGGATCTAGCGTGGCCGGTTCTCAGCTAGGCATCCGGCCGAAACCGGAAACGTCGAACTCCTTCACAGCTTGGGAGACCCTGCCAGAGTATACACTCGGCTGTGCACCGCTCGACACCCTGTCACCCCCACGTCACAAAGAGGCGACCGACCATTGTGGGGTCAGACCTCCATTACAAGACGTTATTGACAATCAAACAGTAGGCACATTTTTTGGAACCAGTATATCTGTGAGCAAGTTTAGAAATTTCTGGGATTTTTTTGGACGGAGTTATTAGGTTGAACCGAAGGTTCTGTCGCACCATTTTCAAAAAATCATAACTTCTTTCGCTCACGACGGTTTTGCACCGTTCAAATTTTATCTCAAAGCGCAAAGCATGTAGTTTCCAAGGGCTCCCTAGAGAGGTTCCGAGATGCTCAGGTGGCAGAGATAAAAATGAAAGAACGAGATCATCCGAAATTCGGAATTTTCAAGCAAGAATTCCAGAAATTCAGAAACAGTGCGATAAAGTCCAGAAAAGCCATTATCCTAATTTCTCTTACATTTGATTACTATCTGAGTCAAATTTGTGCTGATCGAGCCCTTCTTTCTAAAGTTATGATTTTTTGAAAAATAATGCCGAAAAATCAATTTCCTAAGAATTCTTAAGAAATGGATTTTTTGGCATTTTTTTTCAAAAATCCATAACTTCTGAAAGAAGACCTCGATCAGCACAAACTTGACTCAGAAAGTAATCAAATGTAAGAGAAATTAGGATAATAGCTTTTCTGGATTTTATCGCACTGTTTCTGAATTTCTAGAATTCTTGCTTAAAAATTAATTTCGGATGATCTCGTTCTTTCATTTTTATCTCTGCCACCTAAGCATGTTGGAACTTCACTAGGGGGCTTTTGGAAACTACATGCTTTACGCTTTCAGACAAAGTTTGAGTCGCGCAAAATCGTCGTGACGGAAAGAAGTTATGATGTTTTGAAAATGGTGCGACAGAACTTTCGGTTCAACCTAATACGTTTTGTCTGTATTTGTCGGGCGATTAGATCTTTTTAGTTTTTGGTTTTAAATTTGAGAGGGAATCTGAACTGTTGCGAAAGCCAGAACACCTTTTGCAGGACTTGCTTTGCCCTATCAAATGAAAAGTTAAAGCCTATCTAGAGATAAAAAATTCATGACTTATTGCGAGTGAAATTCAAATCGGACGGAAATTATGGAGCAACCTGATATTATCTGAAAGAGAATAATACACTCCAATATCTATCAAAATTTATTCAATGAATTCTCTTTTCTAAGTAAGAAGTCTACAGTTGTTCTTTAAGTGTCCCATTCTCTACCTTCATCCTAATATATTTCTGCCGCCTTCCCTCACGATATATGTAGCAGCGTAGATTTGGCATACTGCCATAACCCAATATTGGCCATGAACATAGGATGAATTTAGCTTAGAACACTACATTATCTTTCAGGAATAACGACTTTGGATGGGATATTTACTGGAAGACAAGAAGGTATAGCGGTCTCCAGCGATATGAAAACTAGATGTATGGATGTCTTAAAGGTGAATTGATGGGAGTGTGGCACAAACTCGAAAAAAGATATAGCAGTCACAACTTGGAGTTGTGCCACACCCATTTAAATTACCTCCAGGGAAGCTTCTAGTAAAAAGTTCTATGGTTTGATAGCATAAACCTCGTAGTTTTTAGGAATTAATTTGAGCTTGATTCGTTTTTTTAGTCTGAGTGACAGTTGCTAAAATCACAGCCACTGAAAGCGAAAAATGCAGCAAAAGAGATTTTGGCTGGGCTCTTAATTCCGTAGTTTGGCAGTTTTTGAAGTGAGATTCCTTATATAAACAAAGACGAATCATTCTCTGTATTGAGTGCAAAAAAGATAGCTAGCTTTAAATTAAAATTATGACAACTGCACTTAGGTGGCCCGAAAATCAAAAAATTTGGAATTCGCTGAGACTTGTTACTATGCTGCAGACAATTATTTGTCCAGTATTCGGTACCGTTAGAAAGAGCACTTCAGTGAGAATTGGAATATAGAATTTGTTCGAGTAAAATTTATTTTGCTTTGAAAGAATTGAGAGTGAGAGACTGAAATTTTCTCATTGTGCGCAAATTTGAGAATGGCAGATCACAACATTTATTCATATTCGCTGAATAGGGAAAACTTGTCTGCATCCAAATACCAAATTGTTATTTTCTACATCCTTTAGAACGTGAAAACGAAGCTTGGAAAATGACAGAGTTGAGCTCTTAAATTTAGCCGTTTGGCCATAACTGTCCCTAATCGATTATTAAGAATTCTCAATAGTTATTATGTAACTGAGGAAGCTTAAACTGCTTCTTTATCCACAAAAGATCATAGATAAAGAACAAGTAGAGAAGTTTATATGAAGATTTTTATGCCAAAACGAAATTTTTTTTAGCCAACCTAATATTTTTGAGAGCATGCTGTGCCTCTCAACAGACCTCCCCCGGCATTACCGCCGCCTACGGGGAAGACGGCGGTAATGCGGAAGAGAGGTCTGTTGAGCACTTATTGAAGGAGTTAGGAGGGTGGGGGAATCTTGTGCCCCACTTCTTATTTAACCTTAATATTCGAAATTTGATTATTTGAAAAGCTGGAATCGTGAATGTATTCCATAATTGATTTTTCGGAATTTGTCATTGTTTATTCATCCGATTATCCAAGTCAAAACTTTTGATTTTTGAATATATTCGAGAATTTGGTTATTCACACTGAACAGCTATTCATTCGACATTTTGTGTTAGAATAGCTTTATGAATCTAGCACTTCCAGCATCAAAAGACGAAATAGCAACGAAGCAATTGACATGCATCGTTTATCATGCTTTTTCCTCCTTGTCCCCTTTACCTTTCCACTTCCGTATTGCATTTTTGACACACGACATTGCAAATCCCGAGTTTTTCCCGCCGCGAAAACACTGTTCTCGGATCGAGACCCTACGCCGAATGTGACTGGGAAAATTCTGGTGTTCATTCCAACATCGCGCAATTTGCTCGAGTTCTAAAAATTTTTGTTTCTGGGGTTTTTGCTCAGATACTTGATTTGGCTTTATTTTTCTAGCTCATCCCCCTTTTGATGAAAAGAGTTTCGAACTTGAAGCGGGTCTAAAGAATAAGCTTGGCAACTGATAGCGAACGGGTAAGTGCATTATAGGTTACGAATGACAATCGCTTCCTAACGTTTTTTTTGGAATCCTGAGCTAATTAAGGGCGCAAATAGGCATTTCTCTTAAGTGCTTTCACGCTTTCAATCAAAAATAGGAAGGTTTGTGTGTGGGCTAGAATGGCCAATTCCCTTGTAATATGTGTACGGGAACGAGTAGAACCGAGTCTGCTCAACTCAGTTATACTGATCACATTTCTGACTGCCGTGTCAGCAACCATCGTATGTATAGGTTTCATACTATCTGGATGTTTTCATTGAGCCAATTCGCTCAATTTTCTTTTTCACTCGAAGTTTAGTTCACGTTTTCGTAATATTGAAGAATCTGATTCTAGCTGGAAAACCAGGCTCCATCCGCTTTGCCACTAATATTCTCGTGGTTCGCATGCTCACTCACCTGTGTTAACTCCCAGCTTCGTAGGTGAAACTGCAAAAATCGATGAAATTATCGATCAGCGGGAAAACTAGTTTACGACACTCGCTCCGCCTACAAAGTGTGTATGTGCCAAATTTGGTCCAGATCGGGTCAAAAAGTATAACAGTTTCCATCGAAGCATGGGTAAACACACAGACAGATAGGCATACAGGCAAACAGACATTCTGCTTTATCTATGCAGATGCCCTCTTTATCCGCTTCGTCCGCTTTGAAACGAAACAAGTTCTACTTATTTTTTCTCTCTCAAAAAATCGTCTGTTTAAGTACTCAAACGCCAGATTTTGTCATTCAAACTCTTCACAAGGCTTTATTTTAAACGTGGACCTCAGATATAAGACAGCCGAGAAGCTCTGTTTTCTATGTTTCGAAGAAAATGTTTCTTGAAAAGCAATTACTTGCGGTGAATTTGGAGCAGCGACTTGAAGGCCACGTTGTATCTTAGTTTCGCAATTACCTTCAGAATGATGACAAATGACAAATCAAGTCATATAGAAGGGAGGGGTGCAAGTGGTACCCAGGCAGCCGACTGCTGCCGCAGTCAGCCGCTAGAGCTGGCGTCAGCGCAGCGGCATATGGTACAGTAATTACGCTAGCCGTCTGATACCTCTAAGCCAAGAGATTTCTCGCACCTCGTCGCGCTGAGGTGCGATATCAGCCTGGAATAGCGCGATACTATTAGGTTGTCCCGAAAGTTCGTTCGCACCATTTTCAAAAATTCATAGCTTTTTAAATCCTCGACAAATTTGTACAATCAAAATTTTGCTTAGGAGTGGAACTCATGCTCTTTGCATCTGTACCTGAACTGTTCGTTAATGTATGCAAATGAAGGAGATAGAAGCTGAAAACCAAAATTACTCAAAATTTGAATTTTTCGCGTAGGGTCATAAAAAATTGGAAACTTGCAAAAATCGGAGCAGTCAGTATTGTAGGTTCTTTCACCAGCTCTTTCCAACAGTGCAAAGTTTGTGGTGATTGAGCGTTTCTATGAAAAGTTATGATTTTCGAGCAAGCATTACAAAAGGGCGAATTTGATTTTTATTTTGGCATTTTTCAGGGAAATCGTAAATTTTCATAAAGACGCTCAATCAGCGCAAACTTTGCACTGTTAGAAAGAGCTTGTAAAAGAAACTACAATACTGACTGCTCCTATTTTTGTTGCAAGTTTTCGATTTTTTATGACCCTACACGAAAAATCAAATTTTGAGTGATTTTGGTTTTCAGCTTCTATCTCCTTCATTTGCACACACTAACGAACAGTTCAGCTACAGATGCAAAGAGCATGAGTTCCACTCCTAAGCAAAATTTTGATTGTACAAATTTGTTGAGGATTTAAAAAGCTATGAATTTTTGAAGATGGTGCGAACGAACTTTCGGGACAACCTAATATCAATACCGTTATCTTATCTATATTACTTTAATCAGCAAAAAATCTTAGTTTATTGATAAAATGAGAATGAACAAATCAACATAGAGTAAAGTTTTTCTAGAGGAAAATGGTCCAAAAATTCAATCTCATAAAATGACCAAAAGGTGAAATAATTAATTTAAAATTTGTTTAGTTATAATAATTTTGTTTTTTGAAATTTAAAACAGGAGGAGAACGGACCGTTTGAAGTGAGAAGAAAGATTTGTTCAAATGAGGATTTAAAGACTTAATGGTGATAAAAAAGCTGATAAGCCAAAGTAGGTCAAATGAATGAGTCAAAGTAGGTCAAAAATTGGTCACTGGTAAAAGGAAATATGCCACCCATGCTGATACAAAAGATGATGCTGATATGCTTCCTACGTGCCTTGCAAGAAATTTTTCGAGTATCTGGAGGAAACATGGTTTCAAGGAGTGTATAAGGACTGTGGTGTAAATTTGACATCGAGGAGCTGCGAACTACAAATGCAGCTGAGGTATTTCACGAGTAAAAAATTTTGTATTCCCCATTTTCGATTTTTTTGAAGCTTTAAATGGGATTTTCAGGAAGCTGAGGGGATTACTGGTACGCAGGATTTATCCCCAATTCGGGGAATTATCTGCCGATTTTTGGAGATTTGTCGCTTGTATATAGTTTTGTAAATGTTTGTATGGCTCTCGATGAACTAGGAATTTTTTGCTGTTCAAAATGATGTAGATATATAGATATATAATATCGACAATTCAAGCTATTTCTGAGGCTGATATCGCACCTCAGCGCACGAGGTGCGAGGAGACCTCTTGGCGGAGAGTTTCAGACGGCTAGCGTGATTATCCTACCAAATGCGACTGCGCTGATGCCAGCCCTGGCGGCTGGCTGCGTTAGCAGTCGGCTGCCCGGGTACCACTTGCTACGTACCCCATATAGAATGGTCGCGTTTTGAATTAAATAGGAGAAAGTGGAGAGGAATATGTTGAGTGCAGAATTGCATCTCAAAGGCATAGCCATTCAAACTAAAAATTGTGAGATTCTAATGTCGCGTGATAGCGGGCTCTCTGACTAGATAAATGCCCAATTGCCGTTGCAAAAGACGATTTGCGGAGAGAAAAGACCCTTTGAAGGGTAGAATCTGCTAAGGTGGTTTCGCCACCAGTGGGTGTTCTGAAAATAATTAGATCATAACTTATAATAACAGGTTAAGGGTTAAGATAATAACCCCAAAATCGGGTTCTGATGTATCTATGAGTCTAACGAATATGCGGTTATCATTCCATCTTAGTCGTCTCCACGTTCTGAAGCGATTTTCTCGCTCCCCGAACATCTCGAGAATTTTATAGGAAAGCTTGCTTGCATCCGAAACATGAGAATGGAGCAGGTCCGAGCGCATAGCATGCTGCCCCTGCCTAGAAAATTGCCCCTAAACCCATGCGCGCAAGTCATTTTTACACGCGCTCTGACGAGCTTGCGATATCCCTTGCACGTCAGAGGCGGCATGCCGCACTGCTACGAACGCGAGGGTACCACAACGTATCTACGTTTTTAACCATGGCGGGAAACGTTCCACTCGTCCAAATTCGAAATCAGGAGTCTTGGAAAATGCTGGTTTTCGCAATTTCAACGCTCTCAAAAGTGGGTTTCCGGCAGGGCGTCGAATTACCCCAGGTAAGCGAAAAAACCTCAGGTCGAGGATGCCGAGCCACTGCCTTTAAAGTCACAAATCAGCTGACCTGAAAGTAGATGGTATAAAAGGATCCACCCATGTCCTCCTCTTGTCTCAGATCGCGTATACTTGTAAATTTTCCTGAAAAAAATTTTTTTGTAAAAAAAAGCCCTAAAAACCATAATAGCATCATTTTTGTTGATAGCCTGTCAAATAACCCTTGTGAGCCAAGTTTTAGCAAATTCTGAGCTTTCTAGATATTGAGCTACCCAAGTGAGATGATCTCCAAAATGATACTTTGTTTTAATGGTGAGTTGACTATCGCTTGAGCTTGTTGAGCGTAGACCAATATATTAACCACGCTTTATTCACGGCCAAAGTTTCGTCGGAACCGTCTTCGTCAAAGCCCAAAAAGTCAAGAACATAAGTAAAACATTCTCTTAGACGAACAATCTAGTTCCAAACGAAAGTGAAATTGGTGAGAGTACAAAAAGCAAAGAGAGATCCGAATAACCAAAGCTCACCTTTAACGTGTGATGATGTGCCAGACCACCATATATTCAGATTATACCTCCTCCCCTGATTAGAGGGGCAGGCGTTATGGAGCAAAGCTACTCCGCATTTCCACGCGGTATATCCTAAGGGGCATTTGCGTTGCGTCGCCTTTAATTGCACCGCAGAAGTAACGCTGCTCGTAGAGTGAACCATATTCCCCTTCAAAGAGTATATTGCAATGGAGAAAACAAAACTTGATGAATTAGATGACTTTTAGGAATGAACACTGGGATGAATCAAAGAATAAATTGTTAAAAGGTGTTCAAGAGAAGTGGGACAGGAGAATTAGTAAAAAAAAAAGACAGAATCCCGTCAATGACTTTTTACGAAAAATCAGTTTCTCTTCTTTAAATTTCCCTTGAGTAGCAGACAAGTTCTTCCTTATATATTTTTTCAAAATCATCCTCAAAACCCGTTTATCTTCCACATTTTGAACTCTTTATCTATAGAGATTATGAAAATTGGCTCAACCCGCTGAGCAGCGCTAGCTCTCCTGCGACTCCAATTAGGAGCGACGCAACGCAAAGGGCCTTCAGGATATACCACAGGCGAATGCGGCGTAGTTTTGCTCCATAACGCCACGCCGCCCCCTCATTATAGTGCTCGTATGACCTGACCTCATATCAAAACCCACAGAGGTATTGGTATGGCGCCAGTTCATTGGTGATGGCCATACCTTCAATAGTCAAGAGAAAGAACCCAGAAAGTGATAGTTATTTGGGTTCCTAGCCCTCATAAAAAGTGAAGGTTGTTTCGGAAATATAAATGGAAATTTAGAGATATGAATTAAACCAGGAAACTCGAAAAATTCATATAAAGCAGAGTTTAGCACACCACCAAATTTGAAAACTTGACTTGGCGGTTTCCTACGCACAGTTTCCTTCTCAGGATTGCCGGTAAAACTGGGTGGCTACAAGAACAAAGTTCTTTTCCAATTGAAAAACGCTGTTTAGACGTGGCGGTAGTTGGGAGACCGAAAGAAGGAAAACTTGTCAACAACTGAATTGAACATGTCAAACATGTCTGAAAAGTTATGTTGCACATCGACGCTAATCTGTTTCTGATGCGTCCTTTGAATTTTCACCCCCGCATAGTCGTTTCGTATCCTGCGACGTTGTCTGGATTTTTCTGCTCATCATTCTGAGCAAGTTTCGTCCAAAGTGGAGAAAATCCGTTGGGAAAGCACAGAAAGAAAACAAGTTGAAGAAAAACGCACTTTTCAGTAATTTTTGCAAGAAACTGGCACAAGCAAAGAAGAAAGTTCGGCGACGTTGTCTACATCACAGACAGAAACAAGACCTATAATCCAATACACAAAAAAAACCGACTGAAAAGAGTTAAATTATGGGGAAAACAAGAGGTTTTCGAAAGGCCGTTTTTTTCCGGATTTTCGTTTAAGTCATAGAAGGGAGTCTTGCGACATTGTCAGCGTGAAAGTAGAGATCAAGAGCTTTAATATGATATATAGAATGTCGTAATTGGGCTCGGAACAAGGAAAAAAAGGGTACCGAAGCCAAATGCCCGCGCCCCGGTTTGAGGTAGCGCGCAACGCGCGGGGACGCAGACGAGCAGAGAAGAAAGACCAGAGCCGACGAGGCATGTGGCTCTGGTCAATGACCTCTGCGGGGTCATAACGAAACCCTATATCATTATATATCGTTGTGGTCCTCATGAGACGGCCAGGAGCACTGATAACGTCGCGAGTTTTGAAAATCACTCCATAACGACATAGACCAGTATTTATGTGGCGACCCTCTGCGCAAAATTTGAGCGCAGTTTTTCGTGTTTATTGAACTCCAGCGGCTTTCGTGAACTTCCAACGCTCAATCGCAGTCTCGAGAAAGGTTAACTGAGAAATGTTGTCCTAGTTCCTAATTGAGTTTCTGAATAAAAACCTTCTTTTCAGCAAAAAAAGGCCATAAAAAGGCGATCCTTTGGTTTTTTGAGCTTTTTTTTGGATGTCACTACTATATTTGCCTCATTCATATTTATCCCTGTATGATGTCGTTAGTTACGCCATTGATAGCCGGGGCTTTGCCCCGGAGACTTCTGTACTTCTCTCCAGGTGAAGGTTGGGTTCTATCATGACGCTCAAAGTAAAGGTTACCAGAGTACATGGCTCTAATTTTCTAACTCTCTAGGAATTTCGAGCCAACTTTATCCGCCCAAGCGTATGGTCACCAGAACGGCCTCTACCGGCGCCATGTTATTGACTAGTGATCAGTGTGATAGCCTCATAACTTGATACAGGTGTAGGTTCAAATCCTTTTGTGTTTTTATTCTGCAATACCTCAATTAAAGTTGTTTGAGATTCACTCGAATTATGGTCATTGGATACATTTTAACGCAAATAGTAAATATCCAAATTTCCACATTTTGTGAAGAGTAAGGGCGTTCAGTTAGCTCGAAAATGCGAAAGAAGGTTTACTGAGGCAACGCAAAACTGAAAAACACAAAAGGTTTCGAACCTACACCTGCATCAACTCATGAGCCTATCGCGCTAACCGCTAGACTACACCGCATCGCAACTGTCGCCGCTTTGAGCGTATTTCAGTGGACAGACAAAGCCCGCACAATCTTTTACAACATCTTTGAAGCGATTAGCAGAAACGGAAGCCAGATTCGGAATCAGCGTTCCAAGACAAGTGTGATGATGTACAACTCATCTCAAAAAGCCACGAACACCGAGTATCGTTTCCTTGTAAGATATTTGGATTGTTTGAAGGAAGGTTGAAGACACCGGCCACCTAGATTCTCGGTTTCATGTTTTTGTCGTTCCGGAACCTCCGCATTTTCCTGATTCCGAATATCAAATCGAGAATCCGCGAAAACCCCGACGAACTCCGTTTTGGGGAAGCCACGGGAGACTTGTGCGGAACGGCGATTGGTTGGGCGCGCTCAAATGGGCGGGACGAACGTCACGCGCCCACTCAAAATAGAGAAGTCAACGTGGCAAATCCGTCATCCAAAGAAACTTTTGAAGCAGTTTTCTCACATGAAAAGCAACTTCTGGTAGCGCGAGTTGGGCAAGTTTACAGCTGGGGGCCACACTACTGTTAGGCATCAAAATCTCATCGACCGAATTTTGAGTGAACGGTACCTTTAAGGGGTGTGGCACAGCCTTTGTAAAGGTGTGGCAGCCACAGCTTTTTTGGGGTTGTGCCACACCCCATCAACTTACCTTCAAAGAGACTATCAGAGAACAGGTTATATACAGTTCGATAGTCAAAATTCCACAGTTTTTGTGAAAGTAATTGGAGCCAAATTCGTCTTCTTTCTTTTGAGCAATAGTTGCTGGAAGCACAACCACTGCGAGCAGAAATTGGGACAAACGAAATTTTGGCTGTCTTCTAATTCCATAGTTTAATGGTTATTTGAAGCAGGTTAGGGTATAAGCGAACATAGTGTAGTACTCTGTTTTGAGTAGAGGTAGCTAATTCACTTTTGCAATATAGTTAACCATGTTGAAAAAAAAACGGCCATTTCACTTGGGTGGCTCAGTATTACGAAATCTTAATGCGCTAAAATTTGGCCCAGGGATTATTTGACATAAAAATTACGAATATATTGCCAATTATGTTTGGTGGAGCTTTTACGCAGAGGTGCGATAGGGGGAGCCGGGTCCCGCAAAAGTGAAGGTGGTTTCAGCTACCACTGGCCGGCCAAAAGTGAAGGTGGTAGTGTCGGACACTCACCTCCCAAAAACGTCGACGGGGGGGGGGGGGGGGGGGGGGGGAGGTGCGGGGGGAGGATAGAACGGACGAACGGAGCTATCTTTCTAGGTCTAACGTCGACCCAACGGCCCTCTTTAGGGCCACAGATACGATGAATATTAAAAATATCTTTAAATTTTATTTATAAAAATTTAAAATAGACGTGTTTAGTAAATGGTGTATTTGGAAGTAGAACTTTGTTGGACTGTACGGATTTTATTAAGCAAATTTTGTTATAACGTACAGCGAAGAAAGTAGATCGATCCAGGCAGTAACGGCCGAGAATCAGAATTTCGAATAAATAAATAGTGAAAAATCATGCAAAATTTCCACTGTTATAAATCTGTTGTTTGAAGTTGTCAGCAGTTGCGACTTCATAGGTTTTAAAGAGTAAATGTTGCTCTATCAGCTAGTGAAGGAATCTGGTCGATTTAAGAGATAGTCGTTGAAAACCAGAGTTCTAAAACTTTGCGCCATTTTTGCGTGTTTTTTGACTGTTGAGAGTTAAACTCTTATAAATCTTGAATGTGGAAGTGTATGATGTTGCGACTTCATAGGTTTTATAGAGTAAGGTTTGCCTTATCAGAATATGTCTTGTCCGTTCCGATCCATTGAAACACCTCCGCGATCCAGAGTCATGAAAAAGCAGGTAAAAAAGAGCTTTTTGAATTTCAACAGCTCATAACTTCTTCAGGATTGCACGAATCATGTTGCGACTTCATAGGTTAGATTCTTCTCGTCAAGAGCTTTCAGATGATATATAATATGTGGGGGTTTCGCGCCTCTTACGGCATATGCCCGGGGGGGGGGGAGACTTTTTAGGCCAAAGTCTCCCCCGGCAGCCTCCAGCCAATACATTAAAATGGGCGAGGGGGAGACTTTGGCCTAAAAAGTCTCCCCCCCCCGGTCATAATTCGCAGGAGGCTCTAAACCCCCACATATTATATATCATCTGAAAGCCCTTGATGAGAGGAATCTAACCTATGAAGTCGCAACATCATACACTTCCACATTCAAGATTTATAAGAGTTTAACTCTCAACAGTCAAAAAACACGCAAAAATGGCGTAAAGTTTTAGAACTCTGGTTTCCAACGACTATCTCTTAAATCAACTCGATTCCTTCACTAGCTGATAGACCAACATCTACTCTTCAAAACCTATGAAGTCGCAACTGCTGACATCTTCAAACAACAGATTTATAACAGTGGAAATTTCGCATGATTTTTCACTATTTAAATATTCAAAATTCTGGTTCTCCGCCGTTACTGCCTGGATCGACCTACTTCCTTCGCTATACGTTATAACATAATTTGCTTAATAAAATCCGTACAGTTTTGCTAAGCTTTACTTCCAAATACACCATTTACTAAAAACCTTTATTTCAAATATATATGCCGCCGTATACATAAATATATGCTTTCAATAATCTTTTTTGCGTTTGTTTTGCTTATTTTCCTTCTTTGTCGTCCAGCGAAAAATTTTTCATTCCAAAAGTGAAGGTGGTCACCCCGTACCAGCTCAAAAGTGAAGGTAGGGGGAGACTTGGCTCCCCCTATCGCACCTCTGCTTTTACGTCATGCTTACGGTAGACAAAAGAATTGCAGGGGAGGGGTATTGAGACAGAACTTAAGGGGAGGCGTATTCTGCGGTTGTGTGCCACACCCCTGCAAGAGCATGCTCAAAACCCCTACCGTAATCCTACAGTAAGGAAGAGCGAACGGTGGTTCGCTTTTTACCGTAGATCTTTGAACCCAGCTCTACAAAATAGCGCAAAAAACCTTTTTCAAAGTCTTCATGACTAGGACGTCTAACAATCAAACAGCAAGCACATTTTTGCGACATGTATAGTTGAATTCTACGAACCTGCAAGCAGAACCATGAAACTAAAAAGTAGTGTGGCACACGGATGTGACACGCCGTCAGATGAAACCCCACACCCGCCCGAAGTCTCCGTAAGACCCCATTATCGTTTACCTACTACAGGCAAAACAGAAAGCTTTACCAAGCCTACTGAGTTAAATATTAGTAATTATTATGCCAAGTAATCCTCTTAAAGGCAGTGTCCGGGCAAAAACTCGATTTGAGATTTTTTGCTTATACGGGCCTATTCGCCATGCTGAATCCGAAAATCCACATTGGAAAGCGCGAAAACGGCGAAAAAGAGCTCTAACAGAGGAGAAAAATCAGCAGGTGGGCGGGGCTTTCCCCACTGCGATTTTACGCTCCCACCCCCCCCCCCCCCCCGGAGCGATTTTCTCGATTCCGCTAGTCGTGCTAACATCGCTACCGGTAAAGTGCGAATGATTGACTTGAAACCGGAAGCGAGAAGGTCGCTCCGGAAGCCGGGAACGTGAATTCGCAGTGAGGAGGACCCCGCCCACCTGCTCATTTCCCTCCTGCGTTAGAGCCGTTTTTCGCCATTTTCGCGCTCCACAATGTGCATTTTCGGATTCAGCGTAGCGAATAGGCCCAAGTAAGCACAAAATCTCAAAATCGAGTTTTTGCCCTTACACTGCCTTTAAGCCCAAATTATAGCAATTTTGAAGTTCCAAATATAGAATCACTCAAGTGAAATGAGCATATGGTCAACTTTGTTTCAAGGATGAGTTGGCTATCTTGTTTGCACTCAACACAAAGCATTACTCCGTTTTTGCTTAGATAAAGTAACGCCAACCTATGATTAGGAGAAAGCCAAAGATTATTTCTCCCATTTACCACTTTGTTGTATTTCCAGCAACTGTTCTCTAGACCAAAGAAGACGAATCGGTTCAAACTACCGCTATGAAAAGTACGGAATTTAGGCCACCAATTACGTACAAGGTGTTCCAAACACTGTTTGATCGCTAATAACTATCTTGCTTCCAAGTCTTTCACCGAGCTTGAGGTACCATTCTGTAAAGCGAGGTTCAACTTAGATTCAAGCATGAAAAGAATTCCCAATTTTTCTTCGTTACCTTAGGATCACGGTTTAGTCTTTAAGCATTTAACGCTACTATGAAATAAGCCTTTTGATGAAAAAGTTCCAAAAAATCCAGAGCAAGTTTAGGCTTGCTGATTTTACTACATAACTTTTTAGCAGTTTCTCGAGGTTTTTCAATGGTGTAATCACACTGCTGTCCGAAATGACTTATGGAAGAAGCACTACAGTGAATTGCAACTTTCATATTTGAGATCAGCGACTTGAATTAATCCAGTACAACAAGAGTTTCTGGCTTGTTTGCTTTTCCTTCTTATGAAAAAATCACTTTCAATTCCCAAAATCTTCCTCGAAGTTCCTACCGTAATCCAACAGTAATGAAAAGTAATTGATGATTCGATCCATACTGATAAGTCTAAGTTGAATCTCGCTTTAAAAAGTGGTACCTCAAGCTGGCGAAAAACAGGAAAGCAAGAGAGTTACTAGTGATCAAAAGCGTTCAAATTTTTGGGACACCCTGTATATCCAGCCACTCTCTGCCACCACGTGGCAGGTTCGGCTGGTTTGGTTTCTTACTCTATATCGCAGAAATGTGAAAATTTGCGAAGAATTTGCCATTTTCTACGAATTGATTCAATCTGTAAATTGCTAATAAGAAAAACTGAGGGCATTTTTTGCCTTCATCAGTTTATTTTGTTTCGACAACCTTCTAAGCTTCTAAGCAGCTTCTAAGCAACCACATTCTAAGCAACGGATACTACGCAAACTGCAGAAAATCAATTAACTGAAGGTTCAATAACGTTTTGGACAAAGCGACTTATTAACACACGCCCCGACCTAGTGGTCATGTGTGCGAATTCTGGTTTAGATTCATGACTCCTTCTATCCTTTTGGGCGAGCATAAAAGCTTTTTTGTGCAAACAAACTGCAAACTATAAATTAATAAATCGATAAAACCTTTGTGTATATCCAGGAGAAAATGTCTTATTGACACACTTACCACCTCATTCTATGTCTGTCAAATTTGACTTATTCTATGGCTCCTTCTACTCCTTTTTGACTGGGGAAAAAAATTTTCTTAGCAAAAAATGCGAAAAATCAAATGTCGATGGAGGCAATTGATAGGTTCTGAGCAATGTGGCATAATAACACACGCCACCTTATGCATTATGTCAAATTTGGTTTAAATTTTTATTTCTTAGATTACTTATTTTATCATTCTTTAGCAAAGATACAAAAGTAAGCAATTAATGAATAAGTATTGATTGACTGTCAGTGTTAATTTGGTGGTCATGATCTAACAGATAAACACACTATTTTGATTGCTAGTGAGCTAACGAGGGAATCGTCAGAAGTCGAAGTGGCCAATCCAAACAAGCTGTACACCATTCAATGCAGCATAGAATGCTGATTTCAAATCTGTCTTCCATATCTTGAGAGCGCCTTTGTAGGCGAAGTTATGAGCAGCTTTACTGCAAAAAAATCGTACACATATATTGCGAAATTAGGCACATTATTGCTCTTTTAGCTCACCTTCAAATATGGGGCATATAAAGTGACCTAGGTGCATGTTTTGATCCAACAATGAGCCGAGAATGGCTTTGTATGGCCAAATTTACACTTAACATGAGCAAATTCTTAGCGAAATAATGTCCTTTCACGGCTTATTAAGGAAGACAGATTTAGAGTCAGCGTTTTATGCTGCATCTAATGGTATGCAGATTGCCTGATTTGGCCACTTCGATCTGACCATTCCCCTGTAAGCCGGTCGACAATTGAGAAGATTGATGCATAGTTCTATATCAGCTATTGAATGTGACATACAAAAAAATCAAAAAATAGGTTAAGAAGATTTACGATTGAAGTTGTAGATATTTTATAAATTAATCATGCTTAGCTATCCCTTCCTGCCGGTTTTTACCTCTACAGAGCTTGAAATACAAGTCAATAAATCGTGACCCTTACGGTGAAAAAGCTTAACAACACCCGCCCCTACTCAAAGTTTATGTATAATTCTTTTCAATATTTTAGGCCAGTCATAACAAAACTGCTAAACAAAAAACGCAAAAATCAATAAATCAACAGCGCCATACGATAAATTTGTGAAAAGCTTATGACACCCGCCCGCCCCAAAGTTTATGCACATGCAAAGTTTCATTCAAATTTCTTGCACCATTTCAGGCTGGTCATTAAAAACTCTAATGCCAACTTTGGATTTGACGGAAAATTTCTGAAGGAAAATATTCGCGAAAAAGTCGAAAGCACTCACTTTTTTTGGCATCTCGGCGGGTTCAAAAATCGGTCATTTTTGAAATTATTTCGTTTTTTTCCGCTGGAAAGTGAGAAAACCCTAGCGCTTTCTACCATCAAATGAACTAGGCCTTCTCTTGCTGGATAGTGCAAAAGACCTGCAGCCGCCTTTTGCTTCAAAGTTTTATATGGCACGAAAGGGCCGCGACAATCATTTAATTTCGCAATTGAACTTTTCGCCTCAGAATTCATGGAGAATTTTGTTCAGATAGCATCTTGTAACACAAAGTTTTCTAATCCTTATGCGTATTTTTGAAATTAATCCGGCTATTTCTAATAAATTTAGGGCAAAAAGAATGAGAAGCAAAAATTTTGGGATTTAGTCTCTTCTATCTGAAGGCTCAGAACTTTGGAATGAACAGAGATTTACGAAAGAGAAGGGACGCATAAGAAACTAGAAGAAACGCTCTTTTAGACAGCGTAGAAAGTTTCTTAGAAAGTTGATCACACATCAAATACCAGCTCCTGGAAGAAAAGGTGAGAAAAACGTGCCTTAATTATGAATCAACCTAAAATTTCTTTGAAATATTTCTGCAAATATATTAAGAATTTTCTTTGGAGTAATGTTAATAGGGGGGGGGGGCAACTTCAGGGAAGTGTGGCTAGCAAATTTTTTCAAGGTTGTTCACACCTGATTAATTTACCTTTGGAATATGCTTTTCATCCAAAGTCGCTGCTCAAAAACGTGGTAAAGACTAAGTCACTATGGTGTGCTAACCTTGCGTTACTGAATACATTGCGAAGAAGTAAGAAAATCTAAACATTCTACGACTCAAATTGCTCGGTTTTTAAAGGACTGATTCGAACCCGGTTGTCTTCTTCAAGCCGAGTAATAGTTGCTGAATTCACAACCAATGGGAACATGAGACAAACGAGATTTTGGCTGGCTCACAATTTCTTAACTTGGTAATTATTTAGAGTATTTTTTATGTGGGCAAAGACTTTGTGTTGATTTAGAAAAATTAGCACCCTTACGAAAAATTACTCGTTTTGCTTGGTAGTGCTGACTGTTGCTTTCTCTATGTATACGATGTAGGTCAATACCACACTGTGCTTTTATTTTGCACAATGTTCTTATCTAACTTTACTTAAACATATCATGTTACTTACCTCAGTACCACCTCGGTTACTACCCCTTCCCATCCATAAGTATTCCTATTATACTTTAATGTAGATATTGAAAAGGAGCGGGAAGTGTACGCTTCGCGTTTACGTTCATTAATCATAGTCATTTTTCTCACCTTATTATCAATGAAAACTTTCCAAGCTTGTACTGTTTCTAACCCAGTGCTAAGATTTTGTAATAAAAAAAAGAGTGACTGGAAGGTCAAAATTTTCAATAAATTCTAACTTTCGACTCGTGGATATCACCATTTTTTCTGATGTCCAAAAATCATTTTTTCTTATCAGATAACTGCTTGGTAGTGTTGACTTAGATATCAGTATAACTTTGGAAATGACCGTTGACCGCAAAGGATTATCAAGTGATCATACAAAAAGCTGGGAAATGCGCTTTGTACAACTTATGTTCATCATGTTTATTGCGAAGGTACTACAAGGTGGCCGAAAAGTATGGGCGTCACATTTTTTGTTCAAAGATATTTCATAGTTAATAAAATTCTGTAAGACTATTTTTACATGCCAAAAACACAGGCATCTTAGTGTGTTACTCCTGCAAGACTGGATTCCTGAGCATGCGCACAGACTTCAGCAGCTTATCTTGCTGATGCGTCAAAAATGCTACTTGAAGAATGTACCCATTGCAAATCCGCTGAAATAATCTGATTATTGATGGAATAGATTTCAAGACCTGAGGTTTTGTAGAGAACAGTCCGAGGAATAACACAGTAATGTAACAGCGGAGAGTTCTCCTCTCCAAAATAAGACACGGTACTATAATTATGGTGTTAACTGAACGCGCCGCAGCGCCTCTCAAGAGAAAGTAGAACTTAGAAGACCCGTTTGCATCAGTGGCGTACCAAGGATCTCGGCCCGGGGGGGGAGACAGAAATTTTTTCTAATGAAGGTGCGTGGCGTCAGCCACGCACTCCGAAAAATTTTTTGGGATACTTCCCAAAACTTTCCCGAGTCCCTGACCCCAAAATTCCAGAAAAAGGGGGCGTGGCGGCAGTTTTTTTACAAGGCTAATTTGAATTTTTAAAAATTTTGAAAATTATTTTAATTATTTACTAAAAATAAGTCCTCTGCACATTTTTAAGACACATTTAAGTAACTTTCAAAAATTTCGCGATCCATTCTCAGGGGGCCCTCCCCCCCCCTCCCGCCCCCTCCCTCGGTACGCCACTGGTTCGCATGATTTTCACTTATCTCAATATAGAGACTGTCCCTAAACTACAGGCATATTAGCCGCCATGATAAATTATTTCAAAAAAAAGATATATTACATGTTGTAACGCCCATACTTATCGGCAACCCTGTAGATAGGCGGCGTGAATTTTAGACATCTGAAGCTTCAGGACATTAAACTTTTATTCCTGCGATGCTCGGCCCTTAAACCTCATGCTTGACCTCACCCTTCTTCCGTATAAGTTACAGCGAAAATTTTTTTGAGGCCCTTAGTGCCCATACCCTTTAATTCAACGAGATAGGCTGCTGGATGGCGATCGCTTGGCCGGCAACGCAGTCTGCGTCTTTCTAAAGAGCGTGCTCCCTGACCATTCTCTAGAATCCTTTAGGCCTCGAAGCCCGCCTTTCAGCAGCCAATCCCGTTGAATCAAAGGGCAAACCCATTTTAGTGTTGCTAAAACCACTGCAAAAAACAACCATCATTCACTGGCTACGCGTGTTTTAGAAAAAGGGGGACTTTCCCACGAATTGCAGTCAGTTCAGGTTTTCTAGCATTTAATTTCGAAATCAGAAACAAGAAATTTCGGAAGACTCGAGTTAATAGCCTTCCTGTGTCAGCGAATTTGCGGATAGTTAACATATTGAAGAGCTGTTTTCATCAGATTTCTTGCATAATAGGACGTTTTTTTAGTCTTGAAACAGAGGATACTTGCAGGTTTTCTATCGCCATCTGCTAAGCGAATCAAGGAATTTGGCTTTGCGAAAGAATTGTGGCTTGGTGTATTGATTCTCTGTGATATTGTCTAGACTCAGTAGGGTGGCATCTTTGTTGAATTTAGGTTTCGACACAGTCGTCGTCTTCGAAAGTTTATGCGATCTGCCGTGGTGTTATGAGTTGTTCAATAGCCACACAAGGAGAACGGACGACACTGCACACGGCACTACATCTGCATACAGTGCTGAACATAATTATAAAGACGCTCTAGAATTCGTTGTAATTTTCGTTCTTGTCAATGAATCTGCCTAAAACTTTGCTGTGTTGTGCCCATGTTGATTTAACATGGCTCCTCAAAACGGCTTTCAGTCTTGTTGAGTTTGAGCGGAGATAAACAGAAAAAAATCGAAACAGCACCTCGTGAGTGCCGGACAAAATTATAAAGACAAGATTTCCGTAGTAAACCCCCGAAATATGTCGTAATGTGAAGAAAGCGAGCTCGCGACATGTCCGACTAAAAGACAAGCTGCTCACAAGACGCTCTCAGACAATCGACCGGACCCCTCCGCCGGACAGTCCGAATTTGCCAGAGTCGCGCCGGACCCAGTTGACCAATGAGAGAGGGGCAAATGGGCGGTCCGTCGCGGTGACATCTCTGGCAGGCAAGTGGGAGGCTTCTCCGGCCCTGCTGCAAAGGTACGCCATTTCTCCGGCGCGACTCTGCCATTGGCGGACTCGCGCCGGAGAAATTTGCCCGCGCGAGTCCGCCAGATTTGGAAAAGCCGCGCCGGAGAAAATCGGAGGGGTCCGGAGCAGAAATGGGAGGCCTCCGGAGCAGAAAATGAGAGGTATCCGGAGCAGAAAATGGGAGGTATCCGGAGCAGGAAATGGGAGGTATCCGGAGCAGAAAATGGGAGGTATCCGAAGCAGGCTGCGTATCGATTTGGCGCGTCGTTGCAAATCATTCATTGCGGCGTCACCCTGTCACGTTTTGAACGTTCGCTTATTCGCTAATATTTATTTGTGTTTGTTTTATTCTTTCGTTTCTCTAATGTTTTATTTTGCAGAGAACCAGAATCAAGCAAGGACCCTCACTTGGAAAGGCACAGGTTAGTTACCATTGATTGATTAGATATGCATTATCGTATTCAAAGGTTTTGTATTCGACGCTTGTGCACTTTTCTTTTTTTCTTTTTTTTCACATTTTTACTTGTATATGTGTGCTTATGTGTGTAAATGTTTATATTTATATGTGTGTTTTTATATGTATGTATGTTTATGTGTGTGCATGTGTGTTTATGTATTTATATATGTATGTTTGTGTGTATGTGTTGCATGCGTTTGTGTGAGTGTGTGTCTGTATGTGTATGTGTTGCATGTTTGTGTGAGTGTGTGTATGTGTTGCATGCGTTTGTGTGTATGTGTTGCATGCGTTTGTGTGTGTTGTGTGTGCGTGAGTGTAAGTGTTTATGTGTATGTGTGTGCTTATGTGTGTATGTTTTATTTTCGTTTGTTTCTTCTTTAAGTGCTTGCAGAGCAAGTTTGGCCTTGGATTTCTGGAGTTTCGACTTGCGGAATGGACAACTGCGATATGCCAACAATTCAACTACAAAAACGACGCCCTCATCGGAAGGAGGTAGGAAGTCTTTCTCGATCGCTATTTTTGTTCGTATAAACATGTTTCAGGCGTTCATTTCGCTTGTCGTTCTTCAGGAGCTGAAAAGGATTGTTGAAGACTCGGAAATCATGCAGGTCGGTGTCTTGATCAAATTTGGTTCGTTTTTATGTTTGTGAAGGAATATTTTCAGGACGATGACGCAAAGAGGCCGGAGCCCGGATAAAGTGGTTCGGTAGAAGCTTGAGATTTCGATGAGCAATGAGTTATTTCGCTCACTACGGGAAAGATTGGATCAATCGCGATGTAAACAATAGCAATGTGAGACCACTTTTTATTTTCACTCTAGTGCTGATGACATGTTTTATCCTAAATCTTTCGATAATACGGAGAAGACTTTGTGAGCATTTTCAAAGTCTGATGCAACGCTTACTTTTGAAAACAGTGCTACCTCAATTTTCTTGATCGGGAATTCACCAGTCTAATGAATTATCATTCAGGGTCCTGATGGCTTGCGTTCATTCTACTACCTTATCCAGGATCCAAAATGTCTAATATTTTCATTGATTGGTCTTCAATTCAAAATCAAGCCTATCTATTCTAAGGTTCATTCTTTTACACCAGTGGGTGTGAAATGATTAACGATATAAGATAATTTTTCGAAGAAGTTTGAAAAATTTAAAATAAATGTCTTATCTCTTCGTTCTTTCTTCTATCTTCTATCCACAAACGCTAGGGGTGAGAGGGAGGGGGTAGAGTACGGGGTGAGGGTCGCGCTGAACTCCTACCCGGGGGGGGGGGGGTCCTATTCGGCTAATTTGGGTGGGGTTTAGAGACAAAATTGGGGTTTGGAGCGTCCAGGCAAGTCTGGACCTATAGGGATTTTACATGGAAAGTACTTTTAAGGCCCTAACTAAGCCACTACCCAACCGGCAGCTCAGGTAGTGCTGTAACGCCTGAGATATTCTGCTCGAAACTGGACCCCGCGACCGTGTTTCGCATGGATTCATGGCGCAAAGCGTGGATCCTGGCGCGAAACTGCCATGAATCCATGCGAATACGTTCGCGGGGGTCTGTTTCGAGGAAAATATCTCCGCCATTAGAGCACTACCTGAGCTGCTGCTTCGGCAGTGCCTTAGTTAGGGCCCCAAAAGTACTTTCCATGTAAAAGCCCCATAGATCCAGATCTGCCTGGAAGCTGCCTTTAATTAGGGCTAATTACAGTATGCCGCGGCAGACTTGCGGAGCACAAAATCGGGGAGCTCCTGCGCACAAAATCGGGGGGCTCCGGAGCAGAAAATGGGAGGTATCCGGAGCAGAAAATGGGAGGTATCCGGAGCAGAAATGGGAGGGCTCCGCCGGACAAATGGGAGACCCACCGCTGGGGAAACGCCGCGACCCTGCCATTTCTCCGGCGGAGGGGTCCTAATTGTTGCCTGAGCTTTAGTCTAAGTCGCCGCAAAATATGTGCGCGCACACGCAATCGAACCTTCGATGACCGTAGAGCGCGCACTGCCACTGCGCCACTAATTCTCTTTGAAGCAGAAAAATGGAAGCTTAAGCTAGCGAAACAAAAATGCGGCAGATACAACAGTCGCTCACTGCTTACAAGTAAAAGGCAAGCTTCTATGTATGTTGGCCTTTATGGAAGTTGTAAAGTATACACTGCCTTCGCTATGTCACTATCAAGGTGCAATACTGATGGTACTATTTACAGAGAGTGCGCACAGCGCCAGCGTTGAGCGTCGTTGAGCTAATGTTGGCGGGTATGAGTGCTAGGTAGGCCATTGTCTTACAGCTTACTGGATTAGTTTTTTATAAATGAAAAAATTTGCTAAATTTTTCGGTAGAGGGGAAAATGGCAATGCAAAACTTATTGCCAATACACGAGAAAAGTGGGAATGTTGCAGAACATTTTCTAGCTATTTCATTAGCCATAACGCCAAACGCCCTCCATCGAATAAGAAGGAAAACACTGAGCGCACAGCTTACGGACAGCAGATCAGCATATCAACGTTATAAAAAATGCTCAGATGGAAGAAATAAGGATTAAGACATGGAAAACTTGGTGCGCAATGAGTTGCGATGTGAGAATAAAAAAGAAAACAGTTTAAATAACAAAACATGAAATCCTATCACCTCGACTAGCCATCCTACGACTACGACCTTCACGTCAGAAGATTACCAGCATCAGCTGCTACTTTCCAGCATCAGCAGCTGACGAATCAAAACTAAATGCTTTACGAAATGTGGAGGAGATCCTCCGCAACGAGAGGTCCTACAAATTTCTTATGAGCGACTTCAAGGAGAAAATCGGGATGCCACTTGAAAATATTATAGGATCGGAAAGTTTGTATACGGGCTCCGGATTGAAAACGGCAACCGTCTTGTTAACTTCTCGCCGCAGCACTGCTTTTCCATGTAAATACCATCTTCATGAAAAAAGAACTTTGCCAGTGGACATGAACTGGCCTGAAACGACGCATGCAAAATCGACCACATTCTCACCAAATGAAGGTGGAGATTGCTCGATGTCTCAGTAGTTCCATCCTTCTGCAGTGGTTCCGATCACCGCCTCCTTCGAGCGAAGTTACGACTCAGCCGAAGGCTGGAAAAGAAAGTCTGTCACAGTGCCGCAAGAAGGACGGAAGTCGTTTATGACGGTAACAGGTTGGAAGGGCTCATATCAAGTCGTGGCTGGCCCATCGCGGCGGACCCAATGTATATACGCCTCCTATTAGAAGGATAGCGAGCCTGCAAAGAGTGCGCCTCACGACTTTTGAGAAGAGCTTGGAAAACATTTCGAAGACCATCAAAGAACTACTCAAAGAAGAAGATCCCGAAAGCAAGACCCGAGTGCAACCCATCTCAAGCGACTGATAGCCAACGCCATTTGCAGAAAGCTTTGCAGGAGGATCTCAGGAAGTACACAAACATGCCAAGATACTGGAAGCAGCCGAAGGAAGACGAAGTCTCAGAAGTGCCGAAGGGACCTCTGCGAATAATACGTGGCGCTAATCGCACTGTAAAACGGGCGGGACCTTGACTTCTTCCCGATATAAGATGATACCTATCGCGAAGAACTTTCACACCAATCACAGCGCACAACAGCTCAGGCCATGGAGACGTCTACGGCTCCAGGATGGCCCATCGTTTCGCCGAACTGCGAGCCGGAAGACAGCGTTTACATGAGATTCTCGCGTCGCACCTAAAATCTTACCTCCAGAAGGAAAAAGTTCCCGACCAGTGGAGAATGTCAAAAACCGTTTCTTTCGAAGGTGAGGGTAGAAGAAGGAGGGACTTTGGAACTATCATCCAACATGCCTGCTGAGTGTTCTATATAACATTTTCAAAGATTATCCTCGCTCGCATATCTAGGGTATTGTATGAAGCCCAACCCCAAAAGCAAACTGGATTTTGCAAAGGATTCAGCTGCATGGATCCAGCGGATTACGTTGCGAAAGCGAAGCATCAATGGGCCGGTCACATTATGAGAAGAACAGACGACAGATGGACACTAAGAACATCGGAGTGGATTCTTTGCGAAGCAAAACGCAGCCACTGACATCAGCCAAAATGATCGTAGATGTCTGAAGCGGGGACAGAAAAGAATGGAAACTTCTGTGCTGGGGCCCGCACGTTACTTGAAGCCGGCCATAGTAGGTACCTAAGTAAGTCAATTTTAGTCTCTAGTATAATTGTTGCGGGCAATACATTCTATATTGAATAACAAATGTAGAAGATTTTTGAAGAATCATGTTCCAAAAAGAGTATCACCGCAATTTTCTAGCAGTGCTCAAATTTGCTCATCTTCTTGGAAAGGGTAAATGTGGAGCTGGCTACGTCGTCGATCCGGTCAGGTTTGTACAACTGAAGATAAAGGAAAGATAGCGAAAATGGAATTAACTAATCTAGCTGTTTTTGCACAGGTAATTGCTTATTACAAGCAAGGATAACCGTAATTTTAGTCACATAAGCCTACTTTTCTGAAATTATTTAAATTTAGCTTTCTTTAATTGAACGTTTATGCAAAAAATTTGATAATTTCAGAAAACTAGCGCTTGTGTAAAGCTTACAATTACGGTTATACTTCTAAAGGCTTGCAGTAAACAATTGCTTGTATGGAAACTGCATAGCTTCACTTTCGTATCCTATTGACAATATGATGTAGAACTTATCGCCGTAAGTAACCAGAGTGTGACAAGACATATGTCCGATTTATTAGGTCATGTAGCAGCCTAATACATTGGACATGGTTAACACTGGATGTGAGCTCCTGTGCTTTGTGAAGGAGTATAGATAAAATATGAGTTTAAGTGTGTAGCAACTGAATTAAGATTGCGGTTTTGAAGAGAAAGAGCATGATTTATCATTGCTTTCTTCTACAGCTACAGAGGGTCCGTTTAAGGCCATCAAAAAGTTGTAAATAAGTCCTTAGGAGGTTCTCAATTTTTTGTGAACTTCTCGACAAACTTGCAGAACCTATCAAAGGTTTTACGGGAATTCTCCGTAACTAGGAAAGTTCCCCCGCAGCCCTCGGAATGTTCCCATTTTAGTTTTACGAAAGTATCGTGCGGTTTAGCGCCATTTTCATTTCTTGTCATACTCCTACAGTAGGACTATGTCACACAAAGTAGATATGATTTCATGTGATTGTTGTATTACATGTTCGCTCGTCACAAATCTGTCAAAACACATTAAATCAGAGACAAAATTTGTGAGATTTTGACTTGGTAAGCTCGTAATTTGGCGAATACGAGTAAGAGCCTGAGCTAGATTGATATGTGGTTATACTGTTTTAATCATAGTGGTATCAAAGTAAGGGCTCTCTTAATCGCATTACCTCCTCCACTTGATTATCGCTAACAGAAAGTTCGCCATTTTCAAACAGTTGAATTTGATCCAAATTATGTAAAGTGAGAGCTAAAATATGTACTATTTATCCAAGTTTCAATCAACATAATTTGTTAGTATGAGTGTAATGGCCGCGTGCATTAACATCTCCTCTCGAGAGGGAATTACAGCTTAAAAGAAAGTCATATACCAAAGCTCCAGATGTCTAGCTTGTGCGCTGTTTATGTCTTTGTAAGTATTTCTACTCCCCTTCACTATAAACATATTGGACGCGAGTGAAATGCTGTACAAGCCGCATTTTCCAGCCTTTGTATGATCCCCTGGAGATCCCCGACGGGCCGACCGTTTTTTCTTCAAGCTCATTTTTATTTCTTCAGAGTTGACGAAAACCTTTCGAAGTTGTACTGATTATTTAACACAACAATGTCAAGCATGTTGTTAATAAAAGCAAACGAGTTTTTGAAAAACCGATTTTTTCGATAAACCCCAACTCTCAACTTGTGGTTCATCGCAAATTCCATGACTCCACATCATTTGTTCTCATCAGCAACATGCTTAGCATTGTTTGGTTAGATAATCTGCACAACGGAAAGCTTATCGG
The DNA here is from genome assembly GCA_958299035.1 of Cylicocyclus nassatus. Lineage (NCBI taxonomy): Eukaryota > Metazoa > Nematoda > Chromadorea > Rhabditida > Strongylidae > Cylicocyclus > Cylicocyclus nassatus. Next base: position 70,144,529 of record CATQJL010000112.1, read on the forward strand.
TCTTAGAGAAAGAAAAATGATGCGAAAAAATACGGTAGGTTGCTTGGGATTGTCAGATGATCATACAAAAAGCTAGAAAATGCGGTGCACAGCTTCTCGCTTCTGTTCAATATGCTCATAGTAAAAGGATGGTAACAATATTTACGGATACGTAGACAGCGTATGATCCAGATATCTGAAGCTGCAGGATATGAAGCTTTCTGTTGAGTTGCGATTCGCTCGTCTCCGGGAATTCTAATGCATGCGGCCTCAAGAGTTTTGATGTGGGACGGTGGCGGGACACAACCGTAAACGCAAGAATGAATAAGCTGACTAACTAGGCGGGCAAAACTTTGTGTTAAATCGAGCTCCAGCCATCCCATTTCCTTAGTTCACAGACAGCTCTCATAATCATCGTTACCAACTATTTGAGTCAATTGATTATAATGTCGCTTTAGCGCTATACTTGCACAATGCTCTTACACCTTTTCTCATTGTCGGTTTCATTTGGTGAACCTTCCGTTGTGAAATCCCACATAAAGCGCTCCAGAGATTAATTTGAAGTTTATTCTTATCCTGCTTGTTATTGTGTTTCGCAGCTCTTTCATACAACATTAGAGCAGATCGAGTGCTTTTCTTGCACACTCACTTAGTTGTTAATGTTGGCTCCGCCATATAAGTGCAAAGTCAGGTCTTTGGTCTTGACACTTACTAAAAAGTTACTTGAATAGTGTGAACTGAAAGTAGAAACATCAAAATCATCATTTTGCTTTTTGCAATTTTCAATCCTTTGCAACGCAGGATTTCTTATCAAAACATGTGGGGAAGATTTCAATATGGTTTGATTAGAAGTTGGCAAAGTGCAGCAAAGTGTCACTATTGATATCACCAAAAGAAACCGATAATATATAATTGCGACGCATTTGATTTTCACACCATGCTTACGGACGACAATTATCAAAATGGTACTGGGAGTAGCTCGTCGGTTTTCAAGCTGTCTTCACTTTCTGCTGGCCTTCCTGCAGTCACTCAGTCTTCACATAAGAATTTATGACTAATATCCTTAGCTTGAACACCATACTATCAGGTAAACAAAGTCCTCCCATATCAATTCGAAAGATTCATAAATTCTTATTATTCCAGAATAAATGCTTGGTGTTACTTTTATTTGTACGTCAACATTATGCTCTTTTTAGAAATGCCAATGGCTTCTTAATCGCACATATGCTTGGATAGAGGCAGTCGATTTGAGGACCTGCTACTTGCTCTTTTACTGAGCAAAGATTGTGCCAATCGTGTGTTTTGATGAAACGTTACAGTTTTTGAGTCCGGCACAAAACGCCAACACGTTTTTGTACGTCAACATTATGCTCTTTTTAGAAATGCCAATGGCTTCTTAATCGCACATATGCTTGGATAGAGGCAGTCGATTTGAGGACCTGCTACTTGCTCTTTTACTGAGCAAAGATTGTGCCAATCGTGTGTTTTGATGAAACGTTACAGTTTTTGAGTCCGGCACAAAACGCCAAATTTATTTTTTTTACCTTTTTTTCAAAAATCATATCTTTTTATAAAACAGGACTTCGTTTAAGGACTTAAAAGACTTCGTTTAGCCAATTTTTTCTGGTGATCACGCTCTTCTTACCAAATATACTTGAAAAAGCAACATGTCCTCTATTCCTTCTACTTATGATCTTAAGACTATGCTCGTATGTCTTCTTACTACACAGCATAGATGCGATAGGTAAAGAAATTTCTCTGACCCCCTTCACTTTAGGGCCGGCATCTGGTTGACCACTTTCACGTGAGGTTGAGACTAGAATCAAGGCATGACGGCTCAATCAAACAGCATTACAAAGGCACTTTTTGTTCGGAAAGGAAACGCCAACTTTTCATCTCCTCAGACATCACGACTGCAAGGGAGTATCGAAGCAACAGCCTTTTGTTGAAAAATCGCATGCTTGAGACTTTCAGCGCACTCAAAGTAGCGTTGATAACGAAACATAATCAAAAATTGAAAGGATGCCTGATTCTTTGAATAATTAACATTGTATCAATGAGTACGCACTGTCACAGAATGAGTTGAGCAAGAGTAGAAAACCTGAACTAGCCAGTGATGAATGCATGTTCACTGACAAGAATTGTACTATATCTCCTTTCACTAGGGAGAATAATTACAAATAAAAGGGCATTCGGATTACTCATTTCTCAAGCTTTCGAATCATATATAAACTTTGAAAAAAAAACCTTCTTGGTCTAAAAAAATAATTACCCGGATTTGGCTGATATTGTAGCTGGGTAAAATGTCGACTACGTCTATTCCTCGTGCTCTTAGCCATCGAATGATATAGAAAGTTTTGGTGCATAAAGCTTTCCCAATCCAAAAGAGTCTTGCTCCGGCTACCCATAGAAAGCCGGAGCAGGGTGGTGCAAGTTAGTATTGAAACAGGGATTCAATGTAGACCGTCTCTTTTCCTCTAGCTCCCCTCTACTCAGAGGTACATAGCATTTTAGCTAAAAGCATGTGTGTTTTTGTCAAGAAATTCCTGAGTGAAGAATGGATGAAGGTGCCTGATTTTCTAACAGTAGCACAGAGCAAGAACTTGCCAGTAAACGTAGACCGTCTCTTTTTTTCTAGCTCTCCTCTTTCTCTCAGAAATGGAGCGCAAAGTGATTGCATAAAATCAGTTGATGCTGAAGCTAGATATGATTTTTTATATGTGTATTCACAGGAGAGCTGGAAAAAAAAGACGGTCTACATCGATTCTATATGATTCAAGCTTTCGAATGGTATGTCGACTGATGGAACACAAAGCTTTCCCGAGTCAAAAAAAGTCTTTGTTAGATGACCTCCGAAGGCCTAAGCATTGAGAAAATCTTCATTTTACACCTCTATACCGCTTATCCTTCTTTTCACTCCCGCTACTGTTAGGCATGCAAGCTTGCGTCAGCATTCATTCTAAGTCTCAGTTACCCCTTTCACTTTTCTAGTTCGGAAATAGCCAAAACCCCCTTCACCTGGAGAGGACCCTGCTCCCCCTATCGCACCTATGCTACACAGTATGGAGAGTCTTTTTTTCGTCTTCCAAACGCTTCCTTCTATCTTTGATATGCACGAGTCAAATAATCAATCTATGCTTATAAAAGAGCCAGTCGTACAGGCGAACCCTTATCTTGGCGATTTTCCATACTTTCCATGGTCAACACTGTGTGCTTAATGTGACTAGGGTAAAAAAAAAGAACTTATTTTTTACTCACATGTTCTTGTCGTGCAAACGAGAGACGAATACTAGCAAAAGGTAATAAAAAAGTTGTTTTTACTCTATTTCTCAAACAATCACGAATATTTCGGGTTTCAGGATGCTTCTCGAATAATTTTTCACTTACAAGGAAAGGATGCTTGGTGTTACCATTTGATATACGATAAACGTCTTAAGACGCATTTTGAAACACTGATTCTGAATTGTGCTCGATATCTGCAAAACGATTTTTTGAAGGACATTATGAATTTTCTAAAAAAAATCTGCTTTTTCCGGATGGTCAAAATTACCAAATTTGGAGCTGTTTATGGTCCTTCTTTGCACATACATAGCACCAAACACAGGGCTCCCTGAGTACAGAGTTCAAGACATATATCTCGATCCAGCTTTGTGTCTCAAGTTCTGAAGCCTTGAAACAAATTAGATATCTGTTCAATAAAATAAGCAGTGAATGAGCAAACGCTTTTAACATCCAAACAATTTGTAGGTTTTTATTTTAATTCAGAAGTGAAACGACTCCGTTTTTTGATCATAAACTGCTAATATAATCGTTCAGATGTATCAAAGTTTTTACTTTCGAATATACCAACAAAAAAGAACTTTCATCAAAAATCGGTCAATACAGTGTATTTCAAAAAACGTATCAAACATTTTGTTCTTCAATGACTCCTCTTCTAAAGAATTTCTCGCGATTCTACATAATTATTGCAGATCTGACTTATTCAGGCCTACAGTATGAAGCATCAGCTGATTGTCTTCATCTGTCTTCATCGCTGTAAGACAAGTAGAAACTTCGGTCACACAGCGTCATTGTGAATAAGCCGTCAATTGAGAAAAGTTCCATAACCGGCGAACTTCAGGCAAGGCAGACGTGATAATGATCACGGTAATCACCAACAGGATCGCTGGATTTAGCAGCAAGAAAAGTGGTGTATTTGTATTTTTGTGGATTAGTGGAAAAAAAGGTGGCATTGTATAAATGGTATAAGACATGAAGGAAGCATTAAAGAAACTTTATGTTGAAATTCATCTGCCTTGGTTAGCTTAATGTAAGTTTCCGGGCTGCTTGGTGTGCTTTCTGAAGCAAAACAACGGCTTTTACAGCTTGAAACCCTCCCTAAACCTCTAACTACTGTAATGAAGAGCGACTTTTGTTTCGCTTTATGCTGTCAATCTGAATTAAGCCAGCTTTACAGCATATTGTTCAAATGGACACGAAAACTCTTCGTACTAGTGTTACCAAGGTTTAGACGTTCGACACATTTTTTAGGCCACTTTGTTCATTTTTTAAAACATACGATCTTTTGTCGGCTTGCTGCCTTTTGACAGATTCGATCCATTTTGCCAATATGCAACCTTCTGGTCCCAAAAACTTGTTTGACCACCGTCTGCAATCTCTTTTACATCGGAGTGGCCAAATTGTGCAAAAATTATGCAATTGTGCGAATTATGCATCAAGTTTCCAGCTGTTTCTTGCTCCTTACAGTCGGTCTCCTTCCGATATAAGCATGCCGTCGTGAAGCTCACAAGCCTACTGCTCAACAAACCTTCCTGGCATTGCGCCAGCTAAATTTGCTCGAGCAAGGAATTATTGCAAATCGGCGCGAGATTGCGAACTGCCGGTTTGCAATAATTTACTGTTTGCCAGAGCCTTCGAGCTATTCGTTTTTGAGCTAAGAAAATCGCATTTTCAAAAACATTCCTTTCGTTGCAGAGCGAAGGAGGATGCAAGACCTGATTAGGAAACAAACCTTTTCTGTTTTTGGGGAACAAGAACTTCTCCTGTCTAGTTGTGTTAGAAAGTTATACGGCATGAGTGTCACACAGGTTTGACTACTTTTTGCTCCTTCGGGATTATTTAGCATTTAATTTCCATTTCCTATTTTTCTATGCCCTAAACTCATATACAGCTTTCCTTACATAATTCATTGAGTCGACCCCATTTGACTCAGTTCTTGATTAAGCTCGTGCAGCGCTTTTGAGGATACTGTGTATTGTATGACGATTACTTTCAAAAAATTAGGGACAAATATGTATGGTAATTTGCAAAAAACCTTTAATTAAGGCGGTGTGAAGGTTGGATTGGAATTTGCTATGTATCGTGTTTGTCATTCTGTTTTGCAGCTCCTCAATAAAATGATAGAGCAAATCGTTCTTTGATGAGTCGTTTAGTTGTTCCTACTCGCTCCACCATATTAGTGCAAAGTCAGGACCTTGATCCCTTATTGAAAAGCCATTCGAAATTACAAATTACTGGAAATAGTTTGACCCCCTAATTGAAAAGCCATTTGAAAATTGCAAATTACTGAAAATAGAACCATTAGAGATCGTTTAATGCATTAGTTGGAGCAGGTCGTTCTTCAATGACCCGTTTAGTTGTTCCTGCTCGCTCCGCCATATTAGTGCAAAGTCAGGACCTTGACTCCTTTATTGAAACATCATTCGAAAGTGGCGATTACTGAAAATAGAACCATCAAAAATCGTTTTGCGCATTATTGCAATTTCCAAACCTTCGCGATGCAAGTCTAATCTATTGGAACAGCTCGAATATCTTTTGATCAGAGATGACAAAGTGCGGCAAAATGTCTGCACTATAAATATGAAGGATTTCAATCATACAAGATGATTGACTCTAATCGCTTTTCACCGCATGCTTGCAGATCCGACAGTTGTCCGAGGGATGCTGAGAGTAATCTCTTGATAAATTCAGTTTTATCAAGCTTCATCAGTTTCTGCTGGTCCTTCTTCAAACAATGAGCTTGTACAGTGCTAAAGACTATTATAACTGCTCTAAATCGCTGTGATTGCGATTTTACTGATAGATCTGTCTGACTATGTAGTGTGCATGTTGACTTACTGGCTATTAACCATAATTCTTTGAACAACTTTCAATACAGCTGACTTTGGAAAAAAATGAAAACCGTAAAAATGCCCGCACCTAAAAACTTTATAAATCCACATCTTTTTTCAAGTTCTATCGCATTCTTTAATTCCAAATATATTTGTACGTTTATGTCTTCTTAGGGTATGAAACATACTCTAAGATATGAATGTACATCTTTCATCTGCAGAACCTACAATCATCGTATCGAATTAATTACATTTTTTGCTCTCAAAGTAGAAGTCAGTCTGCTCTAAAAAAGCTGACTGAGAAGTTACGAAACGCTAAGGCATTTTCATGAACTTTGCGTGAATGCTATTATTGTCAGAACAGACTCTAACCTCACATTATGATTGTCACGCTTTTACACCGCAAAGCTCATTTCTAATGTTCAAGAAGTGAGGGGCTCGATTCAATGCACTGCATACAAAATGATGCAGCTTTGCAACACTTTTCAGATTTTCGCTAATGAGACAATCGCAACTTTAGTTAACGAATTCTTCGTATTCCGAAGGAGTAGTATATTTGACAAAAATAACAAGTCTCACTAACTTCCTTGCTGATTCAGGTCAAATATTGAACGACCGCTGAAAAAATTAACTAAGATTTTACAATTTTTAGTGATCTTTGGTTCGACCTGATCGCCTGCATGGATGTGATTGCGCAGGATACTGAAGGCGATGAGAAGGGTGGCTGAACTAGAATGCTCAGCAGTCAGAAATATTTTTCTGACTTGCACACAACATTGTTGCACAGCCAGTGCATGGACACAGTGCAAAATTTTCTGGAGTTCGAAAATGTTGCGGTGGGCGAAAGTCTGACAAAACTATGGTAAGGTTGCAGTTTATTTGTCAATTCAGCGATTACGCAGAGTTTTACAGAAACGTGTCTTGCTACGACTCTCATTTATAATAGGATGTACATGAGCTGAAAACTGTTCAATTCAGATGTTTGTTGAATCAAATAAACTTGAAGGCGTGGCTCGGCAGAATGACAGCTTTGGAATATTCAGCGTTCTTGCCTCCCTTGGATGAGCTGAGTCTGAAACTGTGCTTGGCAGCTTTTAAAGATATCAATAACTCACTTTCCACAACTGAAGCATACTGTTTGGGCAAATTACGAAAGTGGCTGCTGGAGACAATTGTCAAGTCCAGGAGGTGCACTCTTTATATGAACATGACATTATGACTAGAATCTTTATTATACATTTATAAATAGAATGAGAGGGGAAGGGAAACCGCCGGTCACCCGGTTAGGCACAGCTCATCTGGAGTTGCTGGGGCACCGCCCAGTTGGCGTGGGGACTGTCGGACCATCTAATTAGTCTGCGTCTCGACATGTCCATTCCATAGTAAAGCTCGTCCCGAGCTTTTGTCCTTGACCATGGCTCAAGAGTAGGTAATCGTCATCAAAGCTGCCCATGTACCATTTGCTTCATCGCTGCTTCGTTTGAGCGCAGGAGGTTGCTGCTGCTACCATTATCGTCATCAAGGTTGCCCATTTACCATTTGTTGTCACTTACTGCGGGCAGGAAAGGTGTTGTTGATCGCATCATTGCTCAGTTGCTTGATTGCTCTTCGAATGCATGTGGACAGGGGGAAAAGGGCTCATAGGAAAAAACGCGGCTTTCGCACGCCCTGTCAAAAGAAGAGCTCGTCTCGAGCTGAAGAATAAAGAGAGCAAAATAAGCTTGCAAATTGGATAGTTATCAAAAGGTGAGGCTTTCGCAATTGTTCGGAAAGGTGGAATGAAAGCGATAATGGTGATATCAATACAGCGTAGATGGGTGGGCTTTATTCGAGCTGAAGGAACGAGTATTGCAATGATAGCGAGGATAAAAAGACATGGTAGCAGCGGTATAGCTCAAAAGACGAGCGGGGATATGTTCAAAAGTTTTGATGTGTGGTGACGGGGTTGGCGTGAATATTGAAGAAATAAATATACTTGAAAATATGCATACAACAATTTTAAATGCAAAAAAATCGCCAATGTGACCGAACACTCAAAATTTTGACGTTTTGAAGATTCGTCGTTACAGCCAGAAAAAATTAAAGGCAACAAAACATGAAATTTTCGGAAACTATCATGTGAGCAACTCATGAGGGAACACTTCCCTAACGTTGCCCACAAGGGCGTGGGGTAAAATTTTGAATGACTGAAAGGCTTCTCCGAGTCGCCCATCGGAGAATATTTCTTGTTATAGTGCAGACGCTTGCGGCAATTACAAAACGGCTATGGCAATTAAACACAATTATAAAAAAATTCTATACATATGTACAGTGCCGGCGTTGGCGATAGAGTCCCTGAGTTTGTGTAAAAATAATAATGATGGAAAGTGAGAAAGAAGAAAATAAATGACTGAAAATAATGTGTAAAGTTGTAGGCGAAATATGGTGAAAAATGGTTGTGAAAATGAATTTTACATGTTTTGGAAAGATAATAGATTATGAGAGAGAAAATGTAGAAGTTACAAAGTAAAATATGTTTTAAAAAATGAGTTTTAGATTTATTTCTAAATAAATAGGGTGGGGAAAGGGGGCTAGAGGAAGAAAGAGTAAATATTTACGGTTCTTCACGTGGTATCACGGTAAAAACTGTAAGGAATCACAGCAGACAAAAAATATCATATACCATATTCAATATAGTAATATATTCGTTATCTGCTATGAAACAAAAAAAGACTGTCAAACACACAGTAGGTAAAGAATACATGATTATATTCATTACCCACTATGACACAAAAAATATGACAAAATAAGAAAAAAACACACTCAGACCCATCGCCTGGACTCAAGGGAAAAGATAAAGGAAAGGGTAAATATAAAAAGGGCTACGTAATTCACGTAGGAGATGAGGGCTGGTGCCGGTGGTAGGATTAGCAAAGATCTGCAGAATCTATGCTTACTTTTTTTTAAGAAAGTTATGCGACAAAATCGTTCAGAAAAACCCGGGACCTCCATGTCAAGTCCAGGAGGTGCACTCTCCTGACTTGAATCCTTCACCCTGATTGTCTTACTTTATATGAACATGACATTATGACTAGAATCTTTATTATACATTTATAAATAGAATGAGAGGGGAAGGGAAACCGTTGGTCACCCGGCTAGGCACAGCTCATCTGAAGTTGCTGGGGCACCGCCCAGTTGGCGTGGGGACTGTCGGACCATCTAATTAGTCTGCGTCTCGACACAATAATCCAGTTGCCCCGAGATAGGTTGTTATACGGTATCTCCCGTCACGAGCCAATCGCGCTCTAGAGAGCAGGCTTACGAAGTCCGCTCAAATAGCACTTTTCACGTCTAGAAAAGCAGGCTATTGAATTTTTAAAGCTGCAAAGCACAGTCTTGGACTTAGCTCATCTAGGGGAAACGAGAACGATGACGTTTAGAGCCAGTGTCCGGCCAGATATTTGGAGCCTTCTCGCTATGAAGAGTTTATATAGGCTTTTCAGGGTATAAAAGTGGCGAAAATAAGCTTTTTCCCAAAATTTTCCAGGTCCGCATCCAGTAGAAAATACGTGTAAGTGAGCCGGGCGCGGAACGAGGGTGGCCGGGCGTGGAAGACTTTCGGCGTAATTTCGCTGAATGTAAACCTGAAAGGCTTCAAAAAAGGGCCATTTTTGCCGTTTTTATGCGCTAAAAAGCCCATATGGGTTTCTCATGGCAAGATGGCTTCAAATAGGTAATAAAATGGAACGCGAAATTTTGCCTAAACGCTGTTTCTAATGCTTTTAAAGGCAATAATGCAGTGATCATTTCTCTTTGGATAGGACGACAAGCTGTAGGTGCTGCAGATTTCGCACACCTTAGGACTGTAACTGTATCAAAAATTCGAGATTCAAAGAATGCGACAATGATTAAAATAAGTAAATGATTTACAACAGTGAGCTTTCGGTGCAACCCTTCTCAAACTTTTTTGTTTTTCTCCTTTCGAAATCAACTTGACTGAAAACCATCTTGAGGAATGATGATTGTTTAACATGCACACATACACCTGATTTAGACAGATTTATCAAAAAGAACCAGATAACAGTGATTTATGGATAATTCATAATAGGTCCAGCACTGTATAGGAGATTGTTACGACGTGCGTTATAGCGAGAACATCATAGTATCGAGTTGAAACAAATTTTCGACTCATCAAGTTCAAAAATAACTTCTTAGTTTTTCAACGGAGTCGGTTGATGCTAATTCTCTTTGTAGCTGAAAGCATGCACCTTTTGATATTGAGTGGCTTCGCAAATTTTATATTCCTAACTTCTTACTTTTCAACGAACTTGTTTTTCTTTGTATGCTGAGGTCGTGATAGCTATAAGTGGCTTTTTAATTCGCACGTACTGCAGATATAAGCAGTGGAAGAAGAATACTCAAATCCCAATTCTTGATTGGTCTTCTAAACCCAAAGCAATAATTGGAGCAGTCAGAATTGTCGGTCTTGTTACCTGTTTTCTAGCAGGGAAAAGTGTGAAAGCTGTGTGCTCTATGAAAAGCGATAACTCTCGTGCAAGCAGTAGAAGATGCCAGACTGAATTTTTGTTGCCATTTTTTGCAAAAATCATAAGTTTTAATAAAAACATACAATCTGCACAAACTTTACTCTGGTGCAAACAGCACCAGAGTAAAGTTTGTGCAGATTGTATGTTTTTATTAAAACTTATGATTTTTGCAAAAAATGGCAACAAAAATTCAGTCATCAAAGGCACTATTGTAAAAGCGCTTATGCTTATTCACATTCGACATCGTATGACTGGGTCTTGATAATTGAGATAGAAATAGAGCTTATCTATTATTTTGTCTGTTCTCACTCGCTTTCTCAAAACCAAGCAGAAATAGATCCGCGTTTCCATTTTCAATTGCTTCTCCAAAAATTTTTCTGCTTAGCATTTATGCACTCTTTAAAGTCAACTTTGGAGAGCATCCTTCTCCACTGTATAGCTAGCGAAAAACAACGTTCAGTTCTGTCGTGGGATGCTTTTGTATCAAAAACTTTACTTTTTCGCTGAACATCGTTTACTAAGATATTATTGGTCACCCTCTTTATACATACTCGGCAACAAATTTGGCGCTCAGCTGAGCAGAAATTTTCAAGATGTATCTCAATCCAGCTTTGGGATTTTAGTTCTGAAGAGCTAGAAACCAGAAATATTCTGTGTAACAAAGGGAGACATTGAAAGAGCAAGCTTTAAACAGTTTGATGACTGTGCGTTCTCAAGTTCATTGTATTCAAAAGTGAGAAAATTTGTTTTTTGATAAAAAGTCCTGACATGATTATGTATCGAGTGCATCACAGTTTTTATTCTATACAAAACAAAAGGATTCTTCTAGAATATCGCTCAATACAGGATATCTTGAAGAATGTATCGAACGTTTGTTTCTAGTAACTCGTCTTGTATGAAAATCTTTTGCGTCTCAGGAATCTCAAATACTGTATTGCAGAGATGGCTTCTTTAGACCTACAGTATGAAGAGCAGGAATACAGTAGTCAGCATACTGTCAGCCTTCCACAGGCGTATCGACAGATACTCTCCGACGCGACAATGCGATATCTTCAGGTCGGTCATTCTCACTAGGCACCGAGAACAATTTCGGCAATTGCAAAAAACAAACTATCATATCGCCAAAAGCCAACGAAAAGGCTGCGAAAGTTCTCCAGTCCAGAAAAACATCACAAGAACACGGATTTGAAAGAAGCAAGAACCCTTCGATGCTTCTAGAATCCTGCTTTTTAGAATACCCTCTAGAATCCTTTTTTCTTTGCTGTTTATGCGTTTTGTTTTGTTTGTGTTTGTTTACTGCTTTGCTTTTGTTGCTTTTTGAACACCTTTTGTGCATTATATGATAAATAAATAAATAAATAAATAAATAAAACTGCTTGCGCTTTTTGTTCACTGCTTTGCTTTGTGGTTGTTTTTATAAACACCTTTGCGTATATCACACAAATAAATAAAAAAATAAATAAATATCATTTCTTTGAATTTTGTTTTGGACGCCTTGAGAATTATATGTGGATGATTTATTTGAACCCGTATCAGAAATCTCGAAAAGCTTACGAGCTTACAAATTGCCAGACAGAGCCAAATTTCTACCTTCACAGGTAGGATCATGTAAGTTTTCGCAGTCCGGTGAATGTAGCATTCTTATACCCTCCAGAAGAAGCGAGTATTTGAGGCTACGATAAAGTCGCTATGGAGAAAACAGAGAAAACCAGCACAAGAACATCCAGCCACTTCTAGCCATTTTTTGTCCAATTTGCTCTATCTTCACGGGTCGAGTACTCCTAATTGTCTACCTATCAGATTTCTCATACTGCCGTTTTGAAAGCTGAAGTCGCTATTACACTTGTGTCCCTCGTAATACGCTTCAATGTGAAGCTTCAAAATTGCTGAAATTCAAAAGTGTGACTTTGAAGCACCTCTTTTTCGTATATCTTTGGTAGAACGCATAAACATATTGCAGTATGCCAAGGAAAATTCTAGTTTATTTTTCTATCTTCCATAAAAGTTTATCATTTGTTGCCTTGTTGTTAGCAGATCGACATCTGATTTTAACGGGGTGCGCTTTTCCAGTAAAGCATACATATAGTAAAGGATATTCGTCGACGACTGCCCCGACTCGTGCAATCACACTACTTTGTGCGTGCTTTTTCGGAGCATTTCCAGCTTGACAATACGCTGCGGCGCGCGAGGACTTGGTAGCGCGCAGCATCTCTGTCCTTTAACATCTTTTGTTTGCTAAGCATTTCACATCGTTTTTTCTTCTTTTCTTCTCATTTCAGGTAGCTATTGCTTCTAATATCTATATGAGCCTATTTCCGAGTGCAAAGTTAAGAAAAATAATGAGCTTTCTTTGTAGTTTCAGTGTGAGGATCATGGCTATGATTGGAATTGCATGTTTTCGTAAAGGTTTTATAGTTCGGCATGTTTCTTAGGACAAACCACTGAAGTGTTCACTTCAGCATTCCTACATCAGAGACAACATGTAGGAACGCTGAAATAAACATCCAAGTGATCTCATTTAAGATAAATGCATAATACCACTGCTTTTGAACAAAGCAGTCTTTCACCAAATTTTGCCCTGGTGTTGACTCATGATCTTGAAAATGATTTTTGGTAGGTAGAAAGAGAGAGGAATCCAGGAAAAGTTCCTAAAATAATGTCTTGCTTATCTTTCAGTATTTATCAAAGGAAGAGGTAGGGTCTTTGATCATCGAGAAAACCTAAAAGAAAAGGAAAACGAATGGCTGTCTAAAATGTTCAAACTAAGAAGAAAAACTATGCAAAATGCTTAAATCAACAAAAGAAAAATAAGGACAGTGTTGTTGCGAGCTACGAAGTCCCTGCGCGCTGCACGTACTATCATGGAAAAGCTTCAAAAAGGCACGCCCACGGTGATGTAATGCACGAGTCGGGGCAGTCGTCGACGAATCCCTTACCTCTAAATTGAGTTTGCACAGAAGAGCTGTTAAGTAGTAGCGTCGCCGCGTCGAATCTTCCAGAATCCCTATGTCAGCTTAGGTATATACCGAATCTTACACATTTGCAAGTAGATAAGTACCGTACCATTCCCGCACTTGTCTCAACCGTGAACTTTAGTCTTTTGATTGCTCTCCGCGTAGCCTTTTTTCCCTTCTCATTTTTCGTCTATTTCCGATATTCTTTCCTTAATTTGTGTCAAACTGTTCTCATGAGTGTTTTGATAGAGCTAGGGGTGTTTCACTTCATGAGTCCTGGCTGAATTGAAATTTCTTTACATATCTGAGATTTTTTCGGTGTCTTGATCGATATCTCTGTGCGTCTGACCTATCTTCTGTGAAATACTCTATCTAGCTATGCCTGCAAAATCAAATAGGTCGCAACGCAAAAACCAAACTTCTGCTGCCTCTAACCTTTTGACTACTCCTCCGAGCGGCACCGTCCCTTCGCTTATTATCAACTCGCTCGCCTTTCAGGATGCCATTGGTGATTTCTAATCCACTTCTGTTTTTTATCTCTTCAAAAAACTTTTGGATCTCAACATACCAGAAGTGATTGAAATCACCAATGAAATCTTGTACACCTTGGTGAGTTAGCGAGAGGGCAATTGAGAAGGATAAAAGATCACAAACTATCGTGATCTTCGGGCTCCCGGAACTGGAAATGTTGAGTGAAGGAGCCAGGCCACCAGCGTCGGCTAGACGAGACGACACTGAGCGGAAAGTCCATGGGCTCATGGACATTCCCGATGTGGAATGTAGGCCCGTAAGGATTTATCGGATGGGGAGAAAAGAAGTGGGCAAGCCTCGTTCGATCAAAGTTGAGTACCAACAAAGGGGCACCGGGTACAACTCTCTCCCGGGCCAGACTTCTGAGGGACTACCCTGATTATAAGGGCGTCTTCATTAGAAAAAGTATGACTGCCCGGAAGAGAGAGCAAAAACGGGAGCTTCGAGAGAGGGCTAAGCAGTTGAATCAGAGTAGGGCATATGAGGACAGGTTCGTAGTTTATAAAGAAAAATTAATTTCAGCCAACACTTTTTCGCACAGCCAATCGCCTTCCCAAGCCCCACACCCCCCGCGTAGACAAGGGTCAACGCAGCGGGGAAATTAAATATCTGGCAAGACCATTTTTTTACGATGTATGTTGTTTAATTCTAGATCTTTAGTGAGTAAACTTGCCCATTTACATAATCTTTTGGTCACTGAAGCTCCTAACATTTTGTTCATTAAACAAGGCTCTTAAAATCAATGATGCTGAAATCGTTTCGAATTTGCCATATACAATTTTTCGTCATGATAGAAACCATAAGAAAGGGGGAGGTGTATGTGTTTTGATAAAAATAACATTGATGTGCGAAAAGATTACATAGCCATTTCAAACAATTGCGACTTTTTGGCCATTGACCTTTATCAAGTTTCCTCTTTTTCCAAATTACGAACCATTTGTATGTATCGCCCTCCGAATTCTAATGCTGACTCAGAAGAAAGCCTTTCTAGACATGCTATTCGCTTTTGCTTTATGTGGTGCAGACACCTTGATTGTTGGTGACTTCAACTTACCCATCAAATACTTTCAAGAATTTCAATGCCCGAACAGCATGAATGTCAAGAAATTTTTTGACCTCTTTGATTGCAATTGCGGCAGTTTGCGACGAAGTCGACACGTAACGATGCTATCCTGGATTTGTTTTTTAGCAGGTTTCCGTTCCATCTCTAAGATAATCCTTAGAGCTCCCTTTGTCACTTCTGATCATAATATGATCGATTTTCGATTTAAATTCACCTCTCTAGAATGCTACCTTATACCAAGACCAAAATATAATAAGATTGATTTTGTTTCATTGAAAAAAGAGCTTAATGAAGTGAATTGGGAAGAATGCTTTGGTCTTTATGGCAGTTCATCGGAAGTGTACTACAGGTTTTCTTGTATCCTATATGAGCTCTTAGGAAGATTTACTTCATTTGAAACTCGCAAATTTGGGTATCTAAAATACCCGCATTACCTCCAGTCATTCCTGCTGCAAAAAGATCGGCTATTTAAGGCATTTCGTTCTGATGGTTTGCTATGCAAAAAAGTCTGTTGCGATGTTGCATTCCACGAAGTTCAAAAAGTTCCTTGCTACTTATGAGAGCTTGGCTCTCTCAAAGCACTCACGGAATCTTTTTGCGTATATCCACACAGTAAAACTCATATCAAAGAATTTGGTGCTTTGAAAGATAAATCGGATGGTGTATGCCTAACTAATCAATCCAAAGTTCAAACACTGGGTGTTTTTTTGCGAGCACATTCACTACGACATCTTATTCAACAGTATCTCCTGGGGCGCCTGTGGCCCATACATGCTCAGCTCCAATTATCATGGCTTTTACGGTAGAACGCTACCTTAAAAGTCTCAAAAACTCAACTTTTGAAACTTTTGAAGGAATCTCAAAGATAGTATACAAGCGATGTGCTAAAGAACTTGCTACTCCTCTCTCCCACATTTTAACATTTCCTCACGTGTGGTGAGGTACCAAGTATTTGGAAAGAAGCTATCGTCGCAGCCGTTCCAAAAGTCAGTGAAACTCATGTGAGTTCTAACTTCAGAACTATTAGCATCAATCTTGTCCCATGCAAAGTTTTGGAGAAAATAATTCGTGATAAACTTTCAAAATTATTCCCCAAAACAAAACGGCTTTGCTAGTGGTGCTTCCGCTGTTTCCCAGTTGATCGATTCATTTTATGATTGGGTCAATGCTATCCTGTTGGGAAAGAAAGTGGACGTTATATACTGTAACCTTTCCAAAGCGTTAGATCGTATAAGTCATGCTAAATTGCTGTACAAAGTTGAGCGTTATGGGGTCAGAGGCATCTTATTGGATTGGCTCAATCATATCTCCAATCCAGACATATGACTGTCCGCGTTGGGAATGAACACTCTGAGCGTAGACCTTGCGTTAGTGGGTTTCCTCAGAGAGGTCTGTCTCTCCTTCTGTTTACTGCTGTCTATACTGCTGATTTACCCCAGATGTTGAAGACTCACACTGGAGTTCATGTACTTATGTATGCAGACGACATAAAAATATACGGAATATACAGCAATGAAAATCGCTATGAGATTTAAGAAGCTCTAAAACATTCTATTGATCTCATGATAGCTTGGTGTTCAAAGTGGGATATTTCTGTTAACATTGCTAAAAGTTCCGTTTTTCACATCGGTTGCGAAGAACAAGTGCATTATGAGCACAACGGAATAGCACTGATCAAGAAAACATTCGTCAAAGATCTGGGAGTTCTGATAGATTTGAGATTGAAACCGGATTCACAGATTGCCTCCGTCACCTCTTGTGCTTTTTCCATGTTATATACAATCTTCAGAAACATCAAATCAAGTGATAAATTTTATTGAAAGTTCATAAAGCCTTGTTATTCCTGTTCTTGAATATGCGACTCAAGTTTGGAGCCCCTCCCTGAGGAAGCACAAGTAGGCAAACCGAGAAGGTTTGAACCGAGAAGGTTCAAAAAGTGCTCACGAAACTACTTTTCTATCGCTGTTTTCCTAATCCAGCTTACTCCCTATTACTTCCTAGTTATGAAAAGGCTGGAAATTCTTGATCTTGAAAGCATTACATATCGGAGAGTTGTCCATGATATCATATTAGCTGGGTTTTTAGGGGTAAAATCAGGTTGAAGCCTTCCAAGTACTGGGCTTTCAGACCTAACCATGAAGGACTAGTGCATTCTCTATTTATTTCCGTCAACACTTTGGTAGGCGGCAACGATTTCGTTCCTTGTTTGAGCAGGATTTTTTTGCTCGGACATCAAAAATGTTTAAAAAAATGACCGAACTTTTGGCATGTAGTGATAGTTCCTCTTTTAGAATAGAGCTCAAAAATAGAAGATTGAATGACTTTTTGCAGCTTCAACGTATCTCACTTCCCTTCTTTTATGACTGCGCGGTTGCAACCAGGCATGTGCAATGAGCATGATTGGTTACAAATATGACTTATTAGCAGCCATTTTATAACTTGCATATGTTGTCTACTGCTTTTGAGCTTTTTATTAACACTGTTTTCTTCACCATGTGGTTCAAACCTGGGTCGCATCTATATTTTAGCCTGTTTCGCACAGCTTGCTTGCTTTGATTGCTTGAAAATCATGCTATGCTTATTCTTACTTTCGGAATTGGGCTCTCCTCGGCAAACTGGTTGGGCTATAAGCTTCGGTTTGTTTCTTGGAAATTTTTTAAGATCGTGGCTAGCAAACGAAAGGGCATGGGGATTACAATCCGTTTAGATTTTTATTCGATGTGCAGTACGTAACAGTATACTGTTGTGCACATGTAGCAATGCTTATGTAGTTTTGGGCTCTCCCCTAGCAAACGACAGCGGTGCTTACCCGCCTTCGTTTGCTTGGTTAAATACTTCAAGATCGTTTGCTGGCCAACGCGGGGGCATGGGTTCCTCCCTGTAGATATAACTCATTATTGACATCCGTACTAGCAGTCTTCTTGCAAGCTAAGTCGTTATTCTTTAGTTTGTATGAAGTCTGGGCTTGAAGCATATGATGTTCTGTTGCTATTTGTGCCTTGTGTAAAACTAACAAATCACATTGTTTATTTTTTATGGTACGCCTCGAGCATATTCAATGAAAATGAAAATGAAAGTACTCCAAAATCCCTTCCGCTCAAACAGGATGTATTTTGCAGGTCACCGATTTAGTGTAAGATAGTAATCAATTGCATGTAAACGAAGGCGCAACTGCCGTAAGTGAGTGATTCTTGCTAAAAAAAATTCTTACTGAGTTGTGTATCAGATTGAGTCCGTAGTGTAACGCACGTTATATCAGAAAAATAGAAAGATCGCTCAGCATTCGCATTAAAAACATTTGGCAATAAAACAACAAATGGGTCTCCACTTGGCAGACCAGGCACAAATCGCATGGTAGAGACAAGTTTTATATCAAAGGCAAATCCAAAATTTGAAAAAGAAATTGTTGCTTAAAAAAATTCCGGAGTACTGAACCTCCGCAAAGGACATCCAGCTTGGTAAGCTCACATGTCCGTCGCGAACATTTCCGGACATCCAACAAACCAGTGGTTCTCTGGCATGTCTTTTGTCTTCACAATTTTCATAGCACTAGATTGGGTGTACAGTTGAAACCTGGCCAAGTCTTGAGGAGATGTTTGGTGAGCTCGAGTCACGACGCTTCAAACATACCAGGCCTTTGATGAAGACAAAAGCCGAAAAGTATCAACAAATAAGAAAGAAGAAAAAGACTGTGACTTTGTCGGACTCTTTCTCATCATCTACGATGTATCTGGGATTACAAACAAAGAAAAATGGCTAAGAAGAATAATATGCGCGCTTTGTTTAATATGATGAGTTATCGTATTTCCAAATCCAAAGTTGGTGCCACTACTCGATGATGACGGGCACACCCTACTCTCATCTCTAGACAGGCTAATGCTTTGGCTGAAGGTTTCGCAGGTGCTTATACCAGCACTTGCCTGCATATCCCCCAGGTTGACTCTTCAAGCGGTAATGGTTTCCCAATCTAGTTTTCTCGCATACTGAAGTACACAAGCTTTTGAAAGCAATCAAACCCCCAATGTCATGCACTTCCGAAGACATACCTAAAAACCTTTCCTTGCCTCTAACGCACATCTTTAACACTTTAATGACAGGGAATGTCCCAGGAATCTGGAAGAGAGCTATGGTTGTGCCCATACCTAAGTGTGCATGCGCAAACAAGGTTTCCGAGTTTAGGCTGATTAGCATTTTGCCTACGCCCTGCAAGATCATAGAAAAAATTTTGGCAAAATCTATCTTAAAAAGGTGCTTAGAAAACCACATAATCACATTCCCGATGAACAACAAGGATTCATATCCGGGTCTTCTATATCTACACAATTGGTGAAATGTTGCCAAGATTGGATCATAGCACCTAGCGAAAGCTATTAAGTAAAGCATTTGATTGGGGCTTCTCATGAAACTTGAAAGCATAAGTATTAAGACCAATGTTTTGAGTTGGTGCGAATCATATTTATCGGGTAGGACCTTTGAAGTTCTTTTTTAAGGTCAAAAGTCTACTGCAAAATCCTGTACGTCAGGTGTTCCGCAAGGAAGTGCACTCTCTCCACTATTATTCAACATCCATACCATGGAACTACCAAACCTATTAAAAATTGATTCTCGTATCAGTGTAGCAGCTTATGCTGACGACATTAAAATATCTATGGTAGTTACGATAATAATGATAGTCTAGTAATAGGTGGAAAGTTGTGATTGTCTGTTCACCAAATGCTACAATGGGCTAAAGATTGGAAAATCAGAGTTAATTTATCCAAAAGTCAGATATTTTAATTAGGAGCTGATTTGTCTGTGTTCGATTACGGAATTCCCTTGCAGGTTCAGCAAAATGTTAGGGATCTTGGAGTGGTTATTGATTCCTCTTTTAAATATTCATTACACACTGATAATATTGTTTGCAAAGCCAACCGCATAATGCACACCTTACCAAGAAGCGTGCATGTTCATGATATCAATATTTGGCTGAAACTCTGGAAAGCTTACGTACTTCCTGTTTTAGAATATTGCAGTCCAGTTTGGAATCCTAACGTCAAAAATCTGATCGAAAAACTGGAAAAACTTCAACGTACATTCACTAGAACTTTATTCTACAGAATATTCCCAAAACCTGAGTACCCTCGGGCTCTTCCTGATTATAAAACTAGACTAACCATGCTAGGACTCAAAAGTTATATCACAGAAGATTATTAGCTGACATATTACTAGCTTACAAGATTTTTGAATCTGAAACTCGTTTAAGATTTTGGGAATTCTGTATTTTACGTCCTACTAGTATCCGTCGTTTCAGAATTAATGTTACACACGTATGTAATTCCAAAGGATGGCGAAAACGTTGCCTCCGGAATTCATTTGGTGCCCGCATGTGTTACATACTAAATGTCAAGTCTAACGAGTTAGCTATTCTCGGGACTTGATCCCTCTACCCTGTTGTATTGCATCTTAACAGAAGAGCTCTTGACTAGATGATTTTATCATTATAACATACTAGCTGACAGCCCCGGCCTCACCCGAGGCTCCAAATTAGTTTAGCTAATAAAATATGTGAACTTACGCTTCTAAACTCCTTCAACGCGCGAAAAGCGCTTTGAGACGACTTGCCGCATCTTCCCGACTTCGGGATTGAAATGAACTATACCGCCCGTGCTAACATGTTTATAATGATCGGTTGGAGCATGAAAAGTTTTCATTCTTCTGGATTTCAGTAAACAAATCAATAAATCGATAGAAGGGCCCAGTGAATCGTTGCGAAAAGTAGCTCTAAACCGCCGTCGGGGTCAAAAACATACGTGTGCAAAATTTCAGCTCAATCGTTCAACGGCTGGCGTTTCTATAAAGCACTAACAACCTAATGAACATCCTCACAGACTTTGAGTTTTATATATATATAGATATATCAAAGGGGGACATTAATGGGGAGGAGACCACCGAGCATCCGGCAAGTGCCAGCTCATCTGGAGATTCTGGGCATCGCCCAGCTCGTGGGGACTGTCGGACCATCCAATTAGTCTGCGTCTCGACATGTCCATTCCATAGCAAAGCTCGCCCTCGAGCTTTCATCTTTAACCATGGCTTCGGAAAGGAATTCATCATAGCCTTTGATCATCTCGGAGTTCACGTTTGGCCATTTGACCATCATCAACCATGCTGTCATCATTGTCATCATCATCGATCGCGCTATCGTCATCATTGCCATTGATCGAGTTTTATCATACGTCGTCTCATCATTGATCGTGTTTTTCTTTACGATATCATCGTCGTCTTTATTGATTGATTGCTGAACAATTGATGGCGCTGCTTGCTCGTGTTGGTCATCTGCGATTAGCATTTTCTTCGAAAACCATTCATCTTTTTCGTTGTTGCTTTCGTGGGGGATTGAACTTCATTGGCTGGGTTGCATCTGCTGGACTGCGTCTTCACGTTGCATAGAGGAGGAGCCGGTAAGAGACAAGGTAAACAGAAGGGCGAAACGCCAGAAGGCGAAGCGCACGCTCCCGTACGTGCCGTCAATAAAGTAAAGTTCGTCTTCGAGCGAAAGATATATATACGTTTTAGCAGAATGAATAGTTATCCAAAATGGAGTTGAATAAGAAGATGAATATCGTGGGGGATTTTGCAGGAGGGATGAAATCACAAATATTAAAATGGTATAAACATTATAGAATATGTAATTCTATGTTTTCGCTACTGACAAATATCAACATAAATGCATCGGTATTCACAACGTTTGGTTATCGAGTTTACAACTCAAGAGGAAACAATTTCTTAGCGTTGCTCACAAGGGCGTGAAGGAAAAGTGAATGGTTGAAAGCGTTCTTCGACCCGCCAATCGAAGAATTCTTTCTTTTGTATGGTGCGTATGCTTGCAGCAAACTTACTTTGTACCAGTAGCCGCTGCGTTAATGAAATTTGTGAGGTTGCTACTGGCACTTCTCACTCATTACGAGGGAGTTCAATCCATTTCTTGTCCCAGACGCTCTGAACGTCTGAGATTAGGCTCACTAGAACGTGGAGTCTCTGCTTCTGTGTGACTAGATTGTGGTTGCACAGAGAGTTCACGCTCCTGCGGCTTTGATAGTCAAAAATTTGAAATTGATCAAGACGCAAATTCGCTCAAACATGATAGAAAAGTCGCGCTGTCACCTCGTCAGCTTGAATGTAAGGTACTGCAACTTGGTATTCAATTCAGACGGCTGCGCTGAGAATACTGGAGGTGAATTCAATGCAATATGCTCTGCGACTATAGCAGAAATGTTAATTGTCCTGTGCGCGGGTTTTGAGTTATGTTTAAGCGAATTTGCGTCTTGAATAATTTCAAAATTTTGACTATCAAAAGTATTGCGAAAAGCGATCCTACAAGTGCTGCTAGGGTGTTACTCAGCAGAGACGATATTTTCGCTATTTCTGCTGGGGATATTTTGATGATTTTGAGTGTAAAACTAACCAAATTGATGAGATCTATCCGGATTCCGGACCATAAAGTGGATAGCAATTGCTATGTAGATACTCCGGTACGTGTTGGGAGAACTTTATTTTTCGTCCAACTTGGCACACGTGATCTCAAAACTAAATCTTCTTTTGCTGACTGTGGTCATTTACCATTAGGGGTTTACAATGATGGCACAAATCATTTTAAGTCGTCTAATGGTTATGTCCACGTTTCTCACGTAAATTTAAACTTACCACAAAACTTTGCAAATCAAAACATAGTTTTCAATTCTCCGCCTATTTTCCATTCGGACCTAGCCAAAATAAACACGGAGATAAAATTCATCAAAAATCGCATTAATACAGCAACCATAAAGTCAAACTTAGATGCTTCGCACGATCCAAATCTGAACACATTTCCTGAGCAACTACAGGATGAAGTTATGAAAACTGCTGATTTTCTGGAAACCAATGCTTTACAATTTCTACAATCACAAAAATCAATAATCTTACGGTCTATAGAAAAACATACTTTAGTAAATTATGCTGTTAGAGCAATCATCGTTGCAGTAGTTCTATTTTTAATAGCTCTCATTTTTTATCACGTCAAATTAGCGCGTACTTTCTTAAAAGTTCTCTTCAAAATGTTTCAAGTTCTATTTCTGTCGTTTCATAAGAAGACTTCGAAAATAGAGCATAATGTTGAGGCATCTGCTCCGCATTTTCAAGAAATTCATAACTTTGTTACATTTCAAGACAATCAGTCTCAAACGCGCGATCCAGTCTACCCAAATTTACAGAACGAAAAGCAAGTTGAGACATCGTTCAGCACAAAAGCCGATCTCAACGTGCCTGTTACCAATTTTCACGATTTCAATCCTATCGTAATGTCTGTCCAGCAACTCGGTCAAAGCAACACAATATTTATTCCGCTAAAAATAAATAACTTCAGTACAACTGCCCTTTCGATACCGGTTCAGCTATTAGTTTAATCTCAGATAGGTTTGTTCAAAAACTTAACATTCCTTTCACTAAGTCCTCTTTGAAAGAAGCTGTAGCAGCAAATGGTACTCCTATTCAGCTATTAGGCCAAATCACAGCCACTCTTTCTGTAGATAACATTGTCATTACAGTCACACCATTTGTAGTCAGTAATGCACATTGCTCAACTGATTTACTTTTGGGTAATGACTCTATATCAAAGTTATCTACAAGCGTAACAATGAACTATAAACACAAACAGGTTGTTTTTGAAAAATGTGCAGTACCAATGGTAGATCCTAGCAGTGATCTCGTGCTCACCGAACCTGTCTACCTATCTTGCAAAACACTTCTCAAACCGCTTTCTGATACTGTTGTACAAGGCACTATAAGATCTTCTTATCCTCCCAACTGGGAATTTCTAACATGCGACGACCCTACAGTCAATTTACCATCAGGTGTCGTTATAGGCAAAACATTGTCATGCCCTGGTTCAAATGGCACAATTACGCTACGCATTTTCAACTCTAACATTAATCACGTAGAACTAGATAGGAAGAACGTTCTCACAATTGCTGAATTCGTTGGTTCTGCCCAGCAATGGCCAGCTGTTTTTAAAATTCATCCTTCAAATCTACTACTTCTAATACCTATCAAAATCCAGTCCATTACACCTCACATGAGGCGGACATAGCTGCAAATCTTCCTATTTTTCCCCATCAAGCTGACAATACACCCTTATGGGAACGTGTCAAAGTAAATCGCAATTTACTTAATAAGCAGCAATCTCTCCAACTTAAGAATCTTCTTAGAAAATTTCAAAAGTGCTTTGTGGCATCGGATGGATTTAAAGGAGATACACAGGTCCTATTTATCACAAAATCAAGTTTGTTTCTCATGCAAGCTCCAAAACCGCGTCCCTACAGGATACCTTTAAAAAAACGTCAAAAAATCAAAAGACAAATTGAGGAAATGCTCCGCACGCGTATAATAGAGCCGAGCACTAGTAAATTCGCTTCACCTATTGTTTTAGTGAAGAAGCCCTTAACTAATCAATGGCGTTTTATAGTAGACTATCGTCAAATTAACGCTATAACTGAAAATGAAACCTACTGCATACTGCATATTCAAGACATCATTAATTTAGCGAGCGGTAAAGAAGTTTACAGTATTCTGGACTTCAAAAGTGGTTTTTTTCAAATCCCTCTCGAAGAAAAACACAAAGAGAGAACGGCATTTCTCTCATTTTTGGGTCTTTTTCATTTCACTGTAATGGCACAAGGTCTGAAGGGTGCCCCTGGCACTTTCCAAATAGTCGCAAACAGCTTGACAAAAGAATTGAAAGCTTGCTGTTTCGCCTGTTTGGATGATATCATTATCGCCAGTCATTCCATAGGTGACCATTTTCGTGATCTAGAAGAAGTTTTGCAACGCATTGCAAAAATTTTGGCATGAAACTCACAGCGGAAAGTGCTCTTTTATGCAAGAAGAAGTTCCGTACTTGAGAGTTCCCATAAGTAAGAGCGGAACAAGACTAAATCCAGAAAAGATAGCTAGTATCACCAAGATACCAAAACCTCAGGATGCTAAAAGCTGTCAAGTCTTTTTTGGGTGCAGCTTCGTACTTTCGTAGATTCATACCACGCTTTTCGTATGTTGTCGCTCCTTTAAATGCTCTTCTCATAAAGAATGCTCCGTTCTAATAGAATGATCTTCATGATGCATTCGTTTTTTTTTGAAAAACGTACTACAGCTCCAACTCTTGCATCTCCTATAATAGGCAAACCGTACATTATCCACACGGATGCTTCGACTACGGGCCTAGGAGCGTGCTTACTGCAGCAAAACCCGCAAACGCTAAATGAGCATCCAATTGCATACTGCAGTCGCCCGCTGAAGCATGAGCAAAATTACTCAATCATAGAGCTGGAGGCGCTTGCCATAGTCTTTGCGCTCAAACATTTTTACCCATATGTTGCTAATGCCTCTATAGCACTTATCACCGATTATGCTCCGTTAAAGTCACTACTGTACAGATCAAACCTTGTTGGACGTTTAGCAAAACACCAAATCATGATACAAGCTACGATCTGAAAATTGAATATCAACCGGGTAAACATAACACTTTTTGCAACTTCTTGAGCCGTTATCCGGTAGTAATGAACATTTCTACTGCTCCCGACTCAATTCCTAGCTTAGATACCATCAGGGAAAGCCAGCAAAATTCTTATTTGGAAGTTTGATCACCTTCTTATCAGAAAATGCTGAAAGCCCTCCACAGCAGTTTTTGAGTTCGTTAGACAAATATTCCATTTTCGTGCTTTGCACTATAAGGCCAACGAAAGACCAAAACTTGTTATACCCGATTCTGAACTTCAAAAGCAGATCGTAAAACTTCTTCATGATAATCCTTTGCTAGATTCCCACCTGGGAATTCGAAAAATGTACATAAAGGTCTCGGATAAGTACTACTGGCCAAACATGCATCAGGAAGGATATCGCAAATTACGTTAGATCTTGCGCAGCCTGTCAAAAGGTAAAAACACCAGCAGGAAATATCATTCGCGAGGAACTGGGAACTTTTCCCATTCCTCAACGTCCTTTTGAACGTATCCACATTGATGTAATAGGACCATTGCCGCAATGTATTGATGGTAGCAGATTCATAGTTATCACGGTCTGCGCTTTCAGTAAGTACATTATCTGTACGCCTTTAGTGAGTCAGACGGCCGATTTAGTAGTAAAAGCGCTCATTAACGATGTGGTATCCAAGCATGGGATCCCTAACGAAATCGTTAGTGACAGAGGCTTAAACTATGTGAACGAAATTTTCACTCAGGTTAAAAACTCTGGGAATTGAGAACAACTTTACCACAAGCTACAACCACAAGGCGAACGGCCAGGTTGAAAGAATGGTAGAAGTTGTTACGAATTCTCTCACAGTCTACTGCTCAGAAGCCAGAGACTTGTGGACAGAATTCCTGCAGCCCATCGTTTTTGCCTACAATTGTAGCAAGGGTACAGGGTACAGTCCGTTCTTTGTGATACATGGTAGACATCCGGTCACATGGGTGGACGTTGTTCACAAATTACCTTCTACTCTCACTTTTGCCACAGATAACTTCGCAGGCGAGTTTACGACAGCCCTGCAGACTACGATTGTGGAAGTGGGAACCAGCATAGCAGCGAAGACGGCTGACTACAAAGCTGGTTACGATTACCAGAAGAAGGTATACAGTAAGGACCTTTCCATTGGGGATCCTGTATTGTTGCATGACGGCACAGTGCGTCCTAAATTCTCACTCCAATGGAAAGGCCCATTTGTGATTGTCTCCATATGCCGCATTGGAGTGAGAATTTGGAACGCACTGTTTCGTCATGCAACAATACAAGATCCCCAATGGAAAGGTCCTTACTGTATACTCAAATCATATCTCCCTATATGTCTTGATAAAAAACCCCGCATCGCAAAGGATTGTAAATTGTAGTAAAGAGCAGAATGATGGTTCTTGATGTTTTTACATTCAATTCACACAATTCAAATAACTTTTCAATAAGGATCTAGTCCAAAGTCCTAACTTTGCACCGATACGACGGATCCAGCATAAACAGCTAAGTTAGTCTGCAAAAAGTACTCGATCTGCTTTGATATTATATGAATAAACTATAAAGCATCGAAGATGAGAACAGATTCCAAGTCACTCTCTGCAGCGTTTTGCGTGGAGAATTTCAAGCAAGTAGCTGAGGCGAATCTCAATCGACGAAAAATGTTTAGTTTACTAGTTCAAACTGAGGAGGGGTATTTGAGAGCATTGCGCAAGTTTGGCCAGAAGCGACGTCACAATGATGACTTACCCAGTCTGGTTACTGTGACCATGAGATCTGTTTTTGAGCTAGGGAAATGCAATAACTCAGACAATGGATCGGACCCCTCCGCTGGGCAAGCCGAAACTGCCAGACTCGCGCCGGACCCAATTGACCAATGAGAGCGGGGCAAATGGGCGGTCCCTCGCGTGACATCACTGCCAGGCAAATGGGAGGCTTCTCCGGCCCTGCTGCAAAGGTCCGCCATTTCTCCGGCGCGACCCTGGCAGATTTGCCAGGCTCGCGCCGGACAAATTTGTCCGGCGCGAGCCTGGCAAATCTGGCGGAGTCGCGCCGGAGAAAATGGGAGGGGTCCGGAGCAGAAATGGGAGGCCTCCGGAGCAGAAATGGGAGGTATCCGGAGCAGAAAATGGGGGGTATCCGGAGCAGAAGATGGGAGGTCTCCGGAGCAGAAAATGGGAGGTATCCGCCGGAGAAATGGGAGGTATCCGGAGCAGGCTGCGTATCGATTTGGCGCGTAGCAAGCAAACGTATAACTCCACGGTGATGAGTTCTCTGTTTACGCTCTTTGTCCATATTTTAGTCGCCGTTTCTTTGATTCTGTTGTTTTTGCGCGTTTCTTTACCGTTTTTTCCTTTTCCGCGTTGCTCTTCGTCGCGTTGGCGTTTATGTTGCTGTAAGTTCCTCGTTTTCAGGTTTATGTTTGAAATTTTCGTGCGGTTGCACTCAATCACCTTCAGTGTTTGGCTCTTTCCGACTTGCTGAGACATCGTAGACTATTGATGGAGTGGTTTTTGTGATTAATTCTGGATTTTCGAAACAATGAGGTTAGTTGCGCAACTATCTAGTGTTGTTGTGATGAAAGTATCGTCTAAATAATCCTTGTTGTTGTTCCGTGTCACGTTGCGTTTTCTTCTTTCATATCCTTTGTGCCTACTTCAGTTGGTAAGGGCTACGCTTGCAGTTCTGGCTTATCCCATATCATCGGCAGTCCGTCGTCCTTATGGTTATTTTAGAGCTGCTTCTTGCAAACTTCATCTATCTTCATCGATCGTTCACTTCATTATTCACAATCGTTTCTGGTTCAAGTTTCTTTGAATAAAGCAAGTTTTTAGCATGGACTACTTGTTGGATCGGTATTTGTTCGATAACTTGCCTTTCACAGTCTCGCCTGAAACTAGGAAAGGTATAGGTCAGAAAGCTGTCACCATGGTCCAGGTGAGGTTTTGTACCGTGTTACGGTGAGGTCTTTAGTGAGTTTTTGGAAAGCTCTTTTCTTTTACTTTATCAAATATCAAATAAGCCTATCGTCATGGCGGTCGGTATCTATACACATGGATTGCCGTAACTGTACATGCGTTTGCCATCGAAACACTAGCTATCTCTGTACCAGAATTGAATCTTTATTGGCATGCACAGGTATTTATCTTTCTTCTCAGCAACACTCGACTTCATAATTATCCTGTTTAGGGTATGTTGAGCTTTTTTGGAATGAGAGTTCCTCTCTATGCCCTTTTTGGATTTCATCAAATGTTTCTCTACACATCCTATGTCCTTGTTAGCAGGTATCTCATGTACAGGGCTTTTCAACCTGAGAGTCGCAAGTTTCGCTTGCGCGGCTCCTCCAACGCGGCCGCCTCGCTCAGGCCGCGCGCGGCGTTTGCTGCGTATCCCCCGGATTTCGCCAAGCTTCAGTCGACGCGCAGCCAGCGCCACGAACGCTGCGCGGACCTAAGCGTGGCGTCCTAGCGGGGCGGGTGGGACACTCAGGTTGTAAAGCCCTGTACACATTTATTAGTCCACAGAATTTTCATACATTTTTTACTAGCGGGAAAATCTTCCGATCAAAATTGTAGACGTAAATTTTAACGGATAACGGTTAAGAGTTTCTGCACGGTCCTGTTTTTCGAACAGCTTGTGAAGGGGGGCGCCTACCCCGTTCCCCCCCCCCCCCCCCCGACTTGTTGCTTCATTAAAAATTGATCGCTGGTTAATCCTTCTTCAACTTTTTTCACCAATACAGGTCAAGTCAGCTCAGGCCTTATAACAGTAACAGTAATTTCAGTCTTGGATAGAAATCACTTGTAAGTTCCCCTTGTCCACTTTGGTGATTGTGAGCGTAAATTTATATTTATTGCCATTTCAGAATGCGCCTACCTTGGTGGGGTGAAGGGCCTGCAGTTGGCCTGAGTTCTGTGATGCTTCAATTACCATTCCGTATGTTAGGTACGAAATTGCTGTGGTGGACGTGGCACGATACTGATCCAACGATTGAAGACAGGTCTTTTTTCGTCTTTTCTTGGTGTCCTCGATTTTCCACATGCATACAGAATGTTCTGGACTCCATGGAGCTCTTTATACTATTATGCCGCATGTGCTTGTTCTTTTGTATGGATGCTCCGACTAACTAGACGCTTGCTGCTTGAAAAGGAGTATGACTGGATGAAGTAAGCGGTCATCTAATGTAAGGTGAGCTGGAATTCAAAACGCGCCATCTTCAGATTCCCAAAGGAGTTGACATGCTCCTTTCTAACTGGAGTACTGTCGTACTGGCTAGAAACCGCACAGTTTGTCTGTTTCGTTTCATGTTGCACAGAATGCTTTTTTGATCTTTTTGTCATTTTTTTACCATGTTAAAACCATATGCTTATACTGTGGTGTTACAAGGTTCTTTTTGCAACAAGGAAATTAGTTTTTCTTTCAATATTCTTATCTCTAACTCCTAGTATGGTTTTTGTAATATGAATTAACTGTTGTACGTATGCTGGAGATAGATAGATAGATTTTTCGAAAGTTTGAAAAATTTGAAATAAATGTCTTATCTCTTCGTTCTTTCTTCTATCTTCTATCCACAAACGCTAGGGGTGAGAGGGAGGGGGTAGAGTACGGGGTGAGGGTCGCGCTAAACTCCTACCCGGGGGGGGGGGGGTCCTATTCGGCTTATTTGGGTGGGGTTTAGAGACAAAATTGGGGTTTGGAGCTTAAAGGCAGCGTCCAGGCAAGTCTGGACCTATGGGGATTTTACATGGAAAGTATTTTGGGGCCCTAACTAAGCCACTACCCAACCGGCAGCTCAAGTAATGCTCTAACACCTGAGATATTCTGCTCGAAACCGGACCCCGCGACCGTGTTTCGCATGGATTCATGGCGCAAAGCGTGGATCCTGGCGCGAAACTGCCATGAATCCATGCGAATACGTTCGCGGGGGGTCTGTTTCGAGGGGAATATCTCAGCCATTGGAGCACTACCTGAGCTGCTGCTTCGGCAGTGCCTTAGTTAGGGCCCCAAAAGTACTTTCCATGTAAAAGCCCCATAGGTCCAGATCTGCCTGGAAGCTGCCTTTAATTAGGGCTAATTACAGTATGCCGCGATCGGGGGGCTCCGGCGCACAAAATCGGGGGGCTCCGGAGCAGAAAATGGGAGGTATCCGGAGCAGAAAATGGGGGGTATCCGGAGCAGAAAATGGGAGGTATCCGGAGCAGAAATGGGAGGTCTCCGCCGGAGAAATGGGAGGGCTCCGCCGGACGAATGGGTGACCCACCGCTGGGGAAACGCCGCGACCCTGCCATTTCCCCAGCGGAGGGGTCCGATCCATTGTCTGAGAAAGCTTGACTAAATACTGAGTTCTGCCCGCTTAGTTGTTCAATTTACGCTTTTTTCGTTTACGGTTACTTCTATCCTCCCACATTTTCAAACTTTTTATACTTACGCTAAGCTCAAGATATGTTGGTGGAAACTTTGAATATTAGGCTGTCATAAAAATGATGTCATTTTTCATTGTCATGCCTATTCCGAGGTTTTCAAGAATATCAAATTTAGCTTTCTTTCTTTCAGTTTCAGTGCTATATTGGATATACCTTCAAACTATAGCTCCAAATAGGCTGAAAATTTACATTATATCTATCTAGCTGTGGTATAGAAATGCCTATTTTGATTGAGAAAAAATTTCAGCAGTGCTCTAAAACGTGTCTGATATCGAGATAGATGTATGCAAGTGGGACTAAGTCTTCACATAAATAATTTTTCAACGAAGGTTAAATTTTTTTTCAATTTTTGAGCTTTAGAACTTACAGATCTTGAGTTCAAATTTCCTAAATCAAATTTGGCACGAAATCATAGATGCGATCTTGAAAGCCTTGCTTTGCTTCATCGAACAGTACCCCTTACCCTTTCTTAAATTGAGGCTCGAAACGACATTATTTTCTTGACAAATCAAAAGTACATTATTTATTTCTTACTTTACATAATTTACATTCAGACTCTGTTGTTCTGAAGTTGAAAATTTTCTTTAGGAGTGAAGGCGATTATGTGTTTGAGACAATTTCTTGCGTAATTGAAACAAAAATCAAGAACTTTCTAAGCACGAAGAAAATAGTTGGACGTTCGCGCTCTATGATATTTACTGAAGCGTAACTTTTCTTTGAGCTTGCCATCGA
The DNA here is from genome assembly GCA_958299035.1 of Cylicocyclus nassatus. Lineage (NCBI taxonomy): Eukaryota > Metazoa > Nematoda > Chromadorea > Rhabditida > Strongylidae > Cylicocyclus > Cylicocyclus nassatus. The sequence goes on from CATQJL010000112.1 coordinate 70,176,362, forward strand.
GAACGGAACTTTCGAAGATGGCGCTTGAAATGTGGCTTTGAGTTTTATTGCTAAAAAATTGCGGGTCTTTAGCTAGCTCCGGGGAGTTTGTGAAGTTTATTTTTACATATCAACAGTCCATACCTCACTGTGGCAGACTCGCGTGGAAATGCAAAGACGAAATTCGCAAAAAAATGCCATGTCGCAGGAAAACCCATATTGCCGCACTTCTTCAGCAAAAGCATTGTGTGGCGGCCAATTTAAATGTCAATGTCTTGTACTGGGCATTGGGCCACTTTTTGGGGCAATATTTATCGATCCCCACGCGCTGTTCGGGCCACTATTAAGCAGTGAACAAACGCGAACACGAACACGAACATTAGCGGGATTAGAGCACAAGCACAAGATTAGAGCGAACACAGCGAGAGCGCTAATTCCGTGATTCATCGAAATTTAGATTGCAGTCCCATCTGGCAAGGGCCATGTCAGGTACGGCATTCGGGCAGCGGAGATCGACCTGTCGAGATCGGGCTTTGCTGCCCGACTGCCGTGCCCGACATGGCCAAACTTGCCAAATCATATTCTTCGATAGACAAAAGCCCAATCACCAGCTTGACTTCATATGTCGCGAGCGCCATGCCCACGCCTATACGGGCTGTTACCTGTACAAAAACCTCCTACTATAAAGGAGGTTGATAAATACCGCTCCTGGTCTCGAACGGCTTTACTTTGAAAAAAAAAACGCCGCAATAGAGATATTGTTCTCGTAAAATTACATTTCTGACTAAATTTTTGTTTCTGGATTTGCGATATGAGAGACTGAAGCCTGCCACAATAAGGTATCGCCTACTGCTATGCGAAAAACTTTCGCAGATTTTTTGGCAATAGTTTAAAGCCCTCAGCAAGAGTTCTAGCATCAAACTCAAAATCGCAAATTTCGCTCTTTTCAGAAAATTCGTTCTCGGTGACTAGCTCATAGAAGGCGACTAACTGGATCATGTTTTAATATCTATCACAAAGTGCTAACCTTCAACTATTTTTATGAAATAAGTTGAAATTTAGGTTTAGTGCTTAGAAAGTTATGGGGATTTTGTTTGAATCACGAGAAAACTTTTTCATCAACCGAATATTCATTCAATCTGTGCAGCACAGTCTTAATGTAAGGGTACGGTGAGGAACAAAATTGGCCCTAAGCCTTTCGTAACACTACAGCGTCTTAAGGCGTGTTCACTTTAGGCGAGAATCAGGTTTAAAGAAAGTAATCGAAAGATGCAAGAATTGGCGCCCTTGTGTTTTGAAAGTTTGAGGAGAGAGAAGGAAGCCCTGTGATTATATGGCGCAATGGTGTATTAACTGTATTTCGGCAAAAGTTACACTCAAGTAGCCAAGTAACTGCGCTGTAGTAGCGTAGTGGCTTTTCGGTGATTTTTTGATTTGCTGGCCCGCAAATCTGACTTAGTCAAATCTCACAAGAAGAGACCAACGTGGTAAATCCTACTTGCTTTCATTGCCATAATAACTTCCGAGACGTTTTTCAGAATCAAGGAATTGTAGTCATTTAATGCTTTCCGGTTCAAGATTTCACTACCCGCTGCAGCGCTAACGAATAATTTAACCTGCTACTGCCTCAAATTTATACTCGATAAAACCGAATGTCTGTTATCGAAATTGCAATGTGTTAGATTCTGCCAGCAAAATGGTTTTGCTCTTTTTGATAAAAGTTATTATAATGGGAATATTAACGTGAATATATGAAGTTCCATGAAACCACACTGCGCCTCATGTCCTTTCAAAAACCTAGTTCTCATGTTGCACTAGATCACAGGCATAAACGGTTAGCTTTTGAATTGACAAGGAATGCTATTGTTGCGAAAACACGTAAGCACTATTTGAGTAAGTTAGTCAATTGCTCTACTATGATCTGTATAAAAGCAATTTCCAGAAAGTGAAAAACTCAAGTTAACATGTTTTCTCTGTGCTCAATCGTTGTTTCGGTAAGTTTATTCTATCATATTCATTTTTCAAGTATTATTGCCAAATGATGTCAGAGTGTAGCCTTGCAGACGCTAACGCAATTTGAATTCAAGGGCATAATTCTCAGCCTGCTGCAAACTTGATGCCAGTTTGACAATTATATTTTGAACAAGAATGAAAGGTGGTGATTGACCACACTGTTGCTCGTCGAATACTATGCCAACTTTTGCAAGCAAGGGTGACATTCCTCACTTCTATGTACTGAATTATGGTTAAGTGACAAACTTTTGCTATCGTTCGGTGAGCTAATTTATGCGAGAAGAAGTACATAAAAACTGCTTAAAAGAGTGTGAACGAAGCGGGGATGAGAGGTTCCGGTTTGCGCCCCTACTGAATACGGACCTGGATGCTTCGGAGAAAGCTTATTTTCGCCATTTATGTGCGCTAAAAAGCCCAGATACGTAATCCTTGTGGCGAGAAAGCTCCGAAAAAGTGAAAATCTGGAAAATTCTGCCGAAACACTGCCTTTAGCGCCAGAGCCTTTACTACCTGACACTTCTTACCTTACCCATGCGCCATTGTGCACACCACGTCACATCAATGCTTGTGTGAGCAGAACAAGAACACTAGCAAGAACACTACCTTGGATTGCGCTAGGCCCATTACCAGGCTTTAACAAGATATCAATGAACCGTAACCAGGGTCATGCGTGGGGTGTGGCATGCCACACTTGGGGAGGTCGCATTGAGAAATCAGGGGGAGAGATCATTTATCGAGGTGATTTGTTGTAGCGAACGATATTAACAGTGTTAGATAAGCCCACCATGCAAAATTCTACCACAATGATGTTTGCACTACCACTACGCACAGTAAGCATGGTAAATTATCTCTACAAGAATAAGAGCATCATTTCCATGATGAGCAAATCAAATAATTTTGTGGGCCAAGTTTCAGCAAATTTTGAGATTTTCAAATATTGGCAACTTGAGTGAGATGGTCATTTTCCAACATGTTAACTTTGTTCCAAAGGTAAGTTGACTTTTTTTCACTCAATACAAAGAACTCTAGTTCTTTGCTCACATCAGGAGTCTCACTTCAATTACCTTCAAACCAAGGAATCAAGAGCAAGCCAAAATTTTGCTTGTTCCAATTTTCGCTTTCAATATCTCAGACTAGATAAGATCAATTATTAGATCCTTTGTCTGAATTACGAGGCTTAGGTTATCGACTATATCTATTCCTGTCGCATTTCCTCGCGATTAAGTAGTTCCGCAAACTTAGCCTGTTACCGTAATCCAACATTTTCGCTGCATTTTCCATTTGCATAAGTCAGGAAAAACAAACGTGTTCCTCGAAGAAACTATAAACAAAATTTCTACTTTTTCAAGAAGAATGTTAAGCAGTAGCAATCATATAAAAAACCAGATATTTGAATGGTTTGGATGTACAGTGACCGCCAAAAAGTTGCGGACAAGCCTCCCTCCCTTTTTCATCGCTCTTTTTCAGAGGGAAAACAAGGATGAAAAAAGTAACAATTGCATGAGGTGATGGAGCTCTCCAAGATCTACAATCTACAGTTTGAGTTTTCTTGAGAAACATGTGTTCTAAAAATTTCAAGAATCTTTTTTTAAAAAAAGTCCGAAAATGGCCGCGTCATAATGTCGCGGACAATAATTCTTTGAATTTCAAAAATTTTCTTTTGAGCCCTATTTCAAAGCGGAAACACAAGTTATACAAACGGGTAAGCAAACTGCTATACAGAGCTTGTCAGGAACTACACACTGGTTATGGTTGCTTCCCAAAAAACACAAGCTTGAGTTTTATTTTAGCTTTTTTAAACAACAACTTCTAATTTCCTTTATCAAGCCAAATTTCTTCACAAGGAAACCTGTTCAAGGCATCTCAACAAAACCGTCTGGATAAAATAAATGCTTTTTGCCATCCTCTATGCACCGGACGTGTGCTGATGAGTTTCTTTGCTGAAAATGGCCCTTGGCAGTGCTTACACATGACCCCCCATCGTGTAGAAGAGGTCTTGTTCTTTCGAACGAGCTTAATTGCAGGCTCAAATATTGACTGCAGGCCGAGTTACAAGCCTGCAAAGCGGTACAAGTCAGTGGTGAGGTGCAGGGGGGTCATGTGCAAGCACTGCCAAGGGCCATTTTCAGCAAAGAAACTCATCAGCACACGTCCGATGCATAGAGGATAGCAAAGAGCATTTACGTTATCCAGACGGCTTTGTTGGGATGCCTTGAACAGGTTTCTTTGTGAAGAAATTTGGCTTGATAAAGGAAATTAGAAGTTGTTTTTTGAAAAAGCTAAAATAAAACTCAAGCTTGCGTTTTCTGGGGAAGCAGCCATTACCAGTGTATAGTTCCTGACAAGCTCTGTATAGTAGTATGCTTACCCGTCCGGATAACTTGTGTTTCCGTTTTTAAAATAGGACTCAAAAAAATTTTTTTGCGTTCGAAGAATTATTGTCCTTCGACATTATGACGCCGCCATTTTCGGGCTTTTTTTAGAAAAAGATTCTTACAATTTTTAGAACACATGTTTCTCAAAAAAAAACTCAGAGTGTAGATTGTGTGTCTTGAAAAGCTCTATCACCTCATGCAATTATTACAATTTTTCACCCTTGTTTTCCCTCTGAAAAAAAGCGATGAAAAAGGGAGGGAGGCTTGTCCGCAACTTTTTGGCGGTCAATGTAAGTCAATAGAGTGTGACACAACTAAAAAGGTGTGGCAACCACAGCTTTTCTGGGGTTGTGCCACATCCCATTAACTACCTCTAAAGGAATTCTAAGGAATGAATTATACATAGTTTCATAGTAAAAATATCGTATATGTGTGATTAGAGCTGAACTCGTTTTCCTTCGTTTGATAAATAGTTGCTAGAAGCACAATCACTGCAAGCTAGACATGGGGTAGATGAGGTTTTAGCTAGCTCCTAAATCCATTTATTAGAAACAGGGTTTATGGTAGGGTTTATGGTACAGGCAAATAGGGAGCAGTGCTTTGTACTGGATATGAAAGGAGGCAGCCAAATTATTTTGATATAGATGACCATGTTTAAAAATGACCACTCCACTTGGGTAGCACAACATTAGGAAATCTTAGAATTAGCTAGAATTTGACCCACAGGGGTTATTTGACATGATAATTACAAACATGTTACTAATCATGCTTGGTAGAGACTTTTGCCTGTGGTAGGCAAACGAAAATGCAGGAAAGGGGGTATCGAGACAGTTTATCGTGCTTCGAACACCTAATTTTCACATAGCCTCTCCTTTACTCTTTATACACTGTCCCAAACTTTGTGTCGAGGTCAGAACCCAGGGGGGGGGGGTAAGGGGTGCAGCCGGCGAGTGTCTGTCATATCTAAAGGTTTCGGATTTGATCCCCGATGAACAACATGGCTTTTTGAACGGAGCTTCCACCACAACAAATCTGGTTGATAGTGTGTTCGAGTGGAGCTTAGCAATCAACGAGGGCAAATCGGTTGACATTGTTTATGTTGATCTCTCGAAAGCGTTTGATAAGGTCTGTCATGCTAAATTACTAACTAAAATGAACAAATTAGGGATTAAAGGAAATCTTCTTTCGTGGTTGACCTCTTATTTGCATGATCGGTATATGACAGTGAGAGTTGGTCATCGTTACTCCAAGAAGTACTTCTGCACTAGTGGTGTTCCACAGGGTGGTGTCTTAGCCCCCTTGCTTTTCCTGATTTACACCCTTGACCTACCTTCTACTTTGAAGACTTCCGCTAGCGTACACATCCGGATGTATGCTGACGACATAAAGATCTTTGCAGTCTATGATCCGGAAGTAGCTCCAGGGATTCAAATGGACTTGCAAAGGTCTCTTGATAATTTGACCAATTGGTGTGAGGTCTGGGAATTAGCGTTAAATTTTGACAAATGCTCAGTGCTTCATCTTGGAGGTGGAAATACTACCTCGTATCACATCAAAGGCTCTATATTGAAGAGTTGTGATACTGTTAGAGATTTGGGTGTCGTGATTGATACAAATCTTAACTTCACTGAGCATATCAATACGTTAGTCAAAAAAGCTTATTCTTCACTCTTTCTGTTTTTCCGCAATACTAATGCTAGTTCTCCGAAGATACTTATACCGCTTTATAAAGCATTAGTTCTTCCTCATTTAGAATACTGTTCTCAGGTCTGGTCCCCCTTTCGTAAAAAGGATATTCGCAGAATTGAAAAGGTTCAACAGCTTTTTACACGACTGTTGTATAGACGTTTATCGCCCGGAACCACCCCTCCCGATTACCAGACCCGGCTTGAGATTTCATATGAAATCCTTAACAAACCGTCGTGCCTTCTTGGATCTTGTATTCTGTTTTCAAGTTCTGAGAAGAGAGAACAAGCTAAAAGCCAGTAAATACTGGATTTTTGTTCCTACAAGCGAAAGGTCAGGCTCTTTCAACTTGCAATATCCAAGAATCCGGCGCAAGAGATACTTGCTCATGTTCAACAACGTGTTCTACAGGTCGGCTAGGTGGCTTTCGCACCTCCCGGTTGAGACCACTAGTGCAGAGAGTAGTCATATTTTCAGGAGTAGACTGAGAAGGCTTGACTTGTCAAGTATCGCTAACACTGATTAGTGTTGCATGACAGGGCGAGCCTTCTGCATTAGACCTTTTGGGCTTCCATTGGGTGCTTTGGACGTGCTATGATGGCGGATGGAATCGCTTTGGGCTTTGTTTTCTATCACCTTTCTTCTCCATTTTACCTCTAAAACCTGTCTTTTCAGGTGCTCGGTGATCTTGCATTGACTTGCGGGTTCAGTTGTGGCTATAAATTATTTCTTTGACGCCTCTTGTGTATCTCCTCACGTTGCGTCAAACTTTTATTTTTGGTGTACTCGTTTTGTTCTAGTTACTAACACAGTTTCATCAGCATCTCAGTCCGAGTCTTTTTCGTTCAGCCATCTATTAGTCAATCGTACAGCTTGCTATTTCAACAAATGGATTCAATGAGAATCGTTTCACCTTTGGGGTCATTGGGCCTCCCCAGCATTCCGGCTAGGTTGGGTTATGGTTATTATACTTGAGCCAGTAGACCTGCCTTATAAGCCGCCGGATTGCTTTTAAGAGTAACTAAAGATCGTTCCGCTGGCAATGAGGGGGCATGCGTCCCATCTCCATGGATTCAAAGTTTTGGAGTTATTAATCTCATGCCTACATCTGCATACTTATCTATTAGCCTACCAACATATTCAGTGCAAGCTGTTTTATCTTCTCACATTAGTCTGATTAGGATCAGACTCGGACTGACATGATGATGTCTGCATTTGTTTACATGTCTTGTTCGTTTCCGCTGTATTACTAACTTCCTGATGTGTCTTTTTTTATGGAACGCCTTGAGCGTACAAATGAAATGAAATGAAATCTCTTGCTCGACCCTGGCCGGAAACAAGCTCCGTTGCTGAGAGGTGTCGGGGGTACTACCAGCCGCCACTAGCAGCTCGCCCTGTTCTGTGCTCTAAACATAAGTCGGCATACTATTCATCCCGCATACGCACATCACTACAATCGGAAGAGCTAGCCAGTTTCTCATTAGGACGACAAGTCAAATAATCCAGGGTGATTGCTTAGAGGGTTCCAGGCGCATCAAAACTCGACATTCACGAACATGCTAAAATTTAATTTAGGAACATGAAAGCTATTGAAAAGCGTTCTGCAGCATTTGTTCCTATCAACTAGAAAAGAGTTGTAGCTTTGACAAAAGTCCTTGATTGCTTGGTAGTCCTTACTATTTCTTTATAGATGCAAGAGGCATAAATGGGATGTATCTGCTAATCCAATGAAAATGATACGAAGGTTGAAAAACACGGACGCGCCGGAGACAGCATAACGGAAGACGTGCCGGAAGACAACGACGCGCCGGAGACGGCGAAGATGCCGTCAATTCGGGAAAATATCTTCTTCGTTGTTTACGTATTTCATTCAAGAGCATGTCGTATTTACATATGTTGCGAGGTTAACGGCGACTTCGTTTCCAAAACATTATCAAAACCACTTGCCGAACGCTGGCCAGAAATACAAATTGTCAAGAATGCATTTTTTCATTATAACTGACCTATAAGAGAGCATGCACAAGGTTAGAAAACGTGAAATGTTTGCTAAGCTTATGCGAATTCAAAACGTGAGACAACTGCATGAATAAAGCTTCCACGTAATCTGCAAATTAGCTCTTACCACTTCACAAAAAATTTGCTTTCACCTAACGTAACCATACAAACGCTCAGTAAAACCGGAATCTTTCAATTTTTCATTTTCGTAATATGGAGCTATAAAAACTATAGGAAGGGTGGATCAAAACTACGAATAATGAGGATGATGCGAAGCTTAAGCATTGATTTAGAAGGAGTAACTGAGAGCACTTTGTACGATTACCAAAGATGAAGATCGAGATTGAAAACTGTTACAACATTCCCTTCTAACTTAAATGCATTAAATTAACTGGAGAGTGGCGGGGTTTTGACGCAGTGCAGGAGCATAGCTCCAGCTGATGCTACAGCAGTCCAAATCCGATCCCAAAAGGTGGATTCTGAAGCGAGAAAGTCGCTTCGGAAAAAGGGGCGGTGCGCTAATCACGCCTCTTTGACAAGTTCTGGATAGGTTAATACATTAGATCTACAACACTCTCTACGTCAAAACTTGTCAAGGAGACGGGAATAGCGTACCACCCTTTTTTTGAAAGCGAATTTCTCGCATCAGAACCTATCTTTTTCGATCGAACTTGAACTGTTGCATCAGTCGGGAGCCGTGCCCTTGCACTGCGTTGCACTTCCACCAGTCGGAAACCATGCTCCCTATTAACCTGACAATGTCATTAAGAGTGAACGGTTTAAACATTTCAAAAAGCACTGTGATCCAAATTAGTTGTTGATTGAAAGCAAGGTTTACATTCTTCTTCCACGCTATAGAACATCAAAGCTTCAAGTTTCTACATATTCTACCAAAGACAAATTCCGTACTATTTACAGGCAATGACTGACCATTTAACAGTCTGCCGATGATGGCACTTCGAAACAGCGAATAATATTTGGTTCAGTTCGCCATGACTCCTTTCAAAAGCGACCGTTGTAGATACCAGCGTTGCAATCAGCAAATCCTTGACTCATACGTATTTAAGATATATTGGAGGCAACAAAAAAGTTTTTTGAAGCCGAAGATTGCCAAGAAATCTTTTTAGGTTGAGGGAGCCTACTCAGGGCCCAGCATGATTCCGTTTCATGATTTTTTGAAAACGAAGTCTCCGCTGACTTTCAAAAATTTTACGAATTCTCTTTGACCCTTGCTCCCCCCCCCCCTCCGATTGTTGGTGGAACCCGCATACTCACTTAGTTCTTGACAAAACCATTCACCTGCTGCGAGCTGAAAATCTCGCGATTTCAGGTCAAACTAAAGAAAAATCACAAAATTCACAGAATTTTGCTTTTGTAAACTCCTACATAATCACAGAAAGATCAATAGCATGCAAAGCATGAGCTGAAGAAACAAGAAGACGAAGGAAGAAGAATGGAAGAAACATCAAATTATTGAAAAAAAGAACTGAAAATGAAAATTCAAAAGGAGAGGATGCAGAAAAATTGACGTTGGGGAGCGATATCTGACAAAGCGATTTTCGAAAAAAAGAGGGTAAAAAACGGCGGACAGGGGGCAATATGAAACTGTGCCTATGCTCAGGGATAGATTCTTAACCGGGGCATCCGTCCATGCTAAAGAAATCCAAACTTATGGGATTTGACTAAAATTTATGCTCCAGACGCTCTCAGATCGTTTGGTGACCGTCTGGAGATGGGCTAAATTTGGAAAAGGTATTACTTTACAAAAGTTTTCAAATATTTTTACATAATTCTTCCGCAAATAATTTTCTACGTATACATTTCAATTTTGGTGCCATAATAATCTGTGTGCGCTGTAAATAAGCAATTTGTTTATTTTAGCCTAGCTTTCAGATCGCGCGCACTTTTCGCCATACACGATAGAGCGTGTCAATCGTATGATAACCTTTCCGAAAAGCTTACGTTTGAGACTAAATGGCGCTTATCCTTGGTGCTCAGCTCCGACTCCTCAAAAAGATATCCCCTTTGCTTTTTGCTCCAAAAACGAAGTCCAGCTTACTTTCAGACAATTTGTGCCGGGCCGTGAGCCTACTCGATCTGACGTAGTAGCTAGCATAAACTCCGCTCGTTGTATGACTGCAATTGTCTAAGCAATAATTTTGACTTCAAATTGCATGGGATTTCACACTTTTTGCAAAAAACATTGAAAAAACCATTCAACTTGCTCCCAGAAAGGCAGAAAAATGCGCTTTCGAGATTTTCTTTATTAACTCAGCACTCAAATTTGAGAAAACTTTTTATATAGACTTATCAAAAATATAAACGCTGTGCAGAGCGATGGCTTGTAGTCGCATTGCGCATTTCGATTATATAAGACTTTCAAAGATTGCAGCGACACCATGTCTAGTTTTGAATTTATGAGCTCAAGTTTTTTGAAAACTGTATCGCAACGAGAACTGTGGCACAAGTCAGCTGACTTCACATATGCCTTCAAGATAGGTCTTCTCTTGCTTGAGCATACATGGATATAAAGAAAAGAGAAAAATTCTACACCATAATGCTTACAAAAATTCATTTTTTGTTGAATAACATATAAAAAAGTATAAAAACGGGTAGAACTTTTGACACGACTTATTACATATCAACGGTGTAAAAAAATAATGGTCTCTTCACTCCACAGAGTTCATATAAATTCAATTCCCATTATTGCAAGGCGATGACAGCGATTAAAAATATGATTCACTTTATTATATATCGAATATAATTTGAGGAACACGGCCACTTCTCTCGTCTTCTCTTCTGCGTATAGCGGGAGTGGTCTAAGCGACCGCTTACAAAAAGTCCGAGGCACCGCGGTTTTAGCCGTGGGGCAGATCGATAATCGCAGTCAGCTGTAATTTTCGAGCCGCGTCGCCTTGGTGAGTTTTTTTTGCCAGTTTTCTCACCACTTTCGAGTTAGATTCCATTTAAATGAATAGAAGATGAGTTTCATGTTTCACTTAATTGCGTTTATTCCAATTTGCTTGAGTTTTACACTTTTTACACCGCAACTTCTACGATTTTTACATTTTTGGCTGCCTTCGACTATTCTTCTCGAATTTTCCCACCGTTTTTCTTCAGTTCCTGCCAAAATGAATAGAATGTGAGTTTGTTATTTCATTTATATATGTATGATGCACTTTGCATGCATTTCATACTGTTTGAACGCTGCTACGAGGCCTAGCTCTCCTTCAAAAGCATGATAGCAAAAATATGATTCACTTTATTATATATCAAATATAATTTGAGGAACACGGCCACTTCTCTCGTCGTCTCTTCTGCGTATAGCGGGAGTGGTCTAGGCGACCGCTTACAAAAAGTCCGAGTCAAAACTTGTAGTTGTCAAAACTCGGCTTTTCTGCAGTTTCTATTTTAGGTCCATGTTTTTGCAGTAGCATGATGCATAAACCCTCGTTCCGATTTTTCTATAGAGTCCTTCATCGTTTGCGTCTCTTCTACATGAGTAAGAGATCATTTGATGCGGTGACTTCAGAATTGTCATTTTTTCGCGTACTTAAAAGATGATGGTGTCTGACATAAAGTTTCAGGAACTTTCATTGGATAACCGGTTAGTTCATACTGAATGGACTACTTTTACTTTTCTATCCCTAGCTTTTCCAATATTTTACTTTCATATTGTGCACGTTGCTTCTGGAACTAAATTTATGTACCTTGAGATAAACTATAAGTGGTTTTTGTTGCTAACAAAAACAATTAGCACGCGAGTGAGACTGTTACTGCTGCAGTGTACGTGAGTAGAACTACAGTTCTTTCGAATCTAAATCTAGATCGGTATCACTGTCTTCAAAAGGCAACTCATCCATTGAAGAGATTTATTTTAAGACAGTGCCCCCATCTCCCCCATCTCCGGCTGCGTTATTGTTGGCGCCTATCCGTACTTCCTCCCTTGCCGCGTCCTCTTCTCCTATAGCATAAAACACCCATCCCTAGCAAAGGGTCGCTGACACGCATTCACATTCTGTATTCACTCCAGTGGCTTTTGTCTGATCTAAAAAATTTTTTTCTCAGTTTTTGTGTGTAGCGTCTCATTACCATGTGAAGGGATTCGCTTGGTCTTCCATGTTTGTCTAAATTGCCTTTTAACTGACTCCAAAAGTGCTCTACTGGATTGAAAAAAACAGTAATAAGGTGACAACCTTATCACTGTTACATCGAATTCGTCGCAGATGTTTTCCACCGCATAGTTGCGGCATCAGAAAGACCACGACTCGCTATATAATTTCAAGCTAAAATGGAAATATTTTGTAAAGCTATCCTTGGTTAGCTCGCATGCACCTTCAGCAAAAAATCTTTTTTAGAAGCGTTTACTGGAAATCCAAACCCCTTTGAGCGAAGTTACTCCTCAATCGCAGACTTCGTAGAGCGTTCTGTGGGAATTTTAAGAAAAGACATGACTGAAAGAGGAAGTAGTCAGCATGATTTCAACCTTAAGTTGCTGCCGGTGATTAGAGACGTTGTCCATCACGATGGTGACCACGTGCGAACTGGAACAAGTGAGGTATCGACTCGCTATCCTGATTTCATAAATTGTGTAATTCATGTGCTGGTGAGCCTCATCATTAACTAACTGTTGACCACTTATATCTCGTTCACTCGTTCACTTCGCCTTGAAACTTCTCCTGTATCAGATGTCGGACTGCATCTCCCCATTCCTCTCAAATCTTCTTACGGCCTCACTCCTTCGATATTTACGTGTACGCTGCACAGCGGGTGGAACGAAAGGAATAGACTGTCGGACGAAACCTGCTTCGGCTCTTATCTTTCGAACAGTGCTGGAAGCGACACCACATGCGAGTGCCGTAAGTTCCGTAGGCGCATTGAAAATTGTTCCTAAGCTCTCACTTCCCGTCTTCTCTTCAGCTCTTCAAAGAAAGTCCTCACATCGCCACGATCGCCTTGCACCTGGCACCCACACGTAGCTTTGACGAATCACATTTTCCTCTATAGGCGCCTCGAACATAAAAAGGCTAAGGATGCGGCTGCCTAGATCGGAAGATTCGCCCTAATAAGAAATGACATTGGAGATAGAAATGACTATTAAGGAGTGATTTTGACTCACTGAAAATGACGCTGTATTATATGGAACCGCTCTTTAGCCACTGTGATTATTAGAGCTCTAATTGTAAGAAGATAAAACATGGCGTATGAAACATTTAGCAAGATAGTTCTATGACTACTTTGTAAAAAAAACATCGACAACGCACCAAAATCATTGTATATTTATTCACTGTACCGCGAGATAGGAGCGAAGGATGTTCTACTGTTGAAGTCTGTAAAGTGTCTCGTTCATTTTGACCTTTCAAAGACATATAAGTATTGTATTTTATCGTAACGGATTGACCAAACCTTTGCAATGAGGTTTTCGAAATGGTCAGAAATTACAGGTTTCACTCACAAAATTGACTGTATTGGTGTTTTGCATTCTGCGATGAGCGTGAACTTTCGAAACAGATCACTAAACTCTTGAAGTAGTAACACTTATCACCTATGTAAACCAAAGAATCCAGAACGCTTTGGCACGTTGTCGTCTAACAAGCTTCAACATGAGTTATATATAACAATGCGCGCAAAGCGTACTAATCCACTCTGGTCTCAAAATAGATGGTAGAGTATCATTGACCATGAAAATGTGCACACATGAAAAAAGCGGGTCTCATAAAGAAGTATGACATACTCCTTGAGAATGTGTGTTTTTGTACTCTGCGGGTGATCTCTAAAAATTTCAATCAATAAATTAATGTGATTCATATGAAATATGAAAATAACTTGCAATACGGAACCTCTGAACTTATCAAATCCGGGACATTGTGATGATTTTATAAGCGTATGACCTTGAAAAATGTCCTTAACTTTGAGTGGATGTACTGCAAGAGGATGGTTTTTTGAAGAAAGATGTAGGAAAGGAAGGTGAGGAAGAAAGAGCAGCGTCGCTTCAAAAGTCACATCATATAATTCTCTTACTAACAAGAAGATGAATAAATGATGCGTAATCCTGTCAACAACGAAAATGGAGATGAATATGACACAGTAAAAAGTGAAGGTAAGAGAAAGAAAAAAGAGTGGAAGTGATGAAAAACGCATTAACACTTGGAGAGAAGAGAAACTCATCTCATTTCATTTATTTGGCTATATCACAATAAAACACGAGTTAAAGTCACAAACTTACCGGAAGAACAGCGTTGTTCATGCACAGTCTAAATGTGAAATGAACATATTTAGACACATACACATAACATATTTATACTTGCACAACATTCACAAATGCAAAAAAACCGAGTTTCAACAACGCACATGCCCCTGAAGGAGAGCTAGGCGTCGTAGCAACGTTTAGAACAGCATGAAATGCATGCAAATTGCATCGGTCACATCTGTGAAACAACAGACTCACTTTCATTCATTTTGGCAGGAACTGAAGAAAAACGGTGGGAAAACTCGAAAAGAATAGTCAAAGGCGGCCAAAATGTAAAAATCGTAGAAGTTGCGGTGAAAGTGTAAAACTCAAGCAAATTGGAATAAACACAACTAAGTGAATCATGAAACTCACCTTCTATTCATTTAAATGGAATCTAACTCGAAAGTGGTGAGAAAACTGGAAAAATTTACCAAGGCGGCGCGGCTCTAAAACTATCAGCTGACTGCGATTATCGATCTGCGCCACGGCTAAAACCGCGCCGCCTCGGACTTTTTGTAAGCGGTCGCCTAGACCACTCCCGCTATACGCAGAAGAGACGACGAGAGAAGTGGCCGTGTTCCTCAAATTATATTCGATATATAATAAAGTGAATCATATTTTTGCTATCATGCTTTTGAAGGAGAGCTAGGCCTCGTAGCAGCGTTCAAACAGTATGAAATGCATGCAAAGTGCATCATACATATATAAATGAAATAACAAACTCACATTCTATTCATTTTGGCAGGAACTGAAGAAAAACGGTGGGAAAATTCGAGAAGAATAGTCGAAGGCAGCCAAAAATGTAAAAATCGTAGAAGTTGCGGTGTAAAAAGTGTAAAACTCAAGCAAATTGGAATAAACGCAATTAAGTGAAACATGAAACTCACCTTCTATTCATTTAAATGGAATCTAACTCGAAAGTGGTGAGAAAACTGGCAAAAAAAACTCACCAAGGCGACGCGGCTCGAAAATTACAGCTGACTGCGATTATCGATCTGCGCCACGGCTAAAACCGCGCCGCCTCGGACTTTTTGTAAGCGGTCGCCTAGACCACTCCCGCTATATGCAGGGGGGAAGACGATACCAACATAGTGAGTCAAAAACCTGCAAAGATATCATTCAATCTATGACTAGGGAAGCGAATTGTTTCATACTGCCGCACTAACTGCAGCAGACTGCAGCTGACTGCACTGACCGCTGATATCTTTGCAGGTTTTTGACTCACTATGTTGGTGTCGTCTTCTCCCCTGCGTATAGCGAGAGTGGTCTAGGCGACCGCTTACAAAATTTCGAGGCGGCGCGGTTTTAGCCGTGGCGCAGATCGATAATCGCAGTCAGCTGATAGTTTTCGAGCCGCGCCGCCTTGGTAAGTTTTTTCCAGTTTTCTCACCACTTTCGAGTTAGATTCCATTTAATGACCGCAACGGCCGCACAATCGCTGCATCCTTTTGAAAAAGAGAAAACAGTTGCGAATACATCAAAACACCGTGAATTACGCCTAGAAAGTTTGTAGGTTCTAACTACTCTTCTCAATTAAATTTGGCGATTGTTTGTCTTTAGTATGCTCGTATTTATTCTGATTCCTCTTGTTATTGCATGTACCTATTTTACTCCCGCTCGTGTTGTCTATTGGGGCATATACTGTTAAGAGACTGTTTGAACTACAACTATTTATTCTCTCCACCTTCACGAAAGGTCGCAGCGAACTGTGCGGCCCCGCGGCCAGTGCGGTCAGTGCAGTCAGCTGCAGTCTGCTGCGGTCAGTGCGGCAGTCTGAAACAACCCGAAGCCGCACACATTGTCTGAACAAGCCTGATCGTGTACTTAGCAGGTTTATACTTATACTTGTTATTCATACCGAGGTTTATTCACTCTTTGATAACAGGAAAGAACAAGCTCAAACTTGTCAAGACAAGGTCCGCAACTTCTCGCGTCTCGTAATCATAGAATAGATGATAGCTAACAATAAGATGACCTGAAAATTCAGTCGAATCTGGAGCACCCATGGATGAATTGCAAGGATGCTGAACTTGGGAATCCTTATGAAACGCGAACGAGAGCTTTGACATTAAAATTTCTTGAAGTGAAAGAGTAATTATGACGCATTCAAGAAAAATACTTTGTCGAGAAAAAGAGGGAGCGTTTGAGTTTAATAAAATTTAGATTTGATATTTTCAATGTTGGCTGAAGGCAAATCCTCAAAGGACTGGATAGCAAAACGTTATACAAATTTCGAGTATCTTGAAGCAAAGAAAGGAGCGATGCGGTTAAAAGAAGCTGGGTCACACACACAGCCTGGACTGGTAAATAACAAATAAATGAAGATCTGAGCGGAAACCGTCAGGAACAAAAATCTCGAAAACTCGAGCAAATTACGCGATGTTGGAATGGGAACCAGAAATTTCGCAGTCACATTCGACTTAGGCCTGTTGATGCGAGAACAGTGCGGTCGAGGCGAGAATAACTTAAAATCTGGAATACATGTACCAAAAATGAAAAACGGAAGTGGAAGGGGAAGGGGACAAGGAGAAAAAAGTATAGCGAAAAAAGTATAGCGTGATAAACGATGCATGTCGATGTGAAGGCGATTCGTTGCTATCTTGTCTTTTGGTGCTGGAAATGCTAGAGTCACAAGTTATTCGATAACACAAATTGTCGGATGAATCTATCTATTTATCTAAAGTAAATATCCAAGTGCTCGAACATATCAATAATCAACAATTTTGAATAACTGATAATCGGATAAAATCGAAAAAGACAAGTCCAGAAAAATCGATTATCGAATATAATCGCGATTTCAGATTTTTCGAACAATCGAATTCAGAATTTTTCTTACTCGAATGCTTTATTCGCATATTCGATCAACAATTTGATCCGGGTAATAGATAGCGGGAGTGTGGGAATCAGTGCATGCAGGTGCAAACGGACAGTTTTCGTTTTCTTGATTTTTATTTGGATAAAAATCAAGAAAACGAAAACTTTTATGTTTTTGCCAAATTTATGCTGTGCTGATCCCACATTGATGGTTGTATTAGGTCGTTCCGAAAGTAATGTCGCTTTTTTCAAACGTATGCCACATCTCGTAGAACAAAGATATGTAAGAGATTCTGGTAGCATTTGATGCAGCATATCATTCTCTTTCTAATGGTCATGAAGCTGTTGCAATAAACTCAACGAGCTTCCAGAAAAGAGTCAAAATCTGCAACCTATGCTTTTTGAGATGGCCAAATTTCACAATTTTTCTAAAATTCTACTACAAACCTCAGAAGGAGTCCAATTAATGGATGGATGGAGCAAACCTACAGGAAATAGCACAACTTTGTTCTACTTTCTAGAGCTCGTTCTAATTTTTGTACAGATTTTTTGATGGAACCACCGAATTTTAGCAGGCTGGTCTCAGACACAAGTGCATCAAACGCCAACAAGTCTTCGGATTTTGAAACTTACAAAGATGTAATATGGTTTGGCAACAATTTTACAAACCAAACGAGCATTCACCGCTTTGGTTCAGCAACTTTCGAAAATTTCGGGTACACCTTGGGGTCCCTTAGAAAAGTTGAATTATGAGATTTTGTCCCTGAAAACTTGATCAGTCGAAAACAAAAAATAACCGCTAGAAAGAGGAGAAAAAGCTGCATCGAATGACACCCGAGTCGCTTGCCGGTTGTTGTTCTGTGAGGGTTGACTTGACCAAATATGGAATTTGATGGCATTGAGAAATTGATTGTAGAAACTCTGAGAAGCAAGCTAAGGAAAAGAAAAAATTGCTCTGTGTTCTATAGTGTTTGCTCTATCTACCTGCCAATTGTACTTTTCCGGAGATTAGGTACAAGAGCTTATCAAATATTATGCAAAGAAATTATAACCACTAGAAAGAAAGAAAATGAAATGCTGCATCGAATGCTCCTAAGATCTCTTGAAAACGTTGATTCCACGATTAGTGACGTTCATCCAAAAATAGCGACATTACTTTCGGGACCTAATATAATCATACCAGCAAAAGTATAGACATGAATTTTCGACGCTTCATCTTATATATAAAGCTGAATGTCTGTATGTCTGTATGTATGTCTGTATGTATGTACGTATGTTCCGAATAGAAAATTCCATTTCTGAACCGATCCTGACCAAACTTGGCACACATACGCTACGGGCCCCGGCGGGTGTCATAGGCTACTTTTCGTCATCGATCGATATCGATTTTATCGATTTTTTTTGCAAAGTTTGAGCTACGGGGCTGGGAGTTGGCACAGGGGGGTGATCGAGCATGCTGATCATCCCCAAGGGGGGGTGATCAGCATGCTCGATTACACCCCTGTGCCAAATTCCAGCCTCGCATGTCAAAATTTACAAAAAATCGATAAAATCAATAAAAGTAATGGACCATTCTGAAAACTAATATTGTGTTCGTAATCAGCATGCTCGATTACCCCCCTTTGCAAAATCCCAGCCTCGCATGTCAAGTGTGTGCCAAGTTTGGTCCGGATACGGCGGAGCCGGGTAAGCCAGCTAGTATTCTTTAATTCTTGAAAAACATCGAATTTAGCTTCACTTAGTAGGGCTCCCATACTAGAACGATTATTTCTCTAAAAGTGAAGCATGAAGAGAGCTGCAAATTTACGTCTATACTTTTACTGGTCCGTCACTTTAGCAAAAACACAAAAATTTTCGTTTTCTCAATTTCTGTTTGAGAAAAAGTGCAGCAACAGTGTATATGGATGTCTGATGTGATAAGTGCATTTTAGGAATTTTGTTAAATTTTTTGGAAGTACGACTTCTTTTCACTTTTCGGGCGGCTCGATTTTCATAGTTTTAAGCTCCAAACTCGAGATGTATTTGAACTGGTGCTAAAGCAAGAACAATATCTTGTAAAGCTTACTTTGCTCTTTCGTATAGTGCCTTGAAACCTATCTAGAACTGAGAAGTTTATAAATTATTCCGATTGAAATTTAAAACGGGCGAAACTGATGGGACATTTGGTAGCTGACATATTTCAAACTCGCCAAAATGCGAGGTAAATCAATTCGACAAATTATATACTTCGAGGAGTATCTGTGTAGTGAAACAAGAGACCATTCACTGTTGTGGATGGTTAGAGGAACAGTCACGAAACCCACAACGATTTGCTGGCTTCGACGCTTATAGTCAAGAGATATGAAGATATGTGTTTAGAGCTGCCTTGCGAGTAAACGCATGTTTTTGGCTACCTTTTGGTAGAGCTCCTTATGCTCTATCCATCCATATGCAGTTTAAATCAATTTTTTTTGATCTTCGGAAAATATAAGTTCAAAAGGTTTTTTAATTTTTCATTCAGCCGAAAAATCCAAGTTTCTGAGTTCTTTGCTTTTTTCATCTAGTATTTTAGGAAATCTCACATATTCATAGACCCTTCAAGGGAGCATGAAGAGCTCTTTCGAATAGTATGTCACTTGCTTCATAACTTGACGTTATAGCAGCGCAAGATTTAGATGTTCAAAAAAATCCTTATCCGAGTCTTTCACGGCGCCACACGCAGGGTAGTGGGAGAAAAGCCTAACGCGCTACTAGAATAATATGCCTTGAGTAAGCGACGTTCAAGAAGCAGGTTGCTGTTGAACGAAACAAATAAAAACTCAAATCGTAGTAAAAAATCAAACTGTTTCATTTTTTGCCGTTTATCCTAGTATATATACAGTTCTTAGATCTCATGGTTCATGAGCGTGATTTGAGACTACTTCGTTTTCTTTAGCCAAAATGATAGCTGCTGAAAAGACTTCTACTGAAAGCGTAAACGTCGCAGACGAGTTTTGTCTGGCTCCTAATTTATCAATTTGGCTGTTATTTGTTGAGATTTGTCACGTGAGCAAACAATTTCTGCTTTATACGGAGTAAGGTAGCTAAGTCACCTTCAAAATAAAATTGCTCGTGTTCGAAGAAACCTTTTCAATTGATCGGCCTGAGAAGAAATCTCAAATTTCGCTAACTTGATCCACAGGGGTTATTTTAAAACTAACTAGCTTGCTTACCCGGCTCCGCTCGGGCCTGTCACACTGTAATAAAGGTCCCATCCCTATCCTTGCACAGCCTTCCCCTGTGCCCACTTCTACACTTCATTTCCCGTTTTCTGTGTTGTTTTCGAAATCGGCATGCCCACTTACCCGCTGTGCCAACTCCCAGCCCTGCAACTCAAACTTTGCAAAAAATCGATAAAATCGATAAAAGTAATGGACGATTTTGAAAACTAATATTGTATTCGAAATCGCCATGCCTACTTACCCCCTGGGCAAACTCCTAGCCCCGTAGGTGAGCTCTGCAAAAAAACGATAAAAGTTGATAAAATCGATATCGATCGATGACGAAAAGTAGCCTATGACACCCGCCCGCCCAAAGTATATGTGTGCCAAGTTTGGTCCAAATCGGTTCAAAAATAAAAATTTCTATTCCGCACATACGTACATGCAGACAGACAGACAGACACACATTCAGCTTTATATATAAGATTACGGAAATGACACTTGCCATGCTGGGTAGGATTTCTTCACTATGATTACTGTACGATACGATGATAGGTCACAACCTTAATGTGCTTGTACTTTGCATAGTAGTCTTAGCTGACGTTAACGAATATTATGCAATGCCTGTCAACTTGCCGGCATCTATGATGCCACCAGGCCGGGTAGATCAAGCTACGGGTCAAAAGTCACGCTGCGCGCGGCGGCCACTTTGTCGGGAACACCACTCCCAACTTTTGTAACCCACAGAAACTCTCCGGTGTTGAAGTGGCTCTTAAAGTGTATTCTAAGTGATGAGAATTTTTTTCATCCAATAGCTATGGAAATGTAACGGTCCGTACTAACAATATAAAAGTTTAAGCATTTTAAGTGCTCAATTTTCAAATTTTCTGCGAATTAACAGAGGCTAGATTTCAGGTGAAGATCTGGATTTGAAATGATTGGTATGAGGATGCGCAGGCTAATAAATATCATGTTATTAGTTGTTTAGTATCAATCCACTAAGCTCGAGGAACCTTCAGGTATTTTCCGAGTGGTGGTTGGAAAAGTTCCGATAACGGCATATTTAAGCGGGTCGGTTTGCCGAGGAAAAGCTCAAGAAATAACTTATGCTTTTGTAGATGAACAAGGAATTGAAACTGCGATGCTTGCACAGTGAAAAACAGAAATAATAATTGGACCGATATCACTTGCGTTTACAGAAACTCATGCAACGAGTATGTCTTTGACAAACACATATTCGCTAGCATTTTTTAAAGTATTATCCTACAGCCAAGTCACAGAAAGATGTAAGAAAAAACGCCGCGTTAGAAAGCGAAAGTTCGCTTTTTTTATTCTTCAAAAATATTTTGAGTTTCTAAGTGAGAGAACAAAATTGTAAGATAAGTTACTCTTCCTTTCGGCATAAGCACGGTGTTTGGAGTAGCAATTCAATTTTTGTAAGCAATGGTTTATGATCCATTTTTGAGTATGCAAAAAATCAAATCAATAAATGCTTTCCATGACTTCATTAGGTTTTGCACCATAAGGACGTACTGCTTCAGATTGTGACAGACATATTGGAACAATCTTGCGTTTGACCATTTTCGGTGCAAATTTCTTTGCATAGACGAAGCAGCCTTTGCCATTCATCATCATAACTTCGTCATCTAACCATTTCTTTATTCATTTCTAACATTTGAATATGTATTATTCGACACTAGTAAATGCTTACAAAATAAAGTTTGGTGCTAAAAAGTGAAGTTATTGCAAAACAAACTCACTTCTTCATCCCTATCAAGTTGATTCACGCTGTCCAAAACCTTACGCGTGAATTGACTGGATAGGGACGAAGAAGTGGGTGCCTATCTCGCTCAGCCTCAGCCGCGCAATTTAAATTGCTGCAATCCTCATAATTCTTCTTGAACGGACCTTAGTCAAGGAAAATTTAGCACGTTTTGAGTTTACAAAAGCTATGCGCCTACGCATTTGAAGTCTGCGCATGGATCTTAAGAAATTTGGCATTTTGCCAAATCGCGGGTCACCGCGATCTAGACGGATTTTTCTAGGTATGATCTCTGCCAAGACTCTTTCCCCTATGTTCGGGAGAAGTTGCAGACATTTCTCGCGCAATTCAAAAAAGTCGTACATTGCACTTTCGGTTAAATTCCAACAGCATTTGATTTTAAAGAAGCTTCCAACTTATCTTTTCATTACGAGTTTTTTGCAATCAATCATTCGAGTCCTTTTGACCTTTTATATATCATGTGGAAAGTGTATTCTTGAACATCAGGTTGCACTTTCATCTGGCACAACTTTCGGAGGACTAAAGCGCTGGCACTTTGGACTCAATTGCTTTTTTTTGCAATCGGCGTCGATTTTGTTGACCGCCACAATATAAAATAGAACACATCTATATGGTGCGCAAGACATAATTTTTTTAATTGATAGTTTCGAAATGCAAAAAGACGATTCTACGATTCATAAGCGAAAAGTCTGCAGGTTCACATTCATACAACCTTCACATGCCATGTATGCAACACCCTATACGTCCGAGAAGGCCTGAATGAAAAAAATTGATAATTTCTGTGGTAGACCCACGGCTAAGTAACTCCTAGTCGCAGGCACCATTATCACTACAACAAATATGACTCTCAAAAAAAATCACTAACTAAAGTCACAGCAGTGTGAAAGAGTTTTTGGAAGTGTGGAAGAACACACGCAGGAACTTTTACAACTTGATAATAACAAGTGATGCTCTGCTAGACCTACTACATTGGTATTATAAGTGCAGTGTAGATAAACCTTATTAACATACAATCAAAATCTTACAAAAAACAACGTAATTTGGTTCAAAATTGAATTAGGCGCAAGTCGGAACTGGTACAACGTGTTTTCTTTGGAACTTGCATTATCTTTTGCTTTTTGTACGCCTTTTGCGAAATATTACGTGATGCACTCTTTTATCAAGACCAGGGCTAGGCACGAAGTGACTTTCCGAAAAGGCAAAAACAAAGTCCCCTTTTTTCCAATCACGGAGTCCAATGTTACTCAACCAATGAAAAGAGGAAGCGTCGACAAAGAAAACTTCTTGTTTTCAACAACAGCAATATCTTTTTTACTTTCCGTCTCAAAAACGACATCCAGCTTACCAATGAGCCACCTGTGCTTAGCCTTGATCAGGGGAAGCGAGAGAAAATTTCGAAAGCATTTTTTGTTGAATAGAGTGCTGGTTGCATTGATGTTATTAAGAAATTCTGAAGGACTTTTTAAGCTGAGGAAATGACTAGGCTAGCAGTGGTAATTTCTGGTTTGAGTTTGAAAAAGTTATGCGTGCACCTTCTATACCATTGTCCATAATTTTCCATTCCCTTCTGATACGTTTTTTACGCAAAATTGACGTAATGATGCTTTGCGCTGGTGAGTTATTTGTTCTTACCAAAAAAATCCCGAAAAAGCCGTGCACGTTTTTTATTTCCTTGAGTCTATCATTTCTACAAAACATGTTCCTACTGCCTTTTGTGCATAATTTGCGTGTTAATAACCACGAGGCTCAGAAACTGTTTCGCAGTTTGCACTCCCCCAAAGTTTGAGCTACGGGGCTGGGATATGGCACAGGGGGGGGGGGGGGGGTAATCGAGCATGCTGATCACCCCCATGGGGGTGATCAGCATGCTCGATCGTTGGCACAGGGGGGTGATCAGCATGCTCGATCGTTGGCACAGGGGGGTGATCGAGCATGCTGATCATCCCCAAGGGGGGTGATCAGCATGCTTGATTACACCCTCTGCCAAATTCCAGCCCCCTAGCTCAAATTTTGCAAAAAAATCGATAAAATCGATAAAAGTAATGCACGGTTTCGAAAACTAATATTGTATTCGTAATCAGCATGCTCGATTACCCCCCTGTGCCAAATCCCAGCCCCCTAGCTCGAATTTTGCAAAAAATCGATAAAATCGGCATCAATCGTCAACGAAAAGTGGACTGTGACACCCGCCGGGGCCCGAAGTGTATGTGTGCCAAGTTTGGTTCGGATCGGTTGAGAAATGGAATTTTCTATTCGGAACATATGGTGGAGCCGGGTATGCCAGCTAGTGTCTCATAAAAACGAGTTTATGTTTGGTATTCGTCACTTACGTACGGTATCCTGCGACCGTATTTATCAACGAACTCTGAGCCCTTGTGAGAAAGAAGTTTTACCCTTGAGAGAAGTTTTACCACAAAAAGTATAAAACCCGTACTCACGAAGAACGCGGCAGGCTTAACCTCAAGGGTTAAACCTAATCTTGAGGTTAAACCTTTCTTTGTCGCGTCCAGTCGTATTAACCCAGAAAAAATACACTTAGAGTTAATGAGTACGGCCACTGGTGCATGTATGCAAATGTCCCAGCCTCTGACTCTCACATATAGCAGTGAAGTCGTTATAAAAACCCACACAATGCATGCTACCTTGGAGGTACTCTTCGTTATTCAGATCTTTTTTTCAAAATAACTGTTCTGAACTGTGTACTTTATTTTAAGACAAAATCATTAATATTTTAGGGTTGCTTATCTGCCACATGTCAAAAAAATCAAACACGTTTTCTTTACCTTTTTGAAGGTGATTTCATGTGATATAATAAGCACTCATGTAAACAGGAACCGTTTTCAACAAAAGAATCTACATAAGTTTATATTATGTTCCTTCGGGTTAAATACCCTTAGGAGTAAATCTTACCAAGGAATGCGATTAACTCGTATTCATCAAAGATTCTGAGAGTAAATTAACGCCAATTTACAATTTACATTTATTTGGTTTACAGACGCGCAAACTCCAAAAGTGATTTCTGAGCCACGTGGTTATTGGCACCAAAATTATGCACAAAATGCAGTAGGAACAAGTTTTGTAAAAATGATAAACTCAAGGAAATAAAGAACATGGTTTGAGAAGTTTTGAAGCTCTTGTTTCTTTCAGATGACAATCATGGAATCCGCTGAGCCTTTTCGATAAATCAGGTGAGATATTATAAGCTTTGCGTAATTGTATCAAACAAGAACCTTATATCATAACTGTCAAGCTTTTACACCACAAAATCTAATTTGCAATGTTCAAGAAGTGTTGGTCTCGATTTATTAGATACATAATGAGAACGAGTAGTATTTTCGACAAGATTACGAATTTCCTGACTTTCTTCTTGATATAAGTCAAGTATTGGGTGACCGCTGAAGCAATTAACTATGATTCTGAAATTTTTGGTGGTTTTTCTGTTCGATATGACCGTCGTCTTGGCTGGGATTGGGCAGGATGTTATGCTGAGCTTTCAGAGGATGACAAAGGCGGCTAAACTAGAATTCTAGCCCAAAATATTTTTCTGACTGCTCACACAAATTCGCTGTTGCACAGCCAACGTATGGACACATTGCAGAGCTAGCGGACTTTTGCCCACCACAACATTTCCAAATTTCAGAATTTTCTGGAGTTTGGAAATGTTGTGGTGGGCATAACTCAGACAAAACTAAGGTTGCAGTTTCAATATCGGCGAATGCGCAGAGCTTTATAGAAGCTTCTGTGTTTTTTTTATCGAAAAAGTTGGGGTTCTACGACTCTCAATTATAATAGAATAAGTAGTAGCTTGACAACTGTTCCATTAGTCGTTTACTGAAGCGAATTATCTCAAAGGCAGTGTCCCTGAAAACATTCGTTTTCCATTTTTTATATTTTTGGAGCCTTCTCGCTAGAGGAATTTATATCTGGGCTTTACAAAGCTTAAGAGTGGCAAAAATGAGCTCAATTTCGAAATTTTCTAGATCCGCACCCAGTGGAAAATACGTGTAAGTGGACGGGGCGCGGAACGAGGGAGGCGGAGTGCTGAAGACTCCCTGCGCAATTTCGTTGTATGTGTGTCTAAAAAGCTTAAAAAAGGTCCCTTTTGCAGCTTCAAAAAAGCTCCTTTTTGCCATTTTCATCAATTCCATGATTATCAAAAGGAGCAGAAGCTTCAACACTTCTGAAACCACTTTTCTCTAAAGTAGATTGACTTCTAAGGCTTTTTGAAGCAAGAAATGCCGTTACCCGAATGTCAAATCGATAAAAGATTATGATGCAAATGTTAAATATCTTGACACTTAAGTGTACAGAAGGATTTGAGAGTTAAGCATTGTGATAGAGGCTAATTAAAATGAGGTGGGTTCATAATAGTATTTTTAAGTGCAATTTTTTCCAAATTTTTTTATTTTTCAAAATCAAATTTGATGAAATTGTTTGAATAATCATAGCTAACCGTTGAGCACTGCACAGGTTTCAGACAAATACATCAGTGAAAGCGCAATTAAGTGATTTCTAGAGCGGATTTGTAATAGTTTCCAGCATTGTACCAGCCTTGATTGATTGAATGAGGATCAGCAGAAACTGACGACAGCTTGATAGAACTGAGCCTACCAAGAATTACTCTCAGCATCTCTTGGAAGACGTCGGATCCGCAAGCATGCGGTGAAAAGCGATTAGAAGCTGTCATCTTGTATGATCGTATTCTTCATATTTATACCCTAAGCACTTTGCCGCACTTTGTCGACTTTGATCAAAACATATTTAAATTATTCCAATTATTAGATGTCTTGCTTCGCGAAGGATTGGAAATTGCAATAATGCGCAAAACGACTTGTGATTGTTCTATTTTCAGTAATTTGTAATTCCAAATGGCTTTTCAATAATGGGGTCAAGGTCCTGACTTTGCACTGCTATGGCGGAGCGAGCAGAAACAACTAAGCGAGTCATTAAAGAACGACCTGCTACAACTAATGCGCGAATACAATATTGGTTTTCAGGATTACCGATTACTTTTATCGATTTTATCTATTTTTTTGCAAAGTTTGAGCTAGGGGGCTGGGAGTTGGCACAGGGGGGTGATCGAGCATGCTGATCATCCCCAAGGGGGGTGATCAGCATGCTCGATTACACCCCTGTGCCAAATCCCAGCCTCGCATGTCAAAATTTACAAAAAATCGATAAAATCAACAAAAGTAATCGATAATTCTGAAAACTAATATTGTATTCGGAATCCCCATGCTCACTCCCCCCCTGTGCCAACTCCTAGCCCTGTAGGTGAACTCTGCAAAAAAATCGATAAAAATCGGTAAAATCGACATCGATCGATAACGAAAAGTGGACTGTGACACCCGCCGGGCCCGAAGTGTATGTGTGCCAAGTTTGGTCCGGATACGGCGGAGCCGGGTAAGCCAGCTAGTATTCTTTAATTCTTGAAAAACATCGAATTTAGCTTCACTTAGTAGGGCGTCCCATACTAGAACGATTATTTCTCTAAAAGTGAAGCATGAAGAGAGCTGCAAATTTACGTCTATACTTTTACTGGTCCGTCACTTTAGCAAAAACACAAAAATTTTCGTTTTCTCAATTTCTGTTTAAGAAAAAGTGCAGCAACAGTGTATATGGATGTCTGATGTGATAAGTGCATTTTAGGAATTTTGTTAAATTTTTTGGAAGTACGACTTCTTTTCACTTTTCGGGCGGCTCGATTTTCATAGTTTTAAGCTCCAAACTCGAGATGTATTTGAACTGGTGCTAAAGCAAGAACAATATCTTGTAAAGCTTACTTTGCTCTTTCGTATAGTGCCTTGAAACCTATCTAGAACTGAGAAGTTTATAAATTATTCCGATTGAAATTTAAAACGGGCGAAACTGATGGGACATTTGGTAGCTGACATATTTCAAACTCGCCAAAATGCGAGGTAAATCAATTCGACAAATTATATACTTCGAGGAGTATCTGTGTAGTGAAACAAGAGACCATTCACTGTTGTGGATGGTTAGAGGAACAGTCACGAAACCCACAACGATTTGCTGGCTTCGACGCTTATAGTCAAGAGATATGAAGATATGTGTTTAGAGCTGCCTTGCGAGTAAACGCATGTTTTTGGCTACCTTTTGGTAGAGCTCCTTATGCTCTATCCATCCATATGCAGTTTAAATCAATTTTTTTTGATCTTCGGAAAATATAAGTTCAAAAGGTTTTTTAATTTTTCATTCAGCCGAAAAATCCAAGTTTCTGAGTTCTTTGCTTTTTTCATCTAGTATTTTAGGAAATCTCACATATTCATAGACCCTTCAAGGGAGCATGAAGAGCTCTTTCGAATAGTATGTCACTTGCTTCATAACTTGACGTTATAGCAGCGCAAGATTTAGATGTTCAAAAAAATCCTTATCCGAGTCTTTCACGGCGCCACACGCAGGGTAGTGGGAGAAAAGCCTAACGCGCTACTAGAATAATATGCCTTGAGTAAGCGACGTTCAAGAAGCAGGTTGCTGTTGAACGAAACAAATAAAAACTCAAATCGTAGTAAAAAATCAAACTGTTTCATTTTTTGCCGTTTATCCTAGTATATATACAGTTCTTAGATCTCATGGTTCATGAGCGTGATTTGAGACTACTTCGTTTTCTTTAGCCAAAATGATAGCTGCTGAAAAGACTTCTACTGAAAGCGTAAACGTCGCAGACGAGTTTTGTCTGGCTCCTAATTTATCAATTTGGCTGTTATTTGTTGAGATTTGTCACGTGAGCAAACAATTTCTGCTTTATACGGAGTAAGGTAGCTAAGTCACCTTCAAAATAAAATTGCTCGTGTTCGAAGAAACCTTTTCAATTGATCGGCCTGAGAAGAAATCTCAAATTTCGCTAACTTGATCCACAGGGGTTATTTTAAAACTAACTAGCTTGCTTACCCGGCTCCGCTCGGGCCTGTCACACTGTAATAAAGGTCCCATCCCTATCCTTGCACAGCCTTCCCCTGTGCCCACTTCTACACTTCATTTCCCGTTTTCTGTGTTGTTTTCGAAATCGGCATGCCCACTTACCCGCTGTGCCAACTCCCAGCCCTGCAACTCAAACTTTGCAAAAAATCGATAAAATCGATAAAAGTAATGGACGATTTTGAAAACTAATATTGTATTCGAAATCGCCATGCCTACTTACCCCCTGGGCAAACTCCTAGCCCCGTAGGTGAGCTCTGCAAAAAAACGATAAAAGTTGATAAAATCGATATCGATCGATGACGAAAAGTAGCCTATGACACCCGCCCGCCCAAAGTATATGTGTGCCAAGTTTGGTCCAAATCGGTTCAAAAATAAAAATTTCTATTCCGCACATACGTACATGCAGACAGACAGACAGACACACATTCAGCTTTATATATAAGATTACGGAAATGACACTTGCCATGCTGGGTAGGATTTCTTCACTATGATTACTGTACGATACGATGATAGGTCACAACCTTAATGTGCTTGTACTTTGCATAGTAGTCTTAGCTGACGTTAACGAATATTATGCAATGCCTGTCAACTTGCCGGCATCTATGATGCCACCAGGCCGGGTAGATCAAGCTACGGGTCAAAAGTCACGCTGCGCGCGGCGGCCACTTTGTCGGGAACACCACTCCCAACTTTTGTAACCCACAGAAACTCTCCGGTGTTGAAGTGGCTCTTAAAGTGTATTCTAAGTGATGAGAATTTTTTTCATCCAATAGCTATGGAAATGTAACGGTCCGTACTAACAATATAAAAGTTTAAGCATTTTAAGTGCTCAATTTTCAAATTTTCTGCGAATTAACAGAGACTAGATTTCAGGTGAAGATCTGGATTTGAAATGATTGGTATGAGGATGCGCAGGCTAATAAATATCATGTTATTAGTTGTTTAGTATCAATCCACTGAGCTCGAGGAACCTTCAGGTATTTTCCGAGTGGTGGTTGGAAAAGTTAACGGCAATAACGGCATATTTAAGCGGGTTGGTTTGCCGAGGAAAAGCTCAAGAAATAACTTATGCTTTTGTAGATGAACAAGGAATTGAAACTGCGATGCTTGCACAGTGAAAAACAGAAATAATAATTGGACCGATATCACTTGCGTTTACAGAAACTCATGCAACGAGTATGTCTTTGACAAACACATATTCGCTAGCATTTTTTAAAGTATTATCCTACAGCCAAGTCACAGAAAGATGTAAGAAAAAAACGCCGCGTTAGAAAGCGAAAGTTCGCTTTTTTTATTCTTCAAAAATATTTTGAGTTTCTAAGTGAGAGAACAAAATTGTAAAATAGGTTACTCTTCCTTTCGGCATAAGCACGGTGTTTGGAGTAGCAATTCAATTTTTGTAAGCAACGGTTTATGATCCATTTTTGAGTATGCAAAAAATTAAATCAATAAATGCTTTCCATGACTTCATTAGGTTTTGCACCATAAGAACGTACTGCTTCAGATTGTGACATATTGGAACAATCTTGCGTTTAACCATTTTCGGTGCAAATTTCTTTGCATAGACGAAGCAGCCTTCGCCATTCATCATCATCACTTCATCATCTAACCATTTCTCTGTTCATTTCTAACATTAAAATATGTATTATGCGACACTAGTAAATGCCTACAAAATAAAGTTTGGTGCTAAAAAGTAAAGTCATTGCAAAACAAACCCACTTCTTCATCCCTATCAAGTTGATTCACGCTGTCCAAAACCTTACGCGTGAATTGACTGGATAGGGATGAAGAAGTGGGTGCCTATCTCGCTCAGCCTCAGCCGCGCAATTTAAATTGCTGCAATCCTCATGATTCTTCTTTGACACACCCTGACCAGGGAAGATTTAGCGCCTACAAAAGCTATGCGCCTACACATCTGAGTCCGCGCATGCATGGATCTGTAGAAATTTGGCTTTTGCCGAATAGCGGGTCACCGCATTTTACACGGGTCGCTCTAGGTATAACCTATACCAAGATTCTTTTCCCTATGTTCGGGACAAGTTGCAAGCATTTCTCGCGCAATTCAAAAAGTCGTACATTGCACATTCGGTTAGATTCCAACAGCATTTGCTTTTAACACATTGACGACAAGGCCGATTTTTCGATTACTGCCATTTCGGACAGGGGCCTTTTTTGCTCTGCCAAACTTACGACCCACCCTTGAGTCGTATTGTCCAAAATGGTAGTCTTTTTGTAAGAAATTTAAAACATGTCTCTGAGAATATCTCCACAAGGGTTATCGAAGGCTCTGATTATCAAAATATGATTTGTTTCAGTTTTTGGCATTACACGGTAAGAGCACGGTAGTCACTCTGTAGAAACCCAACATCACGGATTTTCGTGAAAAATTGTGTTTTGGGGTTATTTCACATGCTGATCACGATTATAGTGTCCAGTTTGTTCACTACTTTCCCAAAGTGGGACTACGGTAGCAGTACAGTAGAATTTTTTTAAGAATCAAGAAACTGATGTAAGAAGGCGGCATCAGGACTTGAATCTATCATTTTCGTAATCAGCATGCTGAAAAACCTATATATGCAAGCTTCGAGCTTCCTGGGATGAACAATGCGAAAAATCGATAAAATCAATAAAATCGATAATTTTTGATGGGCTGACATCAGTCTCATGCTCTCTCCCTGTATTTCTTGTGCATGTAAACTTGAATTGTCAAAAACAGCACCACTCTGCGAGAAATTCGAGCTAAAATCTGTGCCTTACCTCTATCTACGGTATACCTACCGTAACATTACATTACAGTATCCCGGACCCGGACCACTCCGGCTAGAGTTTCGCCAGGGTGTCCCCAATCATGTGCCAGAATACCGTAGAATTCCATCGCATGCTGGCAAAGTTAGAGCTTTTGAGAACTTACGACCCACCGGTGGGTCGTATTGTCCGAAATGGCAGTACACGTGCGACCCACCGGTGGTCGTATTGTCGTCAATGTGTTAAAGGAGCTCCCAGCTTATCTTCTCACTGCAGTCAGTTATTCGAGTCTTTCTGACTTTTTATATATTAAGTGGGAAGTTTGTCTTTTTCAACAAGAGCTGCACCTTAACTTGGCACAACTTTCAGAGAATTTAAGAGCTGGCACTACGGAACGCAATTGCTGTTTTGCAGTCGGCGTCGATTCATGTAAAATAGAAGATTATTAAAAGGTGCGCAAGACAGTTTTTTCAAGTTTCAAAATGCAAAAAAAGAACGATTCTACGATCATAGGCAAAAAGTTGCAGGTTGTCGTAGCAGTAGTACCGACATTCATACAACCTTCCCATTGCATATACTATGCAACGCCCTATACGTTCGAAAAGACCTGGATGAATAAATTGATAATTTCTGTGTTAGACCCATGGCTGATAACTCCAAGTCAAGGCACCACCACCACTACAACAAATTTGATTGTCTCAAAATCACTAAATGAAGTCGCAGCAGTGTGGAAGATTTTTACACACGCAGAAACTTTTACAATTTGATAATAACAAGCGATGCTCTGCTGGACCTATTATATTAAGATTATGATCGTGCAGTGTAGATAAACTTCGTTAACATTCAAACAAAATCTTTCAAAAAACAGCGTAATCTGGTCCAAAATCGAATCAGGCGCAAGTCGGAACCGGTACAATGTGTTTTCTTTCGAACTCATCTTTTGCTTTTTGTACGCCTTTCGCAAAATATTACGTGACGCACTCTTTTATCTAGACCAGGGCTAGGCACGAAGTGGCTTTCCAAAAGTGCAAAAACAAAGTCCCCTTTTTTCCAATCATGGAGTCCAATGTTCCTCAACCAAAGAAAAAAACGAAACGTCGACTAATAAAACTTCTCATTTCCGGCTACAAAGACAGTATTTTCTTTCCTTTTCGTCTCAGAAATAACTCCAGCTTGCTTATAAGCCACTTGTGCCGAGCCTTGATCAGGGTAAGCGAGAGGAAATTTTTCGAAAGCTTTTCTTGCTGAATAGAGATCTGGCTGCATGTTACTGAGAAATTTTGAAGGACTCTTTAAGCTGAGAAAATGACTAAGCCAGCAGTGGTAATTTCTAATTTGAGTTTGAAAAAGTTATGCGTGCACCTTTCATGCCATTTTCCATAATTTTCCATTCCCTTCTGATACGTTTGTTTACGCAAAATTGGCGTAATGATGTTTTGCTCTAGTGAGTTATTTGTTCTTACCAAAAGCATCCCGAAAAAGCCGTGCACGTTCTTTATTTCCTTGAGTTTATCTACAAAACTTGTTCCTACTGCCTTTTGTGCATAATTTGCGTGTTAATAACCGTTACTTGTTATGTGGCTCAGAAACTGTCTCGCAGTTTGCACGCCTGTGCAAAATTGTGTTTGAGCGCGTCACACATCATTTATTTGATGTCTCATAAAAAACGAGTTTATGTTTGATATTCGTCACTTACGTACGGTATCCTGCGACCGTATTTATCAACGCGAACTCTGAGGGTAACCCTTGAGAATAAGATCTACACAAAAGTATAAAACTTGTACTCAAGAAGAACGCGGCAGGCTTAATCTCAAGGGTTTACCTAATCTTGAGGTTGAACCTTTCTTCGTCGCGTCCAGTCGTATAAAACCAGAAAAAATACACTTAGGGTTCATGAGTTCGGCCACTGGTTTGCATGTACGCAAATGTTCTTAGCCTCTGAATCTCACATATAGCAGTGAAGTCGTTATAAAAACCCACACAATGCGTGTTACTAGGTACTCTTCGAGGTATTCTTCGTTATTCAGAGCTTTCTTTCAAATTAACTGTTCTGAACTCTGTAATTTATCTTAAGACAAAAATCATTATTATTTTGGGGTTGCTTATCTGAAACATGTCAAAAAAAATCAAACACGTCTTCTATACCTTTTTGAAGGTGATTTCATGTGATATAAATAGCGTTCATGTAAACAGGAACCGTTTTTTACATAAGATATATATCATGTTTCTTCGGGTTAAATACCCTTAGGAGTAAATCTTACCAAGTAATGCGATTAACTCGTATTCATCAAAGACTCTGAGAGTAAATTTACGTCAATTTACAATTTACATTTATTTGGTTTACAGGCGCGCAAATTTTAAAAGTGTGCTGAGCCACGTGGTTATTGGCACCAAAATTATGCACAAAATGCAGTATGAACAAGTTTTGTAAAAATGATAAACTCAAGGAAATAAAGAACATGGTTTGAGAAGTTTTGAAGCTCTTGTTTCTTTCAGATGACAATCATGGAATCCGCTGAGCCTTTTCGATAAATCAGGTGAGATATTATAAGCTTTGCGTAATTGTATCAAACGAGAACCTCATATCATAACTGTCAAGCTTTTACACCACAAAATTTAATTTACAATGTTCAAGAAGTGTTGGTCTCAATTTATTAGATAAATAATGATGCTTTACAGCAACTTTCGGATGTTTGCTAAATGAGGCAATCGCGACTTTAGATTTGACGCATTCTTATAAGAATTGCGAACGAGTAGTATTTTCGACAAGATTACGAATCTCCTTTCTTCTTGATATAAGTCAAGTATTGGGTGACCGCTGAAGCAATTAACTATGATTCTAAAATTTTTGGTGGTTTTTCTGTTCGATATGACCGTCGTCTTGGCTGGGATTGGGCAGGATGTTATGCTGAGCTTTCAGAGGATGACAAAGGCGGCTAAACTAGAATTCTAGCCCAAAATATTTTTCTGACTGCTCACACAAATTCGCTGTTGCACAGCCAACGTATGGACACATTGCAGAGCTAGCGGACTTTTGCCCACCACAACATTTCCAAATTTCAGAATTTTCTGGAGTTTGGAAATGTTGTGGTGGGGTGTAGCTTGACAACTGTTCCATTAGCCGTTTACTGAAGCGAATTATCTCAAAGGCAGTGTCCCTGAAAACATTCGTTTTCCATTTTTTACTTTTGTGGAGCCTTCTCGCTAGAGGAATTTATATCTGGGCTTCTCAGCGCTTAAAAGTGGCAAAAATGAGCTCAATTCCGAAATTTTCCAGATCCGCACCAGTGGAAAATACGTGTAAGTGGACGGGGCGCAGAACGAGGGAGGCGGGGTGCTGAAGACTCCCGGCGTAATTTCGTTGTCTGTGGGTCTAAATAGCTTAAAAAAGCTCCTTTTTGCAGCTTTAAAAAGGCTCCTTTTTTGCCATTTTCATGCTCTGGAAATCCAATTATCGGTTTCTCATGGCGAGAAGGCTCCAAATAGATGATAAACTAAAAAGCGAAACTTTGCCTGGACGCTGCCTCCATGCTTTTGAAAACAAGAAATGCAATAATTATTCCTTCTGAATAGGGCGACAGTTCATAGGAGTTGCGAATGTTCCATAACTTGATGTGATTGTTATAAAAAATTTGAGAGTCAAAGATTGCAACAGTGATTGGAAAACGCAAGCTTGCTTTTTCCAGTCAGTGTTGCAATCTTTGACTCTTTCACCTGATTTATCGAAGAAGGCCAAGTGAATTCCATGATTATCAAAAGGAGCAGGAGCTTCAACACTTCTCAAACCACTTTTCTCTAAAGCAGATTAACTTCTAAGGCTTTTTGAAGCAAGAAATGTCGTTATCCGAATGTCAAATCGATAAAAGATTATGATGCAAATGTTACATATCTTGACACATAAGTGTACAGAAAGATTTGAGAGTTAAGCATTGTGATAGAGGTTGAAAAAAATGAGGTGGGTTCATAATAGTGTTTTTAAGTGCGATTTTTTCCAAATTTTTCTATTTTTCAAAATCAAATTTGATGAAAGTTTAAATAATCATAGCTAACCGGCAATAGGCCATTGAGCACTACACAGGTTTCAGACAGATCCATTAGTGGAAGCGCAATTAAGTGATTTCTAGAGCGGATTTGTAATAGTTTCCCGTATTGTACCAGCCTTGATTGATTGAATGAGGATCAGCAGAAACTGACGACAGCTTGATGAACTGAGCCTACCAAGAGTTACTCTCAGCATCTCTCGGAAGACGTCGGATCTGCAAGCATCCAGTGAAAAGCGATTAGAGGCAGTCATCTTGTATGATCGTATTCCTCATATTTATACTCTAAACACTTTGCCGCACTTTGTCTTGATCAAAACATATTCAAATTGTTCCAAGAGATCAGAAATCTTGCTTCGCGAAGGATTGGAAATTGCAATAATGCGCAAAACGATCTTTGATTGTTCTATTTCCAGTAATTTGTAATTTCAAATGGTTTTTCATTAAGGGGGTCAAGGTCCTGACTTTGCACTACTACGGCAGAGGGAGCAGAAACAACTAAACGAGTCATTAAAGAACGACCTGCTCCAACTAATGTGCAAAACAATCTTTTATGGTTCTATTTCCAGTAATTTGTAATTTCAAATGGCTGTTCAATAAGGGGTCAAGGTAGGTCCTGACTTTGCACTACATGGCGGAGCGAGCAGGAACAATTAAACAAGTCATTAAGGAACGACCTCCTCCACTAATGCGCAAAACAATCTTTTATGGTTCTATTTCCAGTAATTTGTAATTTCAAATGGGTATTCAATAAAGGGGGTCAAGGTCCTGATTTTGCACTAATATCGAGCAGGAACAATTGAACGAGTCATCAAAGAACGACCTGCTCTAACATTTTATTGAAGAGCTGTAAAACAGAGTAACAAACATGATACATAGCAAGTTCCAATCCTGTTACGCCTTGGTTAGGAATTTTTTAGCAGATTACTACACACACTCGTTCTTAGTTTTTTGAAAGTGATCATCAGGCAAGGCACAGTATTCTCAAAATAGACATCTGTGCACGAGGATCAAGAACTAACAATAAGTCAGATCGGGTCGACTTAATATGTATTAGGTTGTCCCAAAAGTAAACTCCATTTTCGAATAAATTGAGCTGTTCTTGTTTTCCGGATAGACTTAAGATACCTTTCGATAGAGCAGAGCAAG
Source organism: Cylicocyclus nassatus (assembly GCA_958299035.1). NCBI lineage: Eukaryota > Metazoa > Nematoda > Chromadorea > Rhabditida > Strongylidae > Cylicocyclus > Cylicocyclus nassatus. The sequence goes on from CATQJL010000112.1 coordinate 70,213,291, forward strand.
CTGTACCAAAAGTCTACCAAAGTTCCACCTAAATCATAACCTAGGTAAATTTTGAAGCCAAAATCAAGATTTTTCAGTTACCCTAAAATTCGGATCTCCTTTCAGAAAATTCCTATGGATTTCGAACTTGGTTTTTATATAGTAGACACATAGTAATATCCAAAAATGTTTTTGGCGGATTTTTTCCGGGGCTCAAAATTGAAAAACAAATAGGGTCCCAAAATGCTAAAATGCCACTTTTTTCAGGTTTTTTATGTTAAACTTGGTATTTTTCGATTATAAGAGCACTTACAAGGGTGAGGTTTTTAAATTAAACAGTAAGGCTTCTAGCATACAACGACATATATGGGAGGGTCTGGGGCGGAGTTTGTCATTTTCGGACAATTTTTGTTCCTCGCTTTTTATGCTCGGAAAAAAATTCGGCAAAAGCAATAATGACCAAGTTGGAGGTCCGTAGGGCTTTTCGTTGCAAAAATCCAATTTTCAGGTGACAAAATTTTTTTCGATTTTGGCTTCCGTTACATGGAATGCGACTTAGGCGGACCCTTGGTGGCCTTCCTGTAGAGTTAAATTTGCTCTATCGAATGGTACCCCAAGTCTACCAGTAAAGCGAAAACAGCTTGAATTATTCAAAAAAAGGAGTTTACTTTTGGGACAACTTAATAAATTAGGGAGAGCTGTGTATGAGTTAAGGAAATGGATTAGCGGCTAGAATGCGGCAAATCAGAGTACTGCTTTTGTAGTCATACAATAAAATGTTCTCATTCTCACAACGCTTACAAACGTTATATTCCTCTTATGCCTTTCCTTTCCCAACTCAACATCATCACTTTTACGTCAAGCTTTATATATCTGGTCGACGAAATATCTGGTCACATATCGGCCCAGTGTGATATCAACTGTAAACGAAACATCTGTGCCTCAAGAAGCGCGCAAAAATCTTTGCCTTTCGAAACTCATGATAGGAAACCGGGAAGAAATTGAAAACAGTTAATCGAAAGCTTGTGGTTGCTTTTAGAAGTTTTGCGTTCCCCCACATATGTACGACATGCTACAATCATGAAAATACAGTGGCACTAAACCTATTTGCGCTAACCTCTAGACACGCTAGTGGAAGTTTGTTGGGCAGAGTAGAAGGTTTAGACATGGATACAAACACCAATTTGAGCCCAGCTCTATATCTGAACATAGTGCTAACCTAACTCATAAACTTTGTCTGGAATTTAAGACTGCGTATTTTGAAAGACTAAGTGAGAAACGGGTGCGTAACACAATGCTTACATAACACTTCAACATCATGCTTACTTGGTGCGGAATTGTCCCGGGAGGTATGGCGGAAAATAAGAGTGGGATTTAGCCAAAAAATAATCTTTTATGCGACGTCTTAATACGTCTCGGTCCCAAACGACAAAGTCAGATTTTGCGAACATAGATGAAAGGAGCAAACTTTGTGCCTTAGCGATTTCGACACTCTTTGAAATTAGTGGTTGCCAAGGATCCCAGAGCTATACGGTGCAGTGAAAGTTTGATATTAAGCTGTTTGATAACTTCGCGATTACTAAAGCTAAGCGCTCTGTAGATTTTTTTTTGCGAATGGCCTCAATTAACTGAGATGCAAAATTTGACTTCTTTGCTTGAGACCAGGATAGGTCTTACTTTCTTCATGGAAACACTGAAAAATCTTTAAAATTTATAATCTAAACTTAGATGCTATTCTCTAATGCTTTAAATTTTAGGGGTTTCTTGTCTACTGTGTTCATCTTCATAATGGGTCAAACATCTGATCTGTACTACAAGAGTCACACTTTCTATAATAAACTTGCCTGAGGTTTTTATTCATAGAATCTGCCAGGGCTCTGTCCTTACTGATACGAAATTTGCGCACTGCACCACGTGCTTCCCAGAAATTAATTCATTCTCGTGTTGCACTAAATCAGATTTTTTTCATCAAGTCACAACAGTTACGCTTTGGCTTGACGAGGGAAGCTGATACTTTGAATAACACCTAAGTACGATTTGATTATGTTTAGTCAATTGCTTTACAGGTACTATGACCTGTATAAAAGCAATTTTTGAGAGTGAAGAAGCAAGTCAGCATGTTTGCTCTGTGCTCAATCGTTGTTTTGGTAAGTGTATTCTACCCCAATCATTTTTCAAGTATTAACGTCGATGATGTCTTGCAGACATTAATAACGTAATTTCATTTCGTGGCCTATTTCTTAGCACTACTGCCTTGATGCTAATGATTTTGGCAATTAGTTCTTGAGTATGAGTTAGAAGGTGGGATAGTCAACGACACTGCTGTGGCTCGTCGAATACAGTGCCTACTTTTGCAAGCAAGGCTGGCGTACTCTACTTCTATTGAATATTTTGCTACGTGGACTTATGCGAGACAAGTGTGAGGTAAAGGAGAGTTTGACCAGAAGAGGGTGAACGATGCTAGAGAGGAGGAGTTGAGAGGTTTTGGTATGTGCCAAAGATTGGGGAGGGGGGACCTCGTATAAAGCACAGTACAGCAAGGAAAATTTAATGCACGATGGATTCAAATTATGCACACCTTCGCAAGTTTTCTTTGAAGAATGATGGTCGCCGAAGAGCTTAACGGTTCAGTATCGGTAGTGTCGAAATTTGCAAAGTTTCAACGGACTTAGCAATAGCCGGAGGCGAATGTTGGTATAAGCACGCAGTGAATTTATTGTGAATGGTACACTTACGGCAAATTGACAAAAGCCAATTTGTAACTAATGTACCTACTGTGCACAGAATTCTTGTTTGAGCTAAGTTGGCCGGCTTCAATTTCAACGACGTCTTATGGTCAGTATCTAATTTTTAAGAGTACAGTGACTCACAAAGATGCCACGGTGAGGGAAAGAAGGGTCCCGCGTTGGTTGGCCATCACAAGCCATTGGCTTCAACTGTGTTTCTGCTGTTCTCTTTGAGAGAATGTTGCACAGCATTTTTTTTACTTGTTTTTGTCGATTGTCAATAGCGAGAGGTACAATTAGGACTCGGCACGGCGTCTTTCTAACTTTTTCAAAAACAAATTCGACTTCTCAAACCTTTACAAAGTCCTCCTGCGAAGTAATACTCTTTTTATATGAAAGAGCGTTTTATACTTCAGCAGACTGGTTAAATACCGGTAGGCCGCAATGTTCGAAATGTTGATGATTTCAAAACAATTTTGGGGCATTCATCAAAAGTTTGTGCATGGAACTTTTGGAGGATGCTGTTTATGAGGATGAATTCATATTATTTTTTGGCTTTATGCGGCAGGGTAGATAATCATACCCTTATTAAAAAGTTGATTTTGAGTTTTTAAGCTGATTGGAATTTTGAATTATTGCAAATCACTTACAGTAACTCTCTGCCAAATATCACAGTACCATCAATATCACAATATCATCAATATCAATCGTCACAATATCACTTTACTTCCCTTGTGTTTTCTAAGTCATAAAAAACCAAAAATTATGGAAAACTTGTTTGAAGTGGAGAAAGTATAGCTCAACAGATTAAATCAAACGCTAGACTGTATGTCAGAAATGACATGATACATATGATGAGCGATGTGTCCTTTTCATAAACGTGGTCAAGATTGCAAACGCAGGAAAAGCTAGCACACAATTGGGAATTGTTCATCTCTTTGTTTGCCTCACTGGATGCTGAGAAGAGTCCTGTTAACTTATAGGAAAGCTAAAGTGGAGAAAAATTATGGACTTGATAAACGTAACTTTCCAAGTTTTTGCTGAGCTTTATGGTATTATAATTATTTTCCTGTCTCAGTAAACTTTGCTATTCGTCGAATCTTTCACACATGTTTTGTGAAGCAAAAAACTGTGTTTTATTTCAAAGTTGTTCATTCAGGTAACGACATTTGCAACGCTGTCATCAGCAGGTATGAATTTTATTTAATTTATTACGTTGCTGGGATATGCTAGTGCAAATTACTTACAGAAACCGGTTACGCCGGGGTCGAGCACGTCAGGCTTGAAGATAAGGTTAGAATTCTTACGTTTTGGTAGTTATTTCGGTAAGTGTATTCTATCATAATCATTATACAAGTATTAATGTCGAGTGTCACTACTGTGGATCGTCGAATACCGAATACAGTGCCAACTTTTGCAAGCAAAGTTGGCGTCCTTTTACTTCTATGAAGTAATGGTTAAGTAAAAATTTTTACTGTCATTCGCTAAGCTAACTTATGCGAAAAGTTGAAGATAAAAGAGTTTGACCAGATGAGTGTGACCAGAAGATGCTAGAGAGGAGGAAGTGAAAGTTGGTATGCGCCAAAAATTCGGGGGGAGAGAGCACTCGTATGAAACACAGTACAGCAAGGATACTAGATGGCATAATGGATCCAAATAATTCACACTTTCGCAAGTTTTCCTGGTAGGATTAGTGGTTATTGACCAGCTGCCAGACGAATCACAGTGTATGAACGGAGGTGACAACGGCAGGAGACAGTTGTTGGGATAAGCAGGCAATGAAAATGCTGTGAATGCTAAATTTATGGCGAGTTGACAAAAGTCTAAGTAAGTACCTAATGTTTGGAAGCTTTCTTGCTTAAATTGACAGGTCTCACTTTGGGAGGATGTCTCAATATCTGATATCTGAAAGTACTGTGATTAGCAAACATGTCACAGCTAGGGCGAGAAGGGTGGGCGCGCATAGGCCACTATTCGCACCAATCGACTTCATCTTTCTTTCTACTAATTTTTCATATGCGAATGTTGCACAGCATTAGCCGTGTTTTCGATTTAATCGTGAAAAAGCAGCCGTAGGTACAGGTGCAAGCCGTTCCCCCTTTTTTTTACAATTATTTTTCAGAGTTTCACAAATCGACCTTTTGATCAATTCTATCGCCTTTTTTAGAACATAAAACTCTTCGTTGGCGAAGACTTGCTAAACATCGGTGGTTCGTGCTTTTCAAAATTCTAGTGTTTTTGAAAGAATTTTAGAGCATTAACTAAATATGCCCAAAAGTTGTGGTAGACTTATGAAATTAACTTTCATTACCTCGTGTTGCGGGCTAAATAGTTATATAGCAAAAATTCAAGATAAAAATTGTATCTTGAACTGTTTTTGAGTTAGTTGATTTTGTGCATAATTTTTTGCAATTCATTCACAGTAACTCCTTGCCGAACAATATAGAACACCACATCACTGCAGCTCCGCTTCACCCTTGCTCCTACCCCCCCCCCTACATGCGGAACGATTATGAAAATTTTTATTTGTATAAGCAAAAATTGTAGTTTCACACATTATTCGAAAAGCTATAAAATGTGTCAGGAAAGGTGGGACATACATATGTAATGGTTTTACCTCCTTAATAAAACGTATACGAATAGGGTCCAACGCTATTTATATATACATAATATCGAACCCTGTTCGTGTTTGTTTTGTTAAGGATGCAAACCCGCAGAAGGCTACATGTCTGGGATTTGTTCGTCTCATTGGTGCCTTAGTGGAAGCTGCTTACATGAGATAATGCGAAATGTGGGGAAGGGTTTTGTTGATTTTGTGAGGTAGTAGTTTGGAAGAAAATTATGGATTTGCTAATCATAAAATTTTCCACCTTGTGCAGAGCCTATTGGTATTATATTTTTTGAACTGTAAACTTTTAGCTGTTTGTCGGATCTCACAAACTACATGTTTTGTGAATCTAAAAAAAAAAACACATTGTGCTATGTTAAAATAATCTTCCATTTAGGAAACGCCACTTGCAATCGAGTTAACAGCAGGTATATATTTGTCATACAATGATGGTTTGAGCCGTAAAATTATAATACTTGCAGTAATCAGCTCTAGCAATGCTAAGGAGATTAAATTTGATGATCCGCAGGCGAGAAGAAGTCTTGAAGTTCTTTATCTAGGCTACAGGTTAGTGCTTAAAAAGCTGTTAGGCCTGTCTGTTTTAAACAACATCATCAAAGTGTTCTGAAAGTGCCGAAGAAAGCTGAGGATAAATGCAAGAGAAAATTATTCTTTACAACAAAAATTGTCTTTTATGATCTTCTGCCACACAGGTTTCTTATGAGATTTGTTTATTTAGCATGACGTTTCGGCAGTAATGCCCTCATCACAAGGGAGGGTCACGACGTGTGGCCGATCACCATAAATTGCAAACCATTAGTGAGAGATTGCAGAGCTGATATTATTTCTGCTTTCTGTTTCTGCAGAGCGTCTTCGGGAAAGAAGTTATGAGCATTTTCCTTGAGTGGAAAAATGAACAATGATTGGGGATAAATTCAATCGCTACAGTTCTTTAGACCCTAAAATGGAGAAGCGGCAAGTGTCAGGAAACGTCATTCAATGTACTTATTCTGCATAGCATATCAGTAGTTTTTATTGCTCAAAGTAACGCTTAGAAAGGCCGTAAGGATTGATTATCCCAAAATTTATCCATTGTTTCGCTTCAGAAATTCTCGTAGCTTCTTTTCCAAGGGGCTCTGCAAATAGGAAAGGCAGAATTGGAATTAACCCTTTGAGCTCTCTCTGACTGTGTGCAGCTTGTAATGGTCGGCCACTTCGACTTCGTGATCCTTCCTTACCAGAGGCCTGAAAGATGATTTCGGTCAGTATTTGCTACTTTACACGAAGCTCCCTTCATTTCATTCGTTCCGAATGGACAGTACTGTCTTCACGCTCGGCAACTCACCAAGTTAGTAACGTCACTCACTAACGTCACTGATGACAAATGACTGAACTGTCCATTAGTGGGCAGCTTATATGTGGGTACCATATAATAGATACGATGAACGACATAAGATTGCTGGTGCTTGAAATCTGTTCATTTTCGCCATTTATCTTTGGCCGGACAATGAAGGACGCTTCCAGTGCTTTGTGAGCTGCAATTTTACGTTCAAATGCTAAAATTCTTGAGCATTTCTTTCTTCGCTTCAAAACAGTGCCTTGAATATATACGAGGTAATGTGACAGTTAGAAATGAACAAAATTACTCTAGACTAGCTGACATAAGCGACCCGCCCGGTTCTGTCATTAGCACTATAGAATATCTCTATGACCCATAGTAAATTTCCCGTCAGGGCATTTCTCTTGAGGCGGACCTGAGTTGAGTAGGGCGCCTCAATCTGGCATCCAGCGCGCTATTGATCTGAATGTAGATCGTTTCATAGAGATGAAGAGAGTGCGCATTCTCATGAAAAAAACGCAACTTTGTTTGTTCGGTGGTCAGATGGATAATGATTACAACGCAACGCCAGCGGCCGTAGTTCGAGACCGGCTAAGGGAATTATTTTTGTGGCATCTACAAACACAATCATTAATGGCCAGTTACAAAATTAATAGCGAACGCTATCAAAAACTTTACCTAGCAAATAAGTAAGCAAAACAAAATCACAGTATTTTTGCACGAATCCTGACAAAAATCCACAATTTTTGAACTGCCATATAATGAGTTAAATAAAGAAATTTCATTCAACGCAGTTTTTTACGGCAAGGCAAACCCTGCAAAAAAAGAGAAAACTGTCTCCCTATTCTTGGTATCCCATGCGCAGCTTTGCGCACTTCAGTCCGTAACATTATGTCACATTAGGTATCCCGTAATTCACTCATTAGCAACTTACGGAACCTTTCTCTGCGTCTCATCCTTTGCACACTATTTCCTTGAGATCGTCTCAAAATAGACTCTGTTCTTACGGAAGTCAAGTGAGATTATCGCGGACCTGCTCTCATGCTCACCTGTCAGGTCAGGTCGCACTTTTATAACAAATGAGAGTGGCCGCTTGTCAGTTCATCTTACGAACCTTATCTGAGGCCTTCATTTCAGATCATCTGATCTACCGAGCTTCACTACGGGCCTACGTCTTAGTTCCGTACAGCAACTGTCACGGTCCCACCTATTAGGCTAATGCAAAAATAATGGCCAATTTCCCAAGCACTTTTTCAGACAACTTTTTCTCTCAATTTTTCTCTGAAGCAGATACAGCATTCCATTAAGATGATGTTCTCATGCTCTTTCTATTGCTGTTTGAAGCAAGCTTCCATTCTCATTTATTCAAAGTTATATGCTTCAAATAGTCGCACCAATTTCAGAATTTGCATTGAGTTCACTTTTTTGGCCAGAAATCAAGCGCGAATGGAGGGTGCTTCTTCGAACATCTAGCCACTGTATGTACTTGAAAATGTCTACATTACGCACACTTCACTATTTTTTGAGATTCTAGACTGCGATATCGGTGTTTCGACAGGGTAGCCGTTGTGATCACTATAACCTACAAATTTTCTTCTGAAAAGTCAATTGCCAAAAGTTAAGGGCTAGGTATTCTGTTGACAAATTTTGCAGGAAAATCACGCAGAAAATTAGAAAATTCTATATTCGGGATTCAAAGGCATCAAAATGAAGACCACAAAATCAGATTTTTTCTTTTCGCTTTTTTTGCCTAAACCCTTTAGAACCTTACACTGTACTACTAGCCTGCAGCTACAAAACTGGCAATATATCACGTACGATAACAACCTCTGCGAGAATTTATTTGCTAAAAACAAGATTTTAGAAAAAAAACTACCTTGTTTTCAATCCATATTTCCTGCCAGTTTGTGATGTAAGTACATATAAATGTGCGCTGTATCGAAAAAGGTTTGGTATTCCGATAATTTTTATTGCATTCAGAGAAATATTGATTTTTCAGCAAGTCAAAAGAGTCGTGTGATTCGCAAAATGGCCACTTTTTACATATAGTACCACAGTACCCTGCCCTTACTTTAGATGGCTCGTAGTTAGCATGCTCGCTTACCCCCTGTGTCAGTTCTCAGCCCTGTAAATCGAAGTTTACGAAGAATCGATAAAATCGATGGAAAAATAATGGATAATTTCAAAGGCTAACATCGCATTCGTATTCAGCTTGCTCACTTATCCTCCTTGTGTCAACACCCAGCCTCACAGGTCAAACATTGCAAAAATCGATGGAATCTGTAAAGGTAATCGATAATTCCATAAACTCATATTGTATAAGGGTGCCCATAATTTTCTACCGTTTCTAAAAGCATTTTTCGAGAGTGGGGCACTTTTGGGATTTACAAATAAATGGTCATAATTGGGAAGGGTAAGATGTCTAGGGAGGGGAGGGGAGTTTGCCATTTTGCTACATTCATTTTTTCTTTATTTTTAGCTATGAAAAAATACTGAAATAGTACAATCGAATGTGCGATATGTGAACCATGCGCATAAATGGGGCTTTGAGACATTTTGGGGGCGGAGATATTTTCAAAGGAAAAGTTCGTTTTTAACTGTTAGTAGATTTTAGCTCAGAATTTCCTGCGAAATACAATTTGGGCGGATTGTTTATAGATATCTTGTAGAGCTTGCTTTGCCCTGTCGAATGATTACTCAAGCCACATCAGTTGAAGAAAAAATACAAAGAGACAACGGTTAAAGTAAAAACGGCAAAAAATTATGGGATACCCTAATATTTGTAATCAGCACATTCACTTACCACCTACCCTTTGCCTCAACTCCCAGCCCCGTAGAAAGGTTACAAAAAATCGACGAAATCAATATCGATTAATAACGAAAAGTAGCCTACGACGTCCGCCCGCTCCGAAGTGTAGTGTGCAAAGTTGGTCCGAAACGGTCCAGGAATGAGATTTTCTTTTAAGAAAATACTTACAAACATAGAGGCATACAGACATACAGACGTACTCACATACAAACAGACATTCAGCTTCAAATAAAAGGTTGTCTTTTTTTATGAAATAAGGTGAGAAAATTCTTTAGATTTTAGTCAAATTTGAACCTATGTTTGACATAACGTGTAATTACCCTGTGACAGAATATCTATTTCTACTTGGGTTACATCTTGCAACCTTTTAGTACAAGATCCTCGTAATTTGTGAAAAAAATCACCGCACCCCACCAAAACTTGCCAAACTTCGCGCTGCATCGCCAGATCTTGCTTAGTGGGCGAATTTTGAATCCGAAAGCACCATTCAACTTGACTGTTAGCTCGACGAAACATCTTTTGATATATTAGGTTGGTGCAAAAGGAATGGCCGATTTTCCAAGCCTTTTTCAGGGCAACTTTTCCCCATCAGTTCTTCTTCTTTACAATAGATGTAGTATACCATCACGATGCTGTTTCCATGCTCTATCTAAAGATGCTTAAAATGGGCTCTCATCATCATTTCTTGTAAAGTTACTGAGCTTCAAATAACCGCATTCAAATTCTGAATCTCATTGCATTCACATTTCCGGCCAGAATTTAAGCGCGTATCAATGGGATTTCTTCGAAAATTTAGCTATTGTATGTAATAGAAATTGTCTACATTATGTATACTTGACTGTGTTCTTTGAGGCTATCCAGACTGAGATATCGGCGCCTAAACATGGGTAGCTGTTGCGGTCATTTTATGACCCATAATTTTCTTCTGAAAAAGTCAATCGCCGGATTGCTCAATTCTGTAAGCGTAAGGCTAGGGCATCCTGTTAGCAGTTTTTGCAAAAACATCCAGCTGTTCAGTACCTAGAAAAAAATTCTATATTCGGGACTTTGAGGCACACTGAAAAAATGTTCAAAAAAGTGAGAAATTTCAAATTTCAATTTTTTTCTTTTTCGCAAACTTTTCTGTCCGGGATCTTTTTATTGTATTTTGTACTACTGGCTTGCGCCAAGATAGGCTACTCAACATTTATACTAACAAACTTTGAAGGAAGATATGAATTGTCAAAGACAAGGTTCTAGCAGAAGAACCTTTTTTATTTTCCAATCCATATTTTTCTGCCCGTTCGTGATATAAGTATAAATAAATGTGCGCTGCATTGCAGAAGGTTTGCTGCTTCTGAAAGTTTTTACCGCATTCGGAATGTGATTTCTTCCAAAAGTTATAGCACGTCAAAGTGAGAATTCGCAAATCGGCCATTCCTTTTGAACCAACCTAATATACAGGGTGTCCCAAAATAACGTGCACACTGTTTGATTTTGAATAACTTTCTTGTTATGAGGTCTTTCGAGAAGCGGTAAGCGCCGTTTTGTAGAGCTGGCTTCAACTTAGATTTGCAATATAGAGCGAATCACCGACCGCTCTTCATTACTGTGGGACTGGGACTGTGGACGGTAGAAACTTGAAAGAGGGTTTTGGGCCATGAAAGGCCATATTTTGCCTCAGAAAGGAATCAAAACAGACTTAAAACTTTATCCTAGGCCAATTAGTGTTGCTGATTCTAACTGTAAAGTTCCCAACTCATTATGATGTTTCACTGAAGAGTTATGCGAGGTAAGCAGTAGCGGCCATTTTCTCAATGTTCCTAAAAATTGCGGTTACACGTTAAGAAAGCTTCTATAGTAGTTGAGTATTGAACTCAGCGTCCCTAAAAACCCTATTACACAAGTTTTCACATCTTTTTGAAAATTTTTGAAAAAGGCAGCTTTTTCCACAGTGCCATATGTTCCAAGTTTCTACCGTAATCCTACAGTAATGAAGAGAGGTCGGTAATTCGCTCTATCCTGTAAATCTAAGTTGAAGCCAACTCTACAAAATGGGGCTTACCGCTTCTCGAAAGACCTCATAATAAGAGAGTTATTCAAGATTAAACAGTGTGCACATTATTTTGAGATACCCTGTATAGAAGTGCCTGCTTGAGCACGACAGTCAGTCAGTTATGGATCCATCCAGACTCTTGCTCACGGTAGGGTACTCGCGTTTTTGACCATTGCACAACATCAGCCTACCGTAAGCAAAACTTTGAAAGGATCCTTGGAATCTAGAAGACTGTCGTGCTCAAACAAGCATTTCTAAATATCAAAAGATGCTTCTCGTTGAGTTGAGTTGAATGGTTTTATGAATCTGTCCAGTCTGTCCAGTCGCTAAGTTCGGCGAGCTCCGGCAAAGTGCGGTGATTTTTTTTCACAAATTACGAACGGTATTGTATTTTTAGTGACTATGCTTGAAAAAATAAGTAGTTTTTTTTCAACTGATCTCACTTTTGCTTCATTTTCACACTAATTCCAAGATACTACAGTAATGCGCGTAATTTCTGATCAAAAGTGCTCTTTTGATGTTTGTAGATTGCTTAAAAATTCATAATAGCTTTGCTTTTGCTCTTGACTCTCGCATTTTTTTATGTTATTTTATAATGGGGAGCCCCGCAAAGCGAATGATTTCTACTCAAAAAAAACAACACTTTTGATAAATCCATTAAAAGGCAAAATCATGTTTTTTTTTCAAATAAGTGCGAAGGAACTTCTAGACCAACCTATTAGTTGAGTAAGTTCAAAGTTTGAATTTTTATTTCGGAAGTAGGTAATTTATGTGATGGAAGAAAGAATGGAGAAAAGATTTATTATTTCTCATCGAAAACTCTCAAGGAACTCGTTCAAGCAGTCTTTAGGTTTTTGGACAGTGGACATACGTAAGCTACACTGCTTGAAACTTGAAGGCGTCATCAATGAATCTGAAATGCTACTAATTTCCAACAAATTTGTGCATTGAGTAGTAACTAACTAACAGTAGATTTTTAAGGGAAGTTTTTCAAATTACCCGTTGTACAGAGAAGCTACTTTCCATTTTTGGAAAAAGAGATCGTAGAGTCAAAAATCCTGTATTGAAAAGGGACTTATCTGCAAGGTTCTAACTTACTTTTCTTTATTTAGGGTAACTTGCTGAAGGACTTAGAGCACTCATAATGATCAAGAAGCATTTTCTTAATTCTTTAAGCACAAACGTGTCTCTTGCTCGAAATTCTAGCTGCCAAAATGTTTCGGCAATTCTTTCAGAGGACGAATTCCACACGCAACGTCGAGCACTTGTACGGTGCGGCATTTCACATGCGAGGCTTTTGTTTATCTGACGACATGAGCGCTAAAATGCTCAATATTTTTTGTCAAAATGCCAATATAAGTTGTCAGAAGTGCATTGAATTCTTTTTACTACTTATTGATCTTTGGCAGAACCATGTTGCTAGATCGCAAGTGTTAGAATGGTAACAAAGAGGATATGTCATGGTTGCTAGCAAATAAGTAAACTACATGACCTGTCACCACAACACAGCTGTTTTGTCACTTAGTTTTACAAAAGCTGAAATAATCAGAAACTTTCAGTAGAATCAAATATTAGATTACCCATGTTTAGTCATAATGTTGGCATTCTTGATAAATGTGGATAATGATAGTAAGCTAACTTCAAGATTGGTAACACTTCCTTATTGAAAATTACTTTTCGGCACGTTTCTCCTTGTCAGAACTGGAAGTCGAAGTCATGAGCATTTTATCTCTTCAAACGTCAGGAGAAGATTCAGTCGAGGGAAAGCAAAGTGCAGAAAGACGAGCCTTTAAAAACGGTTAACATTTTTAGGGTTAGCTCAATCAGTCTTCAGTTATTTTCCAATTTCTCCCGACTTCAAAAGCTCGACCTTAATCCTTCAAAAAGTGTGCTTACTAAGACAGCACCCAATTTGTCATTAGCGTCCGGGACGCCCAGAAGGCTATGATAGAAGAGAATTCGTCTGCACCTGCGACCTGTAAGCAATGATTGATAATTGACGGTCTGGCAAAGCTGACGCTGACGAAACAGCTATTGATACATATTTAGTTAGCGATGTGAAAAAATGAAGAGTATTGCCCATTAAGTTTATACAGTTTCCAACTCCTTTAAATATTGTACGCTCCAATTGCTTACTGATCTTGGAATAGATAGTTCCAATTATCTTAGGCAATTATCATCTATTCCCACTTCTTCATTTTTTCTTCGACACGAACAGCTAAACTAACAATTCATCATATTACCTTACTTAAGATCCGGAATGGATTCTGAAAGCAGCAAGAAGTTTTCACCTCATGCAGTGGTGAGTCAAATTTCAGAATATATATTATGGAATATTTATGGAATTCCAGGAGTACAAGGGAAAACTTTCCAAGGAAGCTGCGAAATGTCATTACTGCGGAATGCATCCATGCGACAGAATGTTTCGTTTAGTCGTAAATGAGTCTGAATCAGTGATGGCGGTTCTACAGGTACTAGGTATCCGCAAACGATTTCATCCTCAATTGCCAGCGTTTTAGGCCAACATAGACTTTCTAGCAATGCCGAACAATGCGGTTAAAGAGTTTGTGGATCAGGTGTGAATGTTTATTCAAATTTCAAATATCAATGTGATCTCTACAGGTTCTGACCAGCTCTGGAACCCTTGCGTTAGGCTGCGCAATGGAACACGCGACCGACGGCTTCGACTATGTGCTTTGCGTCCTGTCCAGTACCTGCTATGTGCAGTAAGAATTCATTACTACAATGAAGACTTTAAAATAATGGTAAAGTTTTGCAGGGAAAAAGGAAGAGATTCAGAAAATGCAGTGCCGGAAAAATGTATACCGTTTTGCCGACGCCGTTGATTGCGGTGACTTCATCAAGAAGGGGGTAATCATGGTGATGGGCTATGGAATGTTGCAGTTTATGTGCTTCCTTCTTCGTTAAGTAAACACTTTCAAGCACTGTGTTCACAACTCGTTCGCTACTGCAGAGATATTGTTGAAATGCCGATGAAGCTGTCAGAGTGGCCCTCCAACAAAATGATTGCCATAATGATGTCCTTGAAATACTGGTTTTGACCGTGACGTGGCTCTTTTCGGACCTCACAACCGTTGCAATTTGCACAAACGAATTAGCAATTGCAAGCTTACGGTATTAATATTATAATTCATTATAAGTATACTCTTAACTGTAAGAAAATCGAAAAATGTACTGAAAGATTTAGTGCGGTCCTGCGACAAGCCAATCTAAAGACAAACCTTTGTTTCAACTGACTTGGCTTCGGGAAGGCGAAACTTTGTGGCCTGATTAAGGCCGCTCGCGCCCGCGACGCACCTGCGTCTCTCTCGCACTAGTGCTCCGTAATCATTATATAGCCTTAATTAGCTCACGAAGCCCCGCCTTCCCGAAACCGAACCTGTTCAATCAATTGGTATCAGTCAAGCTTAAATTGCTTTCTTACCTGCTTGAATACACACAGAGTTCATATCTCGCAGCAGTAATTGTACTATGTCATAAAATCAGGACGAATTTTTATTTCCTTGACAATTCCTTAAGACGTCCTTGCCTTTTCTTCCGCTTGGTAACTTTTGTAAACATTATCTTGCGGGCCTTTTTTCTTGTCATGATTGTATTGGGTCATTACAAGGTCTTTCCATCTTTTTGACTTAAAAAACCACAAAGAACAAAGACTAGCCAAAACAAGTGGAATGAAGATATGCTATTCAAAACTATCCGATGCAGCTTTTCTCCTTCTTTGAATTTTTGTTTAAATCCACTCCATGCGTAACCTGAAATCCAAAATTTGACCTGTGAAATTCAAAATTTACCTATCGAATAGAAATTCGATTATTCGAATGAAGCATTCGAATATATTTGCATTCAAAATTAAGTATTCGGAGTTCTTCCATTGGGTAACTATAACTTTGAATAATTGAGTAAATTGGGTTTCGAATAAAATTCGAAAACTTGAATAATAAAAAACGAGGATTTAAATAGATTTCAGAATGTTTTATTTGAAGTTATATGCTATTCGAGTTGCTCATGCTTTTGGTTCACAATGAGCACTCTTGCTTTTAAAACTCATGTCGCAACTCTGTTCTTTAGCTTGGAGACTTTTCGCGAATAGTGTATTGATGTATTTCAAGTAAAGAACATTGCAGCTGTGGTGGAGGATTAGACGGTCGCTAAATTCTGCAGTTTTATCATCTTGCATAAAAATTTTATTCAGCAATAGTACAGGATAATTCTGTTATCACAGTGCATCCAAGATTCTCAAGTAGGCTTGCAGACACTTTAACGCTGGGAGTTGTCAGCCTATCAACTACGATGAAGGCTAAAACCGGACGAAGAAAATCCACACTGAGAAATGCGAGCTTTGATTACGACAGGCCCTGCGCATACTTCGACCGACAGTCGTACGTGATTTGCCACTACAAGATGCTAGTACGGGTTGGAAGTTGGTACAAGGGGGTAAGGCAAGGTGTTGACTATGAATAAAACTGTATTTTGTCGATTTTATCAATTTTTTGGGAAATTTTGAGCTACGAGGCTAAGAATCCGGTGAGGGGTGGGGGAAGGGGTAAATGAGGGTGCTGATTATGAATAAACATTTATTTTGATGCTTTTATGAATTTCTGGAAAATTTTGAACTACGAGGCTGGGAGTTGGAACAGGAAGTAAATGAGAGTGCTAATCAAAAATAAAATCTATTTTATCGATTTCACCAATTCCTAGAAAATTTGAGCTAGGAGTTGGTATAGGGGGTGTGGGGGTGCTGAATATGAATGGATCGGCTTTAGCCGAATCATGTGAGCAAGTTTTAGATCTGGTTGCTCTAGTTATTCGATAAATCATTCGAATATTCATTCGAAATATCATTCAATATTTTTGATCTTCCAGTTTTATTCAGGATTCATTCATTTGAAAATTTTTGAATCTCAAATTTATTTGATATTGGTTAATTCGAAATTTTTCACTTTCGAATTTATTCGATATTAATTCATTCGATGAAAAATTTCGAAATTACCCAAGTATCGTTGGTACATGAGCGACTTCAGGAACCTGCAAACTCTAAAAAAATTCTTTCGGTGTTTGATGCGTGAGTAACAAAAGCAAGAAAACTTTGAGGAATTTTTTCTCATTATCACTGGACGGTGAAACCACGGGTTCGAAATCTCGGCGCTAGTGACCACAAGATAACCAGATCAGGGGCTAGACTAGAACACATTACTTATCACGATTCCTATCCTATCGTACTGCCTGTGCCTCACATCTAGGACACTGCGTGGGTTCAAGGATCCGATCTGGCAAGTTTGGCCAAGGGCACGAAATTCTTATCTCGATAGGTCGTACTGTGCTACTGTTTGGGCCATGCTAACCAACTTCTCATGAAGCACGGGCTGGATGCTCTCACCTGTCAGGGCCGTGTATAAAAATGAAACTCGCACGAACAACGAGCGGAATGAAAAAGATCACCTCAGATACGCACTTGTAGCCCATAGATACATTTGTGAAGGAACCCAGAGCTGATTAGACATTTTCGCATGTATCTATGAATTAGGCTGGTGCAAAAATGAAGCATCTTCGCGACTGCAGAAAAAAAGCGATCAAATTTGCGAGTTTTGTACGTTACTGTAGTAAACTCAAACCCAAACTCTAAAGTTTCTCAAATTTTTGTGATTGAACATCTGAGAATATTTGCAAAAAATGTCGACAAGATGTCCCACGCTCAAGCTTACATCAATAAAGTGGGCATATGGGCAATATTGCCCATAGCAGGGCAATTGCCTTTTCAAAGGAGAGTCATAACTACATTAACTGCAACTCTACCATTCTTAATTCCTCAGCCACTTCAGCCTGATTATTTTTGAAAATATAATTATGTGTAAGCTATGCGAATTTTCTACCTATGAGCTATGTTCAGAGGGTTGTTATCAAATGGGAATCCTGGTCAAAAAAGAGATGTAACTGTCATGAACTCTCGTTCATGATGAACGTTGATTTAGCGGCAAGCGCGCGACGCGCGTTGGCGAGTATAAAAGCTGCCTAAAGCCAAGAGCGGGGCTCTCTCGCGCTTTCATTCTTTTAGCTCCCGACACAGGGTCGGTCCTCTAAGCTTCCCCTTCTTTATGTCCATCGTCTCTGACTGTAAAGCTACTATTGAAATATATAGCGCCCGCCGGAAAGGGAATGGAAGTAGGTACCTAGTATTGTCCCAGCTGAGTTATGAGAAGTAATAGAAGTTGTTGAGTGGGAATGGAAGGAAAGTAGGATGCTAGTAGTAGGCGGTGTTTATTGTAACAATAAAGTTATTTTGGTTGTGTATCATATATATTTGGACTGTAAGCGCAGTTCAAAACATGGTGCATCGGCCGAACTGGTAAAGGCCGGCATTGAAAAGCGTGGTAAAGGAACGCATAAAACTACTGCAAAAAATATTTGTGAAAGTTGCTCTAGAAGGACCCACTAGAGCATTACAAACGACAGAGTCAAGGAGATCTAAGTTTCTGAGGTAAGTCTCTTCAATTACGGTGTTGCGTCAAGCCTGATCACCTTGGCACAGCACTAATTCGCATTGACTCACTTCTGTTTTATCTTTCTTTATTCTTCGCTCCTTCATTTCTTCTCTCCTTAGCGCTCTCAATACAATTTGCAAACTTTGATGTTCTTCAGTAAATATAAGCAACGCGCGTCTTACTCATAATTATTTGAAAGAGGCAAGGCCACACCTTTGGAGAAGGAAAACTCGTAGAAAACCGGGGAACGGTAGCCCTATTAAAAAATACCGAGAGAAGGACAACTCGTAGAAAACCAGGGAGCGGTTGCCCTTAGATAAGAAACCGATGGAAGGAAAACCTGTAGAAAACCAGGCCTGGGTAGGCCGAAAACCCCCTAGAGACGGAAACTCGAAGAAAACCCAGGGTTCCTCCGCCCTGCACGAATGACCGCGGTTTTGTTTGAAAACATGTGCCCAGTGTGGCATTCTTGAAAAGATGACAGAAAGCAAGCAGAAGCTCTAATACATTGTTCTAATATTTGAATTTGTTTGTGATAGGGATTTCTAATGAGATCGGCGCCATGGGAGGAAAAACATAGGAGGCATTTATGACTCACGTGAGAAATTCTTTGATAAAGGATCTAACAACATTAAGAAGCTTCTATGAGAAAGATATCAAACGTACATTCCAATGTTATCTCACTGAAACGTGTATATATACACGCGCATGCAATACGCTGTTCATGCACTCGACATAGAACGTCATGAGTACTGCGCTAAACTTAAAGACGGTAAAGCAAAAGCTTTCCCGCCTGGTTAACACATTATCAACTTCACTGAAAGAAGCAGAGGAATACCAAGAGCCCTGGCAATTCCCAACGGAAGCCAAAGAGCTCCAACATTTTCTGCTTCTGAAATCTATAGTTTTGAAAAACTTGTGTAAGCGTCTGGAAGAGCAAAAAGAAAGGGTATGGAAGACGTACGAAGACTGTACTTCGAAAATCTATGAAATGCTGACCGACAGTGAAAGAAAAGAAATAGGAACATCGATTGAAATAGAGTTCAATGCTTACTGGGAGGACAAGAAAGGAGATGACCTGCTCCAACTTGCAACAGAATTATACGGTAAACTGGAAAACAGATTAGTTGAGATAGAATGCCAGGAAGCATCACTGAAATTTGAACTCATGGAAGTAAAACACGAAAGGGAAAATGAGGTCCATAGAAACGAAATGAGATCTGAATCGACATTCACCTTTGGTAGACACCTCTTGGGTGGAATAAAAATCCCGGAGTTTGATGGGAAGGCAAGTGAATTTGACTCCTTTTGGGAAATCTTTGAAGAAATAGTGGACAAACAACCTTATTCCAACATAGAGAAGTTTTCGATCCTGCTAAACTGCTGCAAGGGGGATGCAGCAAGAGCACTCAGAATGTTCCCCAGGACAAGCGAATCCTACGATAAAGCCATTCAGCAATTGAAAACGCAATTCCAGGATCCCAAAAGAGTAACCATGATGATGATAGGTCAACTTAAAGCAATGAAACAATGCAGAGACGAACCTAGATCACTCAGGAACAACTTAAACGATGTACAAGCCATCATTGCAACCCTGCGTAAAAAAGGGGAAGTAGTAGACACAACGAATATGATAAGCATGGTTTTGGAAAAGTTTAGTAAGGCCGTTCAGGATGAAGTGATGCGTAAAGAGTTTGATTCAGGAAATGACTGGAACATGGAAGACCTTCTGAACAACATTTCTGCCATAGTTAGGCGTCAGGAGCATTTGGAAGGGCGTAAACAACCAGTGGAAAAGGGTGATGAACTCACGATATTCCAACTTCGAACTGCCATAGCATGTACAGGATGTGGCCGTAATCACCTATTCCAATCATGCCCCATATATCGTACTCCAGAGGAGAAAATTGAAAGATTAAAATCTCTAAAGGCCTGTTGGAAATGTTTCAGCAAGAAACATCATACGAAAGACTGCCGCAGACCTAACTGCTCCACTTGCCATGGATTTCATAGTGTTATAATTTGTAAAACGCCGAAGAATGAAATTGGCACGAACAGAAACTGGAGCCGCAGGACGAAAAGCCCAGGAAAGAGCTCTCCGAGACCATGGGTACGAAACGAAGAAGTAAGACATGGAATGATGCGTCAAAGTGATAGACATAAATCACCTAAACGCATAACTGAGACCAGGCAGGAAAGCGGAACAAATTTAACTCCGAAACCCAGACTTACATCACCTAAGGCGAGAGTGCCCAGAGTAAGGTTCTCCAGATCGCCAACTCCACCTAGACAGAACAGAAATAATACCAGAAATTGCTATACGATCAACCTCTCTGCAAAACAACCAGAAGAAAACTCCGTGATGTCTAGAGTGGAAATCAGTGAACATGCTCGACTTATGATTGTGCCTACGCGTATATTCAACAACGCTAACAGTAACTTTGAGGTAATATATGCGCTGCTAGACTCAGCAGCAGACCAATCATTTATATGCAAGTCTGTATTGAAAAGGATGCAGATTGACATAGAGACAGAAATGGAGGTAACGGTAACGACCTTTGGAGGCCGAGCAGAAAACAAAAGAGTAGGGCACGTTAGTGTAACCCTATTCAATAATGAGGGAGAAGGAATTGATGTTGACTTCCTCACTCACGAAAAAATATTGCCGAAACTTCACTTGGAGGAAATCTCACGGGAAGACTTCGCGACGCTGAAGGAATACTTTGCGGAGTACAAGGAAGTACCCACAACAGTGATTCCTCAAATTTTAATCGGCATAGACTATTTCAATATAGTCATCAAAATGCACGCCCCTGTGATACGTCTACCTTCAGGTCTGTTCGTAACGTCTACATTCTTTGGTCCCGTAATATCAGGGCGGTCGCAATCGTGGAATCACGAAGACAACGAAAGATACTACGAACACGTGCTGAGGACGTACACAGTAAGTACAGATGATAATATAATAGAGAAAGATAATATGGACTATAGCGATTTATGGAAGTTACAAGGAGTAGGCATAGAAGAATTCGCAGACAGAAACGAAGAAAATCAACGGATAATAGAGGAATTCTATGCAAAGGTAAGGTTTGAGAACAACAAAATCTTCGTCTGCTTTCCTTGGAAAAGTAATAAATGCAATTTGGCAGACAATTACACCCTAGCAGTAAGCAGATTGCATCAGCTTTTGAAAATGAAGGATAAAAACCCTCAATGTTGGAAAGAATACTGCAAGATTCTGGACGACCAACTCACGAAGAACTTCGTGAAAGAGGTGGTAAGACCACCCAAAAAGGAAAATCCCTGTTACTACATACCGCACCAAGCCGTGATCAAAATGGAAAGTGCGACAACGAAGACGCGTATCGTACTGGATGCTTCATCTAAAAGGAAAGGCGAACTAAGCCTCAATGATGTTATTCATCAAGGCCCACTTATTCTACCTAACTTATGTGGAATACTGCTGCGGTCACGCTTGGGGTCTAAAGTAATGATAGCGGATGTTGAAAAGGCGTTTCACATGATATACCTACAAGAATCGGAAAGGGATTCCGTGAGATTTCTGTGGCTGAAAGACGTAAACAAACCACTCACAACCAGTAATTTGAAAATCCTAAGATTCTGCCGCCTGCCATTTGGAATCAATGCATCTCCCTTCTTACTCGCTATGTCCATAAAATATGGAATAAGTAGACAAAAACAAGATGACACAAAAACTTATGAAGAACCAGAGGAAAATCTCTATGTGGATAACGTCTTACTAACAGCTGATGATTCTGAATCGCTCGTGAGAAAGTATCAACTTTGTAAAGCAGTTTTCAAAAACATTTCCATGAATCTCAGACAGTTTATGACTAATGACGCAGCATGCAACAGGTTGATCGACCAACAAGATCTATACAAGGGAAAGAACGTAAAAATTCTGGGAATACCATGGAATCCGCAAAACGATACCTTCTCCATAAGGTGCAAATTACGGTATGAAGAAGAGCCAACCAAAAGGAAAGTCTTGCAAGCCATACATTCTACATTTGATCCCTTGGGATACTTAATACCATTGCTGCTACAAGCGAAAGTTTTCCTGCAATCATTATGGAAAACGCGCTATGAGTGGGATGACCCACTCTCCCCAGATGACGAAACGAAATGGAAGACAATATGTGAGAATGTAGAAGGAAGCGGGGTAATGCTTCCGCGTCATATCTTGCAAGGGCAAAGAACAGACAGCTACGAGTTGCATACATTTGTAGATGCTTCAGCAACATCCTATGCAGCAGCCGTATACATACGGACGCTAAACAGATACGGCACAGTGCAATCAGGCCTACTAATGGCAAGACAACGACTCGCTCCTATGACCAGCAAGAACAAAAGAATAACCATTCCACGCTTAGAGTTACTCGCGTTACTGATTGGAACGCGACTAACTTCGTATTGAAACAGCTTTCATGCAAAGTCGATGTAATACGCATATATAGTGATTCACAAATCGTTTTGAACTGGGTCCAAACCAGTGAAAAAACAGAAACATTCGTAAGGAACCGTTGCAATGAGATCAGGAGAACAATAACAGAATGGCATAGCAATAGTAGGAAGGTTCATTTGCACTACATTAGTACAGAAACAAATCCCGCAGACTGTGCCACTCGCGGTCTAACTAAAGAACAAATAACAGGGCACTCATGGTGGTCAGGGCCACCTTTTATTGAGGCTAACACTGTCCAATGGGAAAGTTTCCCAGAGTATGTAATACAAGATGAACGAAAACCTAAGAACATTATCTTGAACCTGGCGCAACATACTGTAACTCCTATGGAACAAGAGGGCGATGAAAGGCAATTTATACTCCAGGAAAACTCGTTTTCTACGCTCACAAAGTATCGAAGAGTAATGGCTCTTGTAATAAAATTCTTGAAGGTACACATCTATGTAAAAGTCAATAATACAAGAAAAACCCGCTTAAACGAAGTTTTTCCTGAGTTAAAAACCATTACGAACGCCCGCCCACTATGCAAGCTAAATGCACAAGATTTGAAAACTTCAGAAAACATCCTCATCAAATTCATGCAGAAGGAAGTCGCTCAGGAGTACAGGAAAAAATGGGAAAATCTTTGCATTTACAAAGATGATGAAGGAATACTGAGATGTAGGGGAAGATTTGAAACCTGTCATCTGGGGAGGGATATTAGGGAACCCATCATTTTGCCCTCGAAACACCCCATGACAACACTTTTCGTAAAGGAAGCCCACAACAAGTGCGGGCACCAAGGAGTAAATTGTACTTTAGCCGAACTAAGACAACGATTTTGGATCCCAAAAGGTCGACAAATAGTCAAGAACTTTGTTAGAAAATGTATAACATGCAAACGTTGGAATAGCAGACCGTACTTCTATCCAAATTCCCCTCCGTTGCCTCATTTGCGCATCGAACCCTCTCGTCCATTCGCTCATGTCGGCGTCGATCTGGCGGGACCGTTCCGCATCATCGATTCCGAAAAACAACAATGTAAGAGATGGGTATTGCTCGCAACATGCATGACTACGCGTGCGGTACACTTAGAAATCGTAAACAATCTCAGCGCAAATGAAACAGTCAATGCTATCCGCCGACTAATTGCGAGGAGAGGAAAACCAGAAATTATCATATCCGATAACGGTACTAACTTTACATTAAGTAATGATATCTTGAAAGATTGCGAAAAGAAAATTTTCTGCGACAATGTGGAGGAATTTCTGACCACGGAAAAAGTAGAATGGAGATTCATTACACCACTTTCTCCCTGGAAAGGAGGATTTTATGAGCGGATGATAGGCATTATGAAAAGTATATTACGGAAATTTATGAGCAAAAGAAACATCGATGAAAGAAATTTCCTTACTCTGGTCACCGAAACTGAAGCTATGGTCAATATGAGACCGCTCACATATATGGGAAGCACTATCGAAGATTCAGTAATATTACGACCAATAGACTTTCTTATTCCCAAAGCAAATCTAACTTTGTTAGACCCACATGTAAAGAAGGCAGAAAGTGATCCTGATTATATTCCAAGGATATCAACGAAAGAAGAAGCAGAAGAATATTTCTGCAAACAACAAAGCTACCTCAACAGCATGTGGAAGCTTTGGATTAATCATTATATTTTGGAACTCGTAACTTTCACCAAAAACGAATAAAGCAGAAATTGTTTACCCGTCAAAAACCAACAATAGGAGAAGTTGTTTTTATTATGGACGACACCCAGTCAAGAGGAGAGTGGCCTTTAGGGCTAGTAGTCGAATTAATGGAAGACAACGACGGAGAAATCAGATCGGTGAAAGTTAAAAGCGCAAAATCAGTTGTGGAGAGATCAGTAAATATGTTAATTCCATTGGAAATAGACAACGACGAGAAAGTAGCGTATGAAAACAGAGTCCCAGAAAAGAATGAAAAATCAATGCCGGTGGATGTTAAACATCAAGACGACGTAAATGCCGCAGAACAACAAAATCATACAGCCAACAGAAAGCGACCATTTCTGGCACGCCGCGCAAAAGAAGGTAAAACATACGTAAACATTACATTGATTAGCCGTGCCGCAGAAACAATATCGAACGCAGGCGTGAAATGGCATCGATGGCTAACTCTTGCGATCATAACCCTATTGTGCGCAAATGCGAACGCAAAGAACAACCAAGACGTGCGCATGGAATGCACAAAGGGAGGAATTAACATTGGCACACGACTTTCATTTCAAGAGTTGCAAGTTTGTGGAAATGAACAATGTTTTGAACTTAAACAACCCGATATGAACATCACAATACAGTTCTCTCCAGAAGTAATCTTACACCCTTACTACGTCGCAGTAAAAGCTCTAACAACAAGTGGTACAGTATCCTCGCATAAACTTTGTCCACCGAGTCCATTCTGTGAACAAATAGACTGCAATTTTTGTAGCATTATGATTTCTAACCCAGAATGTTGGCCAAAACTAGCAATTGGAGTAGCAGGAATCTTACTTTATATGCTGATAGTAATTAGCTGTGTCACGTTATTCGTGGCAAAGAAAATATTGAAAGGAACTAAAGCAATGGTACATAAACTGTGCTTTGTCTTCATGATAGTAGACTGTCTCAGAAATCTTGTGAAATGCAAAAGAGAGGATACTGAATCTATACCACTCGTTGAAATAAGAAATGAAAGACGAAGGAAATGGGCTGCATCCACGATTGTAAAAATTCTGACCATAGCAGCCACCGTACACGTCACATACGGATGTCAACAAACAGTGATTATACCAACGGAGACTTCTCTATGTAACGACAGAGACAATAGTTGTGTGATACGAAAGACGGTATTAGCTAAACTTCAGCCGCTCCGACCAGAACTTTGCCTACACGTGCGACATCGTAATGAAACACAGCACATTTTGAAGCTTACTTTCGCTGGAATGTGGATGCAGTGCAGGAAGGAGACATTGTACTTTACTCGTAACACAGAAACACGAGTGCAGTACAGCAAAAGATGCCCCCACATGGGATCTTGTACAGGAAGCAAATGTGCACGTATTACTCCCGACAGCAAAGTTGAAGAACTTGACATTGCGAATAATTATACGGGAATAACCTTCTGCACGGAATCGTGCGGGGGTATCGGCTGCTCCTGTGGATTTCCATCCTCAGGATGTTTATTCTACCGTATATATCATGTTCCTATGGACGAAAAAATCTTTGAAATCTTCCAATGTCCAACGTGGTCGGAAATGGTAAGATTAAACTATGAGGAATCCCGCAGAAATCGCAAAGTAATGAACCTCAACAATGTCGGAGTAAAACCACACACCACGAAGCAACTGGGAAGTATAAGAGTGGAAGTTACTTCGGTAATGACATCACCGATCACAATAATGTCAAAAAGATTCGTAAGTGATGACCAGAACACAGCCTTCATCACTGAAGCTACAACTTTCAGTTATGCTTGCGATAAGAATCCTTTGAGAGACGACTCTACATGTATCATAGAAAATACATGCAAATGCAATCCAGCTGAAAACTCTGCGAACTGCTATTGCAAGCACAACAATGTAAGTGCTCTAATGAATTTAGCACATACTATGCCGATACCTCTACCAGGTGGCGGCGTTATAACATCACAAACCAATAAGGAACCGATGATATACACGGAAATGGCAACTGTGGAACTAGCTATAATGTTGGAAGCTACGGTAACTGAAATTAGTCAACATTACACTGACTTTACTTGCAATATCATACTTACAACAATACGAGGATGTTACAACTGCATCAAGGGTGCAGTAGCCGAACTGACATGTTATTCAGACGTTCCACACACAATCGCACAAGTTTTTTGTTCAACGCAACAATTTACACTTTCGTGCACTCCAGAGGGAGCAAAAAATGAAGTGCGGCTATTTTCAAATGTTGCAACAGTAAAAGAGCAATGCAAGGCCGAATGCGGAAATCATCGAACGCTTTTTGAATTGGAAGGAACGTTAAATTATATAAATGGAATGAAACCAATTTGGAAATATTTCAAAATAGGGAACAAAACAGAAGAATTGGCAGAGGATTTTACCCTTGTCCTGCCTGACATTATGCATTTCTTCGATATATGTAAAACATATTTCATCTATACGGTGTGCGTAATTACCAGTGTTACGGTCGTGACGCTTATCACCGCAACATATCTGCCTCGATGTTGGAGTTCTCATGAAAAGCAAAACGGCTTAAACATGATAATGCTCATGCCCACATTCCTTCCACTTCGAATTATTTATTTCTTCTTACACGCGCTGCGCAGGATGCTGCGCCTCATTTTTATGTTTCCCTTTAAGATCCTCAGATCGTTGTGGAAATTTTGCATTTGAAACTTTAGCATTTATGAAATTTTCATCTTGTACATAGTAGTAACTCATATTCCTTAGGAAATATTTTGCTAAAAACTTTCATCCTCCATGGAATTTTGTCGGCGTGATTTTGTAATTAGTAAATGAAAGACCAGAAAGCTGAAAACAGATTTTGCAGATGAATGAAGAGAGAGAGGAAAACGCTCCTCCACCAGAACAACCAGAACCAGTGAGACCGCCACCCGACTCCGACGAAGAAATGGAGGATCAGTTTGAAACCATCGGAAACGAAAGGGTCTTGGTGAACCCTGCAAGAAGAAGAGAACCGGAAGACCTCCAGCCCACTAGTGGCATAAGGGCAGAACTCATACGAATCAACGCGAGATTGGAAAGCATGGAAGGAAAATTAGCCACAATTGCGGTGAGTAATAAATTGTAAATCAAAATAAGTAAATAAGCGGGGGTTTGGTGAAATAAATTGAAAAATGAAGAGGGAGAATTTTATTCCTATGTCTATTGGTGGTTTTTAAGAATCGAAAAAGACCAATTGCCACTTATGGGGAATTCAGAAACTCAAAAAAGGTAAATAGCACATGTAAAATGTGACAAATGACATTTATTCATTTCAGCACGCATCAGAATTTCATACGAACCAGTTGCAACGTCTCGAAAGCCGTTATTGGCAGGAAAAAACAGACGGGAAACGGTTCGGTGAAAGCACGGGAAAAAGGGAATCATACCCGAAAAGGGAAAGGGAAGAGAAGAAAGAAAGGGAAAAGCAACAGCGGTCGCCATCACCGGGACCCAGTGGACTTCAACGTCAGGGACCGTGCATGCTGTGCTATGGCGAACACTTCGCGACCCAATGTAAGAAGTATGCAACACTGGAAGACAGGTACCACCGCGTTCATGATTTGAACAAATGTGAAAGGTGCCTCAAGCACGCAAATCACTTAGTTACTTTTTGCAAAACAAAATCATTGTGTTTTTATTGTGAAAGAGATGGAAGGGATGATGAAGCTAAAAAACATCATTCCACATTTTGTCCTTTTACATTCCCTATGTCGAAAGATGATTGAAATTCCTGAACTTATTGTAATCTTGTAAGGTTGTAATCTAAAGCTTCATTTCATATCATTGATTGCAAAGCTTGTAATAATTTGTGAAATTTTCGCATTTGCAATGATAGAATGTAATTGTAAGCATTTATAATTTGATAGTGTATCTCGGAAGTCATGGTATTGAAGTTTAAGATAAAGCCTATAAAATGCGTAAAATATTCTTGTATGAAAATAAGTACCCTATTACTATTTTATGAAATCATGGTTGAAACAAACTGAAAACAAAACAAACAAAAACAAACAAAAAAGAAAGAAATATAAGCGGAAATGAAAGAAAATGAAATAACTGGAAATAACTGGAAAAAATCATCGTCTTCAAACTGATGCTTCGTCAACGTCTGCTTACTTCCCTCAACTGCTGAGTATACAACACCAAACGAACAGTGTGCCTACACCGCCGAGCCGAAGAGACATCATTGCAAACACAAGACGCCCTCTACACTCCATCAGATATATTAAGTAGAAACATGTCAATAGTTTCTTGTTAACACTTATATTATTTTAGTTTAATAACTTTGACTGTTGTTGTGTAATGTTGTTATCTTTGTGGAAATCTACAAAAACAAAGGCGGGCGGAGGAACGGCTTTTGCAATCGCCGTGGAAAACAATTGTGAAGTCGGGAGTGTCATGAACTCTCGTTCATGATGAACGTTGATTTAGCGGCAAGCGCGCGACGCGCGTTGGCGAGTATAAAAGCTGCCTAAAGCCAAGAGCGGGGCTCTCTCGCGCTTTCATTCTTTTAGCTCCCGACACAGGGTCGGTCCTCTAAGCTTCCCCTTCTTTATGTCCATCGTCTCTGACTGTAAAGCTACTATTGAAATATATAGCGCCCGCCGGAAAGGGAATGGAAGTAGGTACCTAGTATTGTCCCAGCTGAGTTATGAGAAGTAATAGAAGTTGTTGAGTGGGAATGGAAGGAAAGTAGGATGCTAGTAGTAGGCGGTGTTTATTGTAACAATAAAGTTATTTTGGTTGTGTATCATATATATTTGGACTGTAAGCGCAGTTCAAAACAGTAACAAAAATTAGATCTGAGTGCAGCATTTTATAATTCTGCAATATCAGCGATTGAGACCAGAAACAAAACCTGTTTTAGACCGATAATTTTATTAGAGAGGGCTTGAAAGGAGCTTGCAAGTTATTTGCGAAATCTGTCTTGTAATAGATAGATTTGTGAAAAGAGCTGATTGGAAATAGAGCTTAGCAAAACACAGTTTTTGTTGCAGCCTAAAATGTTCCCACCGTATACGTGAAAAAGGAGGTTGTCTGCGGTTTTATGGGTAAATCCTGATGTTAAGACACGATTTATTAGGTTGTTCCGAAAGTAATGTCGCTTTTTTTCAAATGAACGCCACCACAGGTGCGATAAGATAAGAATGACTCCTCCAGGATGAAGGGGGTCACAGTGGTCGCAGCCCCTCCAGGGTGAAGAGTGTTTTACTTGGTAAAGAAATTATAAAATGTCGACGGGGGGGGGCATCATTTTTCCTAGTCAAAGCTCATAATTTCCAATTCCTTACCATCACTGTTTATCTATTTTCTGAAATATGCACCGATATGCTGCTGGATTAGCACACAATTATATTTCCGACCAGCACCTTGTATTTTTTTACATTTCCTTTTCCCTTTTTCATATCGCCCTGCCTGTTTTTGGAATTACCATAGAAGATGTGCATGCGAGGGATGGGACGCAGGAGTTCCTAGCACCTCTATTCGCACCAGCATTCACACTCCAAAAGGCTCCTCGCACCTTCGCGCAACAGAGGTCAACCCCGCCCACGCACCCACTCCTTCAGTGGTCTTATTCGAAGGCTGTGAGCTGAAAGAATAGCATAAGCATGCAAGGAAAATTCATGAAAAATGTCATTTTGCGAGGCACATCTCCTAATTATTGCACTTTACAAGCAAAGACACTTTGAGACTCCAAAAAAACCCTACAGTATTCTAGGTAAGCAATGATATATTTTTGGTTCCAAACTGTGTTTTGTGAAGAAAATGCGTTGATAAATCAATTTTCACTGCAAAGAATTTTTCACACTTTTTGTTTCTGCACTACCATTGATCAAAGCTTGCCAAACGTTCGGAGCATTGCTAGGAACATTTCAAAGATTTCTTGAGGATAACTATCGCCATTTTGATACTACGGCTTTGGCACTATTTAAAACCAGACTCAAAATTACGTAATTCGCAGTACAATCTTTGAAAATTTGTTTCTCTAAAGTGCCAACAAAAAGATGAACTGGGATAACTATCTTGTGGCGCAAAACCCACTTTTTTTCCTAAAGAAGCCATGAACTTAGGCTCAAATCTTAGTAAGTGGTTGAATATTCTTTGATTTCCAGAACATGAATGAAATTTCAGTATTGAAAACGCACTCAAACTCTATGAAGAAGTTGTTGAAAATAAGAAGCTCAAATCATTCGGTTAATAAGTCGAGATCTAGCTTCAAAACTGTTTTAAACCACAATAAGGTAAATTATGCTTCTTTTGGATAAAGTCTGTGGTTTTGATTCGATAGAGCACAGCAAGTTCTACAAGGTAGTGTTTTGAAAAGTTGCATCAAATTTGATCTTTTGTAGCCAAAAATTAGAAAAATCCAATTTCCGAAAAATCCGAAAAAATTAGAAACTCCATCAAAAATTGCACTTGTGCAACTGCTCAGTGGATATGTTTCCACATCAGAGGTACCTATATACACAACTCTGGCTGAAAATCGAGAAAGCGGAAGTATCTTTGCTTCCGACAAAGCGACGCCTACATGTAGACTTTATAACTTCTCATCTGTCACCTTCCATCCGTCATTATTCATCCATTTGAAGAACACATTGGGACTATTCTCCAAGCCTGCACAACTCGGAATAAGACTAGCTAGTGGGCGGAGCAAGTGGGCGGAGCCGTCTCAAAGGTGCGAAGGCCCCTTGGAGGTGCTAACTACCCCTGCTAGGAAGGCGGCAAAGCTTTGGGAACTCCTGGGCCGCCGCCGCATGCGAGAACATTTGTTTTGGAAAGAGTTAGACAATTTTCAAGCACTTACGAATTTTTTTCAGGAAATTCGCAAATTCTGTAGGTGAGCAGCAACGTCAGCAAGGTAAATGTTTTTAACCACATTGTCTTCTGCTTTTAGAGAATATATAGCTTGCCTGGAGTCTGCTGAAAAAGTGCCTAGTGAAAACTGTGGTGATTTCTAAATATTTACGAGTTTTAGGATAGAAAAATCCGTAACTTTTGAAGATGAACATCATGTACGCCGAGATAGTCACCATTGAAACCGCCTCGTTTTCTGCTTTCAGAAAATATACACTTTGTCTCGGGTCCTTCAAAAAAGTGCCTGGGTGAAGGATGTCCTAGTGATTTCTGGAGATTTTCGAGTTTTTAACATAGAAAATTCATAAGTTTTGTACATAAACATCTTGTACGCCGGGATGATCACCGCTGGAACCGTCTTGTCCTTCGCTTTCAGAAAACATATACTTTGCCTGAAGTCCATTAGAAAAAGTGCCGGGTGAAGGGTGGGTGAGACTTTTATAATGGGAGTGCTCAAGTAGACGTCTTTTTACAATGGTAAAAAGCCTGTACTTGAGCACTCCCATTATAAAATTCTCACCCACCTTTCACCCGGCACTTTTTCTTACGGACCCTAGGCAATATATATATTTTCTGAAAGCGAAGGACAAGACGGTTCCAATGACGACTATCTTTGCGTACAAGATGTTCATCTACAAAAGTTATGAATTTTTCTATGTTAAAAATCTTAAAATAATTAAAATCAAATATCTTCAAAAATCACTAAGCACATCCTTCACCAGGCATTTTTTGAATGGATCTCAAACATGCTGTATATTTTCTGAGAGCGAAGAACGAGGCGGTTCTAATGGTGACCATCTCGTTGTGAATGATGTTTATCTACAAAAGTTATGAATTTTTTATGTCAAAAACTCGAAAATTTCCAGAAATCACTACTCGCATCCGTCACCAAGCACTTTTTTCAACAGACTCCTCCTTTCCTATACATGAACAATTCACGTACAAACATCTCCTTTGCTTAACCTTACCTTACTGTTGATTTTCTTTTCGGCTTTTGGTGAAGGGGGTCACCTTGGTCCCGGCTCAGGGGTGAAGAGGGGGTGAGAAAATTCTCACACTATCGCACCTGTGAACGCCACTATTGTATAATAGAATCAAGAGAGACCTTAGAAGCATTCGATGCATCATTTCATCCTCTATCCGATGGTTTTAATTCCATTGCATAATATATAATGAGCTCTCGAAAAATTACCAAAATCTGTGAATCATGCTTTTTGCAATAGTCAAGTTCGGCTATTTTTCTAGATTTTTGTACCTATTCTCCGAAGAAGTTTAAGTGACAATTAGCTAGAGCAAACTTTTTAGAACACAATGAGTTTTTTCTTTTTCTTAGCTTGCTTTTTAGAATTTCTACAATCAAATTCTCAATGCCATCAAATTCCATATTTGGTCAATTCACAGAACAGCAACCGGCAAACAACTCGGGTGTCATTCGACGCAGCTTTTTCTCCTCTTTCTACGCTTGTTTTTTGTTTCGATTCGTCAAGTTTTTTGGGATAAAACCACCATAATTCAAATTTTTCAAGGCGCTCCAAGGTGTACCCGGAACTTTCGAAAGTCGCTAATCTGAAGCGGTCAATGCTCGTTGGTTCGTAAAATTGTTGTCAGACCGTAATCCATCTTTGTAAGTTTCAAAATCCGAAGACGTGTTGGTGTTTGATACATTTGTGTCGGAGACGAGCCTGCTAAAATTCGGTGGTTCCATCAAAAAATTTATTATGACGAGCTCTGAAAAGTAGAAAAAGTTGTGCTGTTTCCTGTAGGGTTTGCTCTATCCATCCATTACTTGGATTTCTTCTAAGGGTTGTTATAAAAATATATAAAAATTGTGAAATTTGTCCTTCTCAAAAGGCTTGGGTCGCAGATTTTGATGATTTTTCGAGAGGTTATTGAATTTTGTGCAGTGTTTATAAACCCTTAGAAAGAAAATGAAATGCTGCATCAAATGCTACCAGAATCTCTTACAAATCTTTGTTCCACGAGGTGTGGCATACGTTTGAAAAAAAGCGACGTTACTTTCTGAAAGAGCTAATAAAAACTTTGCAGACTTTTGCATTACATGTACAGTCGGGTAAACTTTCCGCTCAATAGTGTGTGCTTGCACTGTAGACAAAATGCGCTAAAATTTGCGCGTGAACAAATAGCTACGCCTGTGACGCCGTCCAATTGCGTCTACCATATATGTAAGCAAGGAGGATATCTGCGCAGTTTTTTGGGTATATCCTGATTCAAGTAACGATATGAAAACTTTACAGATTTTTGTATTACATGTACAGTCGGGTAGACTTTCCGCTCAATATTGTGTGCTTGCACTGCACGTAAAATTGGGTAAATTTTACGCGTAAACAAATAGCCACGCCAGTAACGCCGACATTTTGCACGCACAATTGGGCGGCGTTACAGGCCTAGCTATCTGTTCACGAGCAAATTTTACCCCATTTTACCTGCAGTGCAAACACACCATATTGAGCGGAAAAACTACTCAGCTGTTCCCGCTTTCCTCGCCATTAGTGGAACCTTACTTCCCTTTAATCTGGTTGATTTCAGTGCGAAGTGTCTGTTTTCAAAATCAAACTTGCTTCAGCATAGATCTGTGAAAGATTTGTTTCAACTAAAATATTAAGATATGTTCTTGCTTCCTGAAACAAAGACACATGATTATCTGCTCCACATTTGCAGTTGAGTCGAGCAGGACAAAACGAAGTGCATTCACGGAATGCCCGGCGACTCAAGAAATGGTGTCGGGACAAAATCAGAACACCTGAATATGTTTCGGGGCAAAAGTGAGCGGCAAAAGCTAGTCAATCAACACATTTCGGTCAAAATCGAATATCCTGCCGATGACACCATAATGTCTCGTTTGCGTTTAGAGCACGCGGCTTACGCTTTCATTAACGGCTTTTTGCGTCCATTGTGCCCTCTCTCATGCCTCTTGCTTCCCCTACCTTTTTCCTCGGTCTCTTTTTACTTTCATCTTTTACGCTGTGTAAAATCCAGTCTTAGTTATTATATTTATCACAAGAGCACACCATTTTTCGAGTAGGCTTTACAATGAAATCAATACAAAATACACAAAAAAGCAGCGAATATAAGAACTTCAGGAGCTCTACACAGCAAAAACTACAGATGTAGACAATATCAGATTCCCATAAGTCTTTTCATATCTAATTTTTTGGAAGTATAGATCTGCTTTTCTTGAATTTCTGGTAAGATGCGGTGCACCACGTGAGGGATCAAAGCAAGCTTTACAAGATGGCGTTTAAGAATTTGCAAAAGCTGACCCGCATCAAAGACACTGTCCACTCAAATTCTCAACTTCCATGCTTCGATCGTTTCGGGACCTATTCAGATCTTCGATTCCCAATATGAAGTTGAGAAACCGCGAAAACCTCGACAATATACGAAGGCCGGTTCTCCGGAACGGAGATTAGATGGGCGCGCACGAATTGGTGGCGATTACTAGGGAAACGGCGTCGACTTGGTGTCTTTGTTCCTCTTTACTATACCGAACCCATAAGTCTTTTCATACTCGAACATCCAAATAAATATTTCTCAAGAACTAGCAAGGAAAGGATACTTGGTCAAAATGGAAATTCCATATGAAATGTGTACTGTCTTATAGAGCGTTGAATGCTGTTTTCAAATCTGTTGTCGATATTTGCAAAGCGCTTTTGTGAAGGTGATGGGTTTTTTTGGTGCAAAAAGAAATCATCGCTACAAACTATTCAAAACTGTAGTCCTTGAGCATGGGGCCATGATCACTCCAAAGGGTTTTATGCAATAAATATCTTCAGTCTAATAAATGTCTGCCAGTCATTACTCCTTTTAAGCGCCTGAAAGACCTTGGCATTAGTTTTTACGTTAGCCAAAACCTTGGATTTGTGCCCCAAAAATTCCCACAACTCCCCTTTCAAAAGCGCTTTGCGCATACCAAAACCAGATTTGAAATCAGCGCTCCATGCTCATTAAGACAATACATGTTTTATACGAAAACTATACTTCGACTAAGTATACTTTTTTTGTAAGGCACCTACAAAGATGAAAATTTATTAAAGTATCTCTGAGTGAAAGATAACGTAATCGAGGAACACAAAACCGCTTTAGACAAACTTGGAAATTTGGGCGCATTATTTTTTCTTGATTTCCAGCCATCAGTAGTAAATCGCCTAATACAATCAAACGCTTGCTTTCTCGATTTTCAACGATTCATTCTTCGTGACCACTTCCTTAGTGATGTGCTGCCTGCGATTACGATACGTTATTTTCTGGAAATTATTAATTAATCATACTAATGACCATATGATGCAGAAAATAAACCTTTGAGGGGAAAGAGTTTTAGGATGATAGTGTTGTGTATAAACTTTGAGCTGCAAATTACTGTTCATTATTGTTGCTCTATTCTGACATTGTTTAGAAAAAAAAACTTACAATGCTCTTCTTATTCCTGTTCTTGTGAGGCTGCTCCAACGCAATCTTGCTCCGAGAGTTCACTAAAAAACTCGCACGCTTCATCCTCGCCCGGTAAGGATATCAACCGCTCTCGTTATGCGCGAGATCTTCAAATAAAGTAGACTTTGCATTCAGACTTTTTTCTGCAAAGTCCGTTAGCAGTCTTTCACAACTTCTTTTTTCTGACGGTAACATTGAAACTTATTGGAATTTGGTTTCAATGTAAGACTACGAAGAGCCAAGGCCATAACATCGCAATGATAATACAAGTCAAGAATCAAAGCTCGCTATTGGCAGCAGGAAAAATGTGAGCTGAATGGTACCCATGCAACTTATTAATCAGTGTTTCACGGGTTTTAATAGAACCCAAAAACGAAAATTTCTGATTCAGTTTATTGGCTTGCCAAGACCCATCACGGCAAAGATGTTGCAATCTTTGGAGTTTTAGATTCTCCATGTTATTTCTTTGGAGGATATGGCTAACCCCACGAATTCTCGCTAAAGAACATTCAAAACTTTATTATTTGCTTCCTTACATCGGAAAATTTGTGCGACCATCGATGTCTAAGTCAACTTACGTGAAGTTCAAAGGCAAGAAAGCAGTAATTTTCCTTTTTGGATTTCCGTCCGGAAGGTCACGGACCCTCATTTCCAAGCATATACTTCCCACGTCAGCCCTTCAAATATGCAATCGTTCTTCTGATAGTAACTAGTAAATCACAAATTCTGAAGGTGCTAGATTTCCAGACGCGTTCGCTGAGAGAACCGCGAGGTTTCCCGGCCTTTTTGAATAGGCACAGCTCTGGAATGAGGAGTTTCTTCCGTAAAGATAAAACTATACATTACTTTGAAATCATAACCATGATATTTTAGCCCTCTACAAAAAGCTAATTTTCGGAAAATTCAGTCTTATATTAGGTTGGTAAGAAAGTTCTCGGACATTTTCAGAAAAAATCTGCTATTTCTCGAAACCTAACGCATATACATCAGAATGAGGTACCAATCGATAGAGCAAAGCAAGCTCTACAAGATGGTGTGCAAAAGCTCACACCAGCTTCGACCCATCGTAAGTTTGCACCCAAAACCTGAGTCGTACCAAAATTCAAAAAATCGCGAAAAATTCATACCTTTGTTCAAACGAATGCTCCGGATCTCTAACTTGCTCACAAAAATTGCACACCACATTAGACACTCACATGCACCGTTCCTGTAATTTTTCCTCATCTAGAAATCGAAAAAACGAAAATTTTCATGCTTATGTAAAAACGAAGCTGTGCTGTTTTCACCCATGTATTTGAATAGTGCAAGCCCTTAGAAGTATAATCGTAAATTTTCAGCTTTCCGTAAGCCCTAGTTGTCGAAAAATATTGATTCTAGCATGGAACGCCCGAGTAAGGAGCGCTTAAATCGCTAATTTTCGGGAACTAGGGCCTATAGAAAGCTGAAAATTTACAGTTATACTTTTAAGGGTTTGCACTATTCAAATACATGGGTGGAAACAGCACAGCCTCGTTTTTATACAAGCATGAAAATTTTCGTTTTCTCGATTTCCAGATGAGGAAAAAATATAGGAACGGTGCATATGAGTATCTGATGTGGTCCGCAATTTTTGTGTGCAAATTGGAGATCCGGAGGATTTGTTTGAACAAAGATATGCATTTTTCGCGATTTTTTGAATTTTGGTACGACTCAGATTTTGGGCGAAAACTTACGGTGGGTCGAAGCTGGTGCGAAACTTTGCATACCATCTTGTAGAGCTTGCTTTGCTCTATCGATTGGTACCTCATTCTGATGTATATGCGTTAGGTTTCGAGATATAGCAGATCTTTTCTGAAAATGTCCGAGAACTTTCTTACCAACCTAATATATAAAGCTGAATGTGTGTCTGTATGTCTGTCTGCCTGTATGTCTGTCTGTACGTATGTGCGGAATAGAAATTTTTATTTCTGAACCGATTTGGACCAAACTTGGCACATAGGGGAGGGGGGAGGGAGCGGGGGGTGGGAGTGTGCCATAAGCCATTTTCGTCATCGATCGATATCGATTTGATGGATTTTTATCGATTTTTTGCAAAATTCGAGCTACGGGGCTGGGAGTTGGCACGGGGGGGGGGGGGGGTAAAGGGCATGCTGATTTCGAAAAGAACACAGGGAGCGGGAAATGAAGTGTAGAAGTGAACACAGGGAAAGGCTGTACAGGAATAGGGATGGATTTGCTATAGTGTTTTGACAGGGCCGAGCGGAGCCGGCTAAGCAAGCTAGTTTAGCATATAAAATACAAAAAAGTAAAACTTTGAATTTGTTTCCAGAATTTTTAGGCGACTTTCTAGCGACTACCTTTGAAGTCGGCCCGACAGTTGTGCTCTTTGGCAGAAATTCAGTATATTTCTTAAATCTAAAATTACAATTATGGTCGATATTCAAAAAAATAAAGGACGTGAGAGTTTTGTGGCTTTATTTGATCGTTGAACAAGCTAGAGTACCATTGGCTGACCCCAAATTTGATCTATTGCTTAACTAAGCGCTGTTGTTCTTTTTTTGGGGTGACCAACATGGTATGTCTGAAAAGGTACTAAAAGGGGTCTTTTTCCGTGAAATGACATTTTCATAAATCTTTGCCTTTGAATTCTTAGAGACATTAAAGCGAGCCTCAGTAAATCATAAGGTTACTGCTGTGTTACAAAAATTAATGACTTTTTAGAGCGTATTTTTCTAAACCAAACTCAAATTTTTCAATTTTTTCAAAAATTAATGACTTTTTAGAGCGTATTTTTCTAAACCAAACTCAAATTACCGTAACTTCACAAGCACAAGACGCATCTTTTTCTAAAGCCGTTCAGCATGAACAGACCAAGAAATTTCGAGGTCAAAGGACCCTTTATCTGCTGCTTCCCACTCGGAATTGGAAAAGTACCATTTTTCGAGGCACAGTGGTGCGGCCGGACTGCTTACTTGAAAAAATGAAAAAGATGTGTCTTCTACTCGAGATATTGGGGTAAAAATTCTAAGATACCGTTTCTAGAGACTGATTTCCCAATTTTAACCAGTGTGCCCAACATTTCTAGTAAAACGCAAATCTTCTATTTTTGTACGGAGCCAACAGTCCAGGATTTAAAATGCTAGTGAACTTTTGGTTTAAATTACGGAAGAACTTTCGCGCCAACCTTGTGTAGATATCTGATGTGAAGTGTGCCTGGCTAAATAAAAGCTAATCTGCATAATATATAATATTTATTATGTTTCTTCGGGTTAAATACCCTTAGAGGTAAACCTTACTATGGAATGCGATTAACTCGTATTTATCATAGGCTCTGAGAGTAAATTTACACCAATTTATAATTTACATTTATTTAGTTCAGACGCGCGAACTTCAAAATTCATCTCTGAGCCACGTGGTTATTGATGCCAGATTTATGCACAAGATGCAGTAGGAACAGATTTGTCTCAAGGAAATGAAAAACCTGGTTCGAGAGGTTTTGAAACTCATGTTCCTTACAGATGACAGTCATGGAATCCGCTGTTCCTTTTCGACAAATCAGGTGAAAGACGCTAATATAAGCCTGCGTAAAGACTAGGCTATTGTCAGGTAATCTCACATTATAGTTGTCATGCTTTTACTCAATTAAGGCTAGACCGCAAAACTCAATTTTTATGTTCAGGAAGCGTTGCACTCGATTTATTAGCTACATAATAATGTTTTACATCAACTTTTGCATGTCTGCTAAATGAGACAATCGCGACTTTAGATTTGAAGTATTCTTTATAAGAGTTGCGAACGAATAGTATTTTCGGCGAGATTACGAAACTGACTTCCTTCTTGATAGAAGTCAAGTATTGGGTGGTCGCTGAGCAATTAACTGAGATTGGCTGGGATTGTGCAGGGTGCTATATTAAGCTTTCAAAGAATGACAAGGGCGGATAAACTAGAATTCTTAGTCCGAAATATTTTTATGACTGTGCACACAAGTTCATTGTTGCACAGTCAACGTATGGACATATTGCAAAGCTAGCAGATCTTGCCCACTACAATACTTCCAAACTTCAGAGTTTTCTGGAGTTTGCAAATGTTGTGATGGGCAAAAGCCTGGCAAGACTATAATAAATTTGCAGTTTATCCTTCAATATCAGCAAATACGCAGAGTTTTACAAAAGCGTCTTGTGTTTTATTCATCGAAAAGGTTGAGGTTTTACGACTCTCAATTATAATAGAATAAATCCCAGTGAATTCCATGATTATCATCTCAAAGGAGCAGGAGCTTCAACACTTCTCAAACCACTTTTCTCTAAAGCAGATTGACATCTAAGGCTTTTTAAAGCAAGGAATGTCGTTATCCGAATGTCAAATCGATAAAAGATTATGATGCAAATCTTAAATATTTTGACACGTAAGTCTACAGAAAGATTTGAGAGTTAAGTATTGTGATAGAGGCTGAAAAATGAGGTGGGTTCATAATAGTGTTTTTAAGTGCAATTTTTTTCAAAATTTTCTATTTTTTTTCAAAATCAAATTTGATGCAACTTTTCAAAACACTACCTTGTAGAACTTGCTGTGCTCTATCGAATCAAAACCACAGACTTTATCCAAAAGAAGCATAATTTACCTTATTGTGGTTTAAAACAGTTTTGAAGCTAGATCTCGACTTATTAACCGAATGATTTGAGCTTCTTATTTTCAACAACTTCTTCATAGAGTTTGAGTGCGTTTTCAATACTGAAATTTCATTCATGTTCTGGAAATCAAAGAATATTCAACCACTTACTAAGATTTGAGCCTAAGTTCATGGCTTCTTTAGGAAAAAAAGTGGGTTTTGCGCCACAAGATAGTTATCCCAGTTCATCTTTTTGTTGGCACTTTAGAGAAACAAATTTTCAAAGATTGTACTGCGAATTACGTAATTTTGAGTCTGGTTTTAAATAGTGCCAAAGCCGTAGTATCAAAATGGCGATAGTTATCCTCAAGAAATCTTTGAAATGTTCCTAGCAATGCTCCGAACGTTTGGCAAGCTTTGATCAATGGTAGTGCAGAAACAAAAAGTGTGAAAAATTCTTTGCAGTGAAAATTGATTTATCAACGCATTTTCTTCACAAAACACAGTTTGGAACCAAAAATATATCATTGCTTACCTAGAATACTGTAGGGTTTTTTTGGAGTCTCAAAGTGTCTTTGCTTGTAAAGTGCAATAATTAGGAGATGTGCCTCGCAAAATGACATTTTTCATGAATTTTCCTTGCATGCTTATGCTATTCTTTCAGCTCACAGCCTTCGAATAAGACCACTGAAGGAGTGGGTGCGTGGGCGGGGTTGACCTCTGTTGCGCGAAGGTGCGAGGAGCCTTTTGGAGTGTGAATGCTGGTGCGAATAGAGGTGCTAGGAACTCCTGCGTCCCATCCCTCGCATGCACATCTTCTATGGTAATTCCAAAAACAGGCAGGGCGATATGAAAAAGGGAAAAGGAAATGTAAAAAAATACAAGGTGCTGGTCGGAAATATAATTGTGTGCTAATCCAGCAGCATATCGGTGCATATTTCAGAAAATAGATAAACAGTGATGGTAAGGAATTGGAAATTATGAGCTTTGACTAGGAAAAATGATGCCCCCCCCCGTCGACATTTTATAATTTCT
Organism: Cylicocyclus nassatus; assembly: GCA_958299035.1. Taxonomy (NCBI): domain Eukaryota; kingdom Metazoa; phylum Nematoda; class Chromadorea; order Rhabditida; family Strongylidae; genus Cylicocyclus; species Cylicocyclus nassatus. Next base: position 70,254,411 of record CATQJL010000112.1, read on the forward strand.
TTACCAAGTAAAACACTCTTCACCCTGGAGGGGCTGCGACCACTGTGACCCCCTTCATCCTGGAGGAGTCATTCTTATCTTATCGCACCTGTGGTGGCGTTCATTTGAAAAAAAGCGACATTACTTTCGGAACAACCTAATAAATCGTGTCTTAACATCAGGATTTACCCATAAAACCGCAGACAACCTCCTTTTTCACGTATACGGTGGGAACATTTTAGGCTGCAACAAAAACTGTGTTTTGCTAAGCTCTATTTCCAATCAGCTCTTTTCACAAATCTATCTATTACAAGACAGATTTCGCAAATAACTTGCAAGCTCCTTTCAAGCCCTCTCTAATAAAATTATCGGTCTAAAACAGGTTTTGTTTCTGGTCTCAATCGCTGATATTGCAGAATTATAAAATGCTGCACTCAGATCTAATTTTTGTTACTGTTTTGAACTGCGCTTACAGTCCAAATATATATGATACACAACCAAAATAACTTTATTGTTACAATAAACACCGCCTACTACTAGCATCCTACTTTCCTTCCATTCCCACTCAACAACTTCTATTACTTCTCATAACTCAGCTGGGACAATACTAGGTACCTACTTCCATTCCCTTTCCGGCGGGCGCTATATATTTCAATAGTAGCTTTACAGTCAGAGACGATGGACATAAAGAAGGGGAAGCTTAGAGGACCGACCCTGTGTCGGGAGCTAAAAGAATGAAAGCGCGAGAGAGCCCCGCTCTTGGCTTTAGGCAGCTTTTATACTCGCCAACGCGCGTCGCGCGCTTGCCGCTAAATCAACGTTCATCATGAACGAGAGTTCATGACACTCCCGACTTCACAATTGTTTTCCACGGCGATTGCAAAAGCCGTTCCTCCGCCCGCCTTTGTTTTTGTAGATTTCCACAAAGATAACAACATTACACAACAACAGTCAAAGTTATTAAACTAAAATAATATAAGTGTTAACAAGAAACTATTGACATGTTTCTACTTAATATATCTGATGGAGTGTAGAGGGCGTCTTGTGTTTGCAATGATGTCTCTTCGGCTCGGCGGTGTAGGCACACTGTTCGTTTGGTGTTGTATACTCAGCAGTTGAGGGAAGTAAGCAGACGTTGACGAAGCATCAGTTTGAAGACGATGATTTTTTCCAGTTATTTCCAGTTATTTCATTTTCTTTCATTTCCGCTTATATTTCTTTCTTTTTTGTTTGTTTTTGTTTGTTTTGTTTTCAGTTTGTTTCAACCATGATTTCATAAAATAGTAATAGGGTACTTATTTTCATACAAGAATATTTTACGCATTTTATAGGCTTTATCTTAAACTTCAATACCATGACTTCCGAGATACACTATCAAATTATAAATGCTTACAATTACATTCTATCATTGCAAATGCGAAAATTTCACAAATTATTACAAGCTTTGCAATCAATGATATGAAATGAAGCTTTAGATTACAACCTTACAAGATTACAATAAGTTCAGGAATTTCAATCATCTTTCGACATAGGGAATGTAAAAGGACAAAATGTGGAATGATGTTTTTTAGCTTCATCATCCCTTCCATCTCTTTCACAATAAAAACACAATGATTTTGTTTTGCAAAAAGTAACTAAGTGATTTGCGTGCTTGAGGCACCTTTCACATTTGTTCAAATCATGAACGCGGTGGTACCTGTCTTCCAGTGTTGCATACTTCTTACATTGGGTCGCGAAGTGTTCGCCATAGCACAGCATGCACGGTCCCTGACGTTGAAGTCCACTGGGTCCCGGTGATGGCGACCGCTGTTGCTTTTCCCTTTCTTTCTTCTCTTCCCTTTCCCTTTTCGGGTATGATTCCCTTTTTCCCGTGCTTTCACCGAACCGTTTCCCGTCTGTTTTTTCCTGCCAATAACGGCTTTCGAGACGTTGCAACTGGTTCGTATGAAATTCTGATGCGTGCTGAAATGAATAAATGTCATTTGTCACATTTTACATGTGCTATTTACCTTTTTTGAGTTTCTGAATTCCCCATAAGTGGCAATTGGTCTTTTTCGATTCTTAAAAACCACCAATAGACATAGGAATAAAATTCTCCCTCTTCATTTTTCAATTTATTTCACCAAACCCCCGCTTATTTACTTATTTTGATTTACAATTTATTACTCACCGCAATTGTGGCTAATTTTCCTTCCATGCTTTCCAATCTCGCGTTGATTCGTATGAGTTCTGCCCTTATGCCACTAGTGGGCTGGAGGTCTTCCGGTTCTCTTCTTCTTGCAGGGTTCACCAAGACCCTTTCGTTTCCGATGGTTTCAAACTGATCCTCCATTTCTTCGTCGGAGTCGGGTGGCGGTCTCACTGGTTCTGGTTGTTCTGGTGGAGGAGCGTTTTCCTCTCTCTCTTCATTCATCTGCAAAATCTGTTTTCAGCTTTCTGGTCTTTCATTTACTAATTACAAAATCACGCCGACAAAATTCCATGGAGGATGAAAGTTTTTAGCAAAATATTTCCTAAGGAATATGAGTTACTACTATGTACAAGATGAAAATTTCATAAATGCTAAAGTTTCAAATGCAAAATTTCCACAACGATCTGAGGATCTTAAAGGGAAACATAAAAATGAGGCGCAGCATCCTGCGCAGCGCGTGTAAGAAGAAATAAATAATTCGAAGTGGAAGGAATGTGGGCATGAGCATTATCATGTTTAAGCCGTTTTGCTTTTCATGAGAACTCCAACATCGAGGCAGATATGTTGCGGTGATAAGCGTCACGACCGTAACACTGGTAATTACGCACACCGTATAGATGAAATATGTTTTACATATATCGAAGAAATGCATAATGTCAGGCAGGACAAGGGTAAAATCCTCTGCCAATTCTTCTGTTTTGTTCCCTATTTTGAAATATTTCCAAATTGGTTTCATTCCATTTATATAATTTAACGTTCCTTCCAATTCAAAAAGCGTTCGATGATTTCCGCATTCGGCCTTGCATTGCTCTTTTACTGTTGCAACATTTGAAAATAGCCGCACTTCATTTTTTGCTCCCTCTGGAGTGCACGAAAGTGTAAATTGTTGCGTTGAACAAAAAACTTGTGCGATTGTGTGTGGAACGTCTGAATAACATGTCAGTTCGGCTACTGCACCCTTGATGCAGTTGTAACATCCTCGTATTGTTGTAAGTATGATATTGCAAGTAAAGTCAGTGTAATGTTGACTAATTTCAGTTACCGTAGCTTCCAACATTATAGCTAGTTCCACAGTTGCCATTTCCGTGTATATCATCGGTTCCTTATTGGTTTGTGATGTTATAACGCCGCCACCTGGTAGAGGTATCGGCATAGTATGTGCTAAATTCATTAGAGCACTTACATTGTTGTGCTTGCAATAGCAGTTCGCAGAGTTTTCAGCTGGATTGCATTTGCATGTATTTTCTATGATACATGTAGAGTCGTCTCTCAAAGGATTCTTATCGCAAGCATAACTGAAAGTTGTAGCTTCAGTGATGAAGGCTGTGTTCTGGTCATCACTTACGAATCTTTTTGACATTATTGTGATCGGTGATGTCATTACCGAAGTAACTTCCACTCTTATACTTCCCAGTTGCTTCGTGGTGTGTGGTTTTACTCCGACATTGTTGAGGTTCATTACTTTGCGATTTCTGCGGGATTCCTCATAGTTTAATCTTACCATTTCCGACCACGTTGGACATTGGAAGATTTCAAAGATTTTTTCGTCCATAGGAACATGATATATACGGTAGAATAAACATCCTGAGGATGGAAATCCACAGGAGCAGCCGATACCCCCGCACGATTCCGTGCAGAAGGTTATTCCCGTATAATTATTCGCAATGTCAAGTTCTTCAACTTTGCTGTCGGGAGTAATACGTGCACATTTGCTTCCTGTACAAGATCCCATGTGGGGGCATCTTTTGCTGTACTGCACTCGTGTTTCTGTGTTACGAGTAAAGTACAATGTCTCCTTCCTGCACTGCATCCACATTCCAGCGAAAGTAAGCTTCAAAATGTGCTGTGTTTCATTACGATGTCGCACGTGTAGGCAAAGTTCTGGTCGGAGCGGCTGAAGTTTAGCTAATACCGTCTTTCGTATCACACAACTATTGTCTCTGTCGTTACATAGAGAAGTCTCCGTTGGTATAATCACTGTTTGTTGACATCCGTATGTGACGTGTACGGTGGCTGCTATGGTCAGAATTTTTACAATCGTGGATGCAGCCCATTTCCTTCGTCTTTCATTTCTTATTTCAACGAGTGGTATAGATTCAGTATCCTCTCTTTTGCATTTCACAAGATTTCTGAGACAGTCTACTATCATGAAGACAAAGCACAGTTTATGTACCATTGCTTTAGTTCCTTTCAATATTTTCTTTGCCACGAATAACGTGACACAGCTAATTACTATCAGCATATAAAGTAAGATTCCTGCTACTCCAATTGCTAGTTTTGGCCAACATTCTGGGTTAGAAATCATAATGCTACAAAAATTGCAGTCTATTTGTTCACAGAATGGACTCGGTGGACAAAGTTTATGCGAGGATACTGTACCACTTGTTGTTAGAGCTTTTACTGCGACGTAGTAAGGGTGTAAGATTACTTCTGGAGAGAACTGTATTGTGATGTTCATATCGGGTTGTTTAAGTTCAAAACATTGTTCATTTCCACAAACTTGCAACTCTTGAAATGAAAGTCGTGTGCCAATGTTAATTCCTCCCTTTGTGCATTCCATGCGCACGTCTTGGTTGTTCTTTGCGTTCGCATTTGCGCACAATAGGGTTATGATCGCAAGAGTTAGCCATCGATGCCATTTCACGCCTGCGTTCGATATTGTTTCTGCGGCACGGCTAATCAATGTAATGTTTACGTATGTTTTACCTTCTTTTGCGCGGCGTGCCAGAAATGGTCGCTTTCTGTTGGCTGTATGATTTTGTTGTTCTGCGGCATTTACGTCGTCTTGATGTTTAACATCCACCGGCATTGATTTTTCATTCTTTTCTGGGACTCTGTTTTCATACGCTACTTTCTCGTCGTTGTCTATTTCCAATGGAATTAACATATTTACTGATCTCTCCACAACTGATTTTGCGCTTTTAACTTTCACCGATCTGATTTCTCCGTCGTTGTCTTCCATTAATTCGACTACTAGCCCTAAAGGCCACTCTCCTCTTGACTGGGTGTCGTCCATAATAAAAACAACTTCTCCTATTGTTGGTTTTTGACGGGTAAACAATTTCTGCTTTATTCGTTTTTGGTGAAAGTTACGAGTTCCAAAATATAATGATTAATCCAAAGCTTCCACATGCTGTTGAGGTAGCTTTGTTGTTTGCAGAAATATTCTTCTGCTTCTTCTTTCGTTGATATCCTTGGAATATAATCAGGATCACTTTCTGCCTTCTTTACATGTGGGTCTAACAAAGTTAGATTTGCTTTGGGAATAAGAAAGTCTATTGGTCGTAATATTACTGAATCTTCGATAGTGCTTCCCATATATGTGAGCGGTCTCATATTGACCATAGCTTCAGTTTCGGTGACCAGAGTAAGGAAATTTCTTTCATCGATGTTTCTTTTGCTCATAAATTTCCGTAATATACTTTTCATAATGCCTATCATCCGCTCATAAAATCCTCCTTTCCAGGGAGAAAGTGGTGTAATGAATCTCCATTCTACTTTTTCCGTGGTCAGAAATTCCTCCACATTGTCGCAGAAAATTTTCTTTTCGCAATCTTTCAAGATATCATTACTTAATGTAAAGTTAGTACCGTTATCGGATATGATAATTTCTGGTTTTCCTCTCCTCGCAATTAGTCGGCGGATAGCATTGACTGTTTCATTTGCGCTGAGATTGTTTACGATTTCTAAGTGTACCGCACGCGTAGTCATGCATGTTGCGAGCAATACCCATCTCTTACATTGTTGTTTTTCGGAATCGATGATGCGGAACGGTCCCGCCAGATCGACGCCGACATGAGCGAATGGACGAGAGGGTTCGATGCGCAAATGAGGCAACGGAGGGGAATTTGGATAGAAGTACGGTCTGCTATTCCAACGTTTGCATGTTATACATTTTCTAACAAAGTTCTTGACTATTTGTCGACCTTTTGGGATCCAAAATCGTTGTCTTAGTTCGGCTAAAGTACAATTTACTCCTTGGTGCCCGCACTTGTTGTGGGCTTCCTTTACGAAAAGTGTTGTCATGGGGTGTTTCGAGGGCAAAATGATGGGTTCCCTAATATCCCTCCCCAGATGACAGGTTTCAAATCTTCCCCTACATCTCAGTATTCCTTCATCATCTTTGTAAATGCAAAGATTTTCCCATTTTTTCCTGTACTCCTGAGCGACTTCCTTCTGCATGAATTTGATGAGGATGTTTTCTGAAGTTTTCAAATCTTGTGCATTTAGCTTGCATAGTGGGCGGGCGTTCGTAATGGTTTTTAACTCAGGAAAAACTTCGTTTAAGCGGGTTTTTCTTGTATTATTGACTTTTACATAGATGTGTACCTTCAAGAATTTTATTACAAGAGCCATTACTCTTCGATACTTTGTGAGCGTAGAAAACGAGTTTTCCTGGAGTATAAATTGCCTTTCATCGCCCTCTTGTTCCATAGGAGTTACAGTATGTTGCGCCAGGTTCAAGATAATGTTCTTAGGTTTTCGTTCATCTTGTATTACATACTCTGGGAAACTTTCCCATTGGACAGTGTTAGCCTCAATAAAAGGTGGCCCTGACCACCATGAGTGCCCTGTTATTTGTTCTTTAGTTAGACCGCGAGTGGCACAGTCTGCGGGATTTGTTTCTGTACTAATGTAGTGCAAATGAACCTTCCTACTATTGCTATGCCATTCTGTTATTGTTCTCCTGATCTCATTGCAACGGTTCCTTACGAATGTTTCTGTTTTTTCACTGGTTTGGACCCAGTTCAAAACGATTTGTGAATCACTATATATGCGTATTACATCGACTTTGCATGAAAGCTGTTTCAATACGAAGTTAGTCGCGTTCCAATCAGTAACGCGAGTAACTCTAAGCGTGGAATGGTTATTCTTTTGTTCTTGCTGGTCATAGGAGCGAGTCGTTGTCTTGCCATTAGTAGGCCTGATTGCACTGTGCCGTATCTGTTTAGCGTCCGTATGTATACGGCTGCTGCATAGGATGTTGCTGAAGCATCTACAAATGTATGCAACTCGTAGCTGTCTGTTCTTTGCCCTTGCAAGATATGACGCGGAAGCATTACCCCGCTTCCTTCTACATTCTCACATATTGTCTTCCATTTCGTTTCGTCATCTGGGGAGAGTGGGTCATCCCACTCATAGCGCGTTTTCCATAATGATTGCAGGAAAACTTTCGCTTGTAGCAGCAATGGTATTAAGTATCCCAAGGGATCAAATGTAGAATGTATGGCTTGCAAGACTTTCCTTTTGGTTGGCTCTTCTTCATACCGTAATTTGCACCTTATGGAGAAGGTATCGTTTTGCGGATTCCATGGTATTCCCAGAATTTTTACGTTCTTTCCCTTGTATAGATCTTGTTGGTCGATCAACCTGTTGCATGCTGCGTCATTAGTCATAAACTGTCTGAGATTCATGGAAATGTTTTTGAAAACTGCTTTACAAAGTTGATACTTTCTCACGAGCGATTCAGAATCATCAGCTGTTAGTAAGACGTTATCCACATAGAGATTTTCCTCTGGTTCTTCATAAGTTTTTGTGTCATCTTGTTTTTGTCTACTTATTCCATATTTTATGGACATAGCGAGTAAGAAGGGAGATGCATTGATTCCAAATGGCAGGCGGCAGAATCTTAGGATTTTCAAATTACTGGTTGTGAGTGGTTTGTTTACGTCTTTCAGCCACAGAAATCTCACGGAATCCCTTTCCGATTCTTGTAGGTATATCATGTGAAACGCCTTTTCAACATCCGCTATCATTACTTTAGACCCCAAGCGTGACCGCAGCAGTATTCCACATAAGTTAGGTAGAATAAGTGGGCCTTGATGAATAACATCATTGAGGCTTAGTTCGCCTTTCCTTTTAGATGAAGCATCCAGTACGATACGCGTCTTCGTTGTCGCACTTTCCATTTTGATCACGGCTTGGTGCGGTATGTAGTAACAGGGATTTTCCTTTTTGGGTGGTCTTACCACCTCTTTCACGAAGTTCTTCGTGAGTTGGTCGTCCAGAATCTTGCAGTATTCTTTCCAACATTGAGGGTTTTTATCCTTCATTTTCAAAAGCTGATGCAATCTGCTTACTGCTAGGGTGTAATTGTCTGCCAAATTGCATTTATTACTTTTCCAAGGAAAGCAGACGAAGATTTTGTTGTTCTCAAACCTTACCTTTGCATAGAATTCCTCTATTATCCGTTGATTTTCTTCGTTTCTGTCTGCGAATTCTTCTATGCCTACTCCTTGTAACTTCCATAAATCGCTATAGTCCATATTATCTTTCTCTATTATATTATCATCTGTACTTACTGTGTACGTCCTCAGCACGTGTTCGTAGTATCTTTCGTTGTCTTCGTGATTCCACGATTGCGACCGCCCTGATATTACGGGACCAAAGAATGTAGACGTTACGAACAGACCTGAAGGTAGACGTATCACAGGGGCGTGCATTTTGATGACTATATTGAAATAGTCTATGCCGATTAAAATTTGAGGAATCACTGTTGTGGGTACTTCCTTGTACTCCGCAAAGTATTCCTTCAGCGTCGCGAAGTCTTCCCGTGAGATTTCCTCCAAGTGAAGTTTCGGCAATATTTTTTCGTGAGTGAGGAAGTCAACATCAATTCCTTCTCCCTCATTATTGAATAGGGTTACACTAACGTGCCCTACTCTTTTGTTTTCTGCTCGGCCTCCAAAGGTCGTTACCGTTACCTCCATTTCTGTCTCTATGTCAATCTGCATCCTTTTCAATACAGACTTGCATATAAATGATTGGTCTGCTGCTGAGTCTAGCAGCGCATATATTACCTCAAAGTTACTGTTAGCGTTGTTGAATATACGCGTAGGCACAATCATAAGTCGAGCATGTTCACTGATTTCCACTCTAGACATCACGGAGTTTTCTTCTGGTTGTTTTGCAGAGAGGTTGATCGTATAGCAATTTCTGGTATTATTTCTGTTCTGTCTAGGTGGAGTTGGCGATCTGGAGAACCTTACTCTGGGCACTCTCGCCTTAGGTGATGTAAGTCTGGGTTTCGGAGTTAAATTTGTTCCGCTTTCCTGCCTGGTCTCAGTTATGCGTTTAGGTGATTTATGTCTATCACTTTGACGCATCATTCCATGTCTTACTTCTTCGTTTCGTACCCATGGTCTCGGAGAGCTCTTTCCTGGGCTTTTCGTCCTGCGGCTCCAGTTTCTGTTCGTGCCAATTTCATTCTTCGGCGTTTTACAAATTATAACACTATGAAATCCATGGCAAGTGGAGCAGTTAGGTCTGCGGCAGTCTTTCGTATGATGTTTCTTGCTGAAACATTTCCAACAGGCCTTTAGAGATTTTAATCTTTCAATTTTCTCCTCTGGAGTACGATATATGGGGCATGATTGGAATAGGTGATTACGGCCACATCCTGTACATGCTATGGCAGTTCGAAGTTGGAATATCGTGAGTTCATCACCCTTTTCCACTGGTTGTTTACGCCCTTCCAAATGCTCCTGACGCCTAACTATGGCAGAAATGTTGTTCAGAAGGTCTTCCATGTTCCAGTCATTTCCTGAATCAAACTCTTTACGCATCACTTCATCCTGAACGGCCTTACTAAACTTTTCCAAAACCATGCTTATCATATTCGTTGTGTCTACTACTTCCCCTTTTTTACGCAGGGTTGCAATGATGGCTTGTACATCGTTTAAGTTGTTCCTGAGTGATCTAGGTTCGTCTCTGCATTGTTTCATTGCTTTAAGTTGACCTATCATCATCATGGTTACTCTTTTGGGATCCTGGAATTGCGTTTTCAATTGCTGAATGGCTTTATCGTAGGATTCGCTTGTCCTGGGGAACATTCTGAGTGCTCTTGCTGCATCCCCCTTGCAGCAGTTTAGCAGGATCGAAAACTTCTCTATGTTGGAATAAGGTTGTTTGTCCACTATTTCTTCAAAGATTTCCCAAAAGGAGTCAAATTCACTTGCCTTCCCATCAAACTCCGGGATTTTTATTCCACCCAAGAGGTGTCTACCAAAGGTGAATGTCGATTCAGATCTCATTTCGTTTCTATGGACCTCATTTTCCCTTTCGTGTTTTACTTCCATGAGTTCAAATTTCAGTGATGCTTCCTGGCATTCTATCTCAACTAATCTGTTTTCCAGTTTACCGTATAATTCTGTTGCAAGTTGGAGCAGGTCATCTCCTTTCTTGTCCTCCCAGTAAGCATTGAACTCTATTTCAATCGATGTTCCTATTTCTTTTCTTTCACTGTCGGTCAGCATTTCATAGATTTTCGAAGTACAGTCTTCGTACGTCTTCCATACCCTTTCTTTTTGCTCTTCCAGACGCTTACACAAGTTTTTCAAAACTATAGATTTCAGAAGCAGAAAATGTTGGAGCTCTTTGGCTTCCGTTGGGAATTGCCAGGGCTCTTGGTATTCCTCTGCTTCTTTCAGTGAAGTTGATAATGTGTTAACCAGGCGGGAAAGCTTTTGCTTTACCGTCTTTAAGTTTAGCGCAGTACTCATGACGTTCTATGTCGAGTGCATGAACAGCGTATTGCATGCGCGTGTATATATACACGTTTCAGTGAGATAACATTGGAATGTACGTTTGATATCTTTCTCATAGAAGCTTCTTAATGTTGTTAGATCCTTTATCAAAGAATTTCTCACGTGAGTCATAAATGCCTCCTATGTTTTTCCTCCCATGGCGCCGATCTCATTAGAAATCCCTATCACAAACAAATTCAAATATTAGAACAATGTATTAGAGCTTCTGCTTGCTTTCTGTCATCTTTTCAAGAATGCCACACTGGGCACATGTTTTCAAACAAAACCGCGGTCATTCGTGCAGGGCGGAGGAACCCTGGGTTTTCTTCGAGTTTCCGTCTCTAGGGGGTTTTCGGCCTACCCAGGCCTGGTTTTCTACAGGTTTTCCTTCCATCGGTTTCTTATCTAAGGGCAACCGCTCCCTGGTTTTCTACGAGTTGTCCTTCTCTCGGTATTTTTTAATAGGGCTACCGTTCCCCGGTTTTCTACGAGTTTTCCTTCTCCAAAGGTGTGGCCTTGCCTCTTTCAAATAATTATGAGTAAGACGCGCGTTGCTTATATTTACTGAAGAACATCAAAGTTTGCAAATTGTATTGAGAGCGCTAAGGAGAGAAGAAATGAAGGAGCGAAGAATAAAGAAAGATAAAACAGAAGTGAGTCAATGCGAATTAGTGCTGTGCCAAGGTGATCAGGCTTGACGCAACACCGTAATTGAAGAGACTTACCTCAGAAACTTAGATCTCCTTGACTCTGTCGTTTGTAATGCTCTAGTGGGTCCTTCTAGAGCAACTTTCACAAATATTTTTTGCAGTAGTTTTATGCGTTCCTTTACCACGCTTTTCAATGCCGGCCTTTACCAGTTCGGCCGATGCACCATGTTTTGAACTGCGCTTACAGTCCAAATATATATGATACACAACCAAAATAACTTTATTGTTACAATAAACACCGCCTACTACTAGCATCCTACTTTCCTTCCATTCCCACTCAACAACTTCTATTACTTCTCATAACTCAGCTGGGACAATACTAGGTACCTACTTCCATTCCCTTTCCGGCGGGCGCTATATATTTCAATAGTAGCTTTACAGTCAGAGACGATGGACATAAAGAAGGGGAAGCTTAGAGGACCGACCCTGTGTCGGGAGCTAAAAGAATGAAAGCGCGAGAGAGCCCCGCTCTTGGCTTTAGGCAGCTTTTATACTCGCCAACGCGCGTCGCGCGCTTGCCGCTAAATCAACGTTCATCATGAACGAGAGTTCATGACAGTTACATCTCTTTTTTGACCAGGATTCCCATTTGATAACAACCCTCTGAACATAGCTCATAGGTAGAAAATTCGCATAGCTTACACATAATTATATTTTCAAAAATAATCAGGCTGAAGTGGCTGAGGAATTAAGAATGGTAGAGTTGCAGTTAATGTAGTTATGACTCTCCTTTGAAAAGGCAATTGCCCTGCTATGGGCAATATTGCCCATATGCCCACTTTATTGATGTAAGCTTGAGCGTGGGACATCTTGTCGACATTTTTTGCAAATATTCTCAGATGTTCAATCACAAAAATTTGAGAAACTTTAGAGTTTGGGTTTGAGTTTACTACAGTAACGTACAAAACTCGCAAATTTGATCGCTTTTTTTCTGCAGTCGCGAAGATGCTTCATTTTTGCACCAGCCTAATTCATAGATACATGCGAAAATGTCTAATCAGCTCTGGGTTCCTTCACAAATGTATCTATGGGCTACAAGTGCGTATCTGAGGTGATCTTTTTCATTCCGCTCGTTGTTCGTGCGAGTTTCATTTTTATACACGGCCCTGACAGGTGAGAGCATCCAGCCCGTGCTTCATGAGAAGTTGGTTAGCATGGCCCAAACAGTAGCACAGTACGACCTATCGAGATAAGAATTTCGTGCCCTTGGCCAAACTTGCCAGATCGGATCCTTGAACCCACGCAGTGTCCTAGATGTGAGGCACAGGCAGTACGATAGGATAGGAATCGTGATAAGTAATGTGTTCTAGTCTAGCCCCTGATCTGGTTATCTTGTGGTCACTAGCGCCGAGATTTCGAACCCGTGGTTTCACCGTCCAGTGATAATGAGAAAAAATTCCTCAAAGTTTTCTTGCTTTTGTTACTCACGCATCAAACACCGAAAGAATTTTTTTAGAGTTTGCAGGTTCCTGAAGTCGCTCATGTACCAACGATACTTGGGTAATTTCGAAATTTTTCATCGAATGAATTAATATCGAATAAATTCGAAAGTGAAAAATTTCGAATTAACCAATATCAAATAAATTTGAGATTCAAAAATTTTCAAATGAATGAATCCTGAATAAAACTGGAAGATCAAAAATATTGAATGATATTTCGAATGAATATTCGAATGATTTATCGAATAACTAGAGCAACCAGATCTAAAACTTGCTCACATGATTCGGCTAAAGCCGATCCATTCATATTCAGCACCCCCACACCCCCTATACCAACTCCTAGCTCAAATTTTCTAGGAATTGGTGAAATCGATAAAATAGATTTTATTTTTGATTAGCACTCTCATTTACTTCCTGTTCCAACTCCCAGCCTCGTAGTTCAAAATTTTCCAGAAATTCATAAAAGCATCAAAATAAATGTTTATTCATAATCAGCACCCTCATTTACCCCTTCCCCCACCCCTCACCGGATTCTTAGCCTCGTAGCTCAAAATTTCCCAAAAAATTGATAAAATCGACAAAATACAGTTTTATTCATAGTCAACACCTTGCCTTACCCCCTTGTACCAACTTCCAACCCGTACTAGCATCTTGTAGTGGCAAATCACGTACGACTGTCGGTCGAAGTATGCGCAGGGCCTGTCGTAATCAAAGCTCGCATTTCTCAGTGTGGATTTTCTTCGTCCGGTTTTAGCCTTCATCGTAGTTGATAGGCTGACAACTCCCAGCGTTAAAGTGTCTGCAAGCCTACTTGAGAATCTTGGATGCACTGTGATAACAGAATTATCCTGTACTATTGCTGAATAAAATTTTTATGCAAGATGATAAAACTGCAGAATTTAGCGACCGTCTAATCCTCCACCACAGCTGCAATGTTCTTTACTTGAAATACATCAATACACTATTCGCGAAAAGTCTCCAAGCTAAAGAACAGAGTTGCGACATGAGTTTTAAAAGCAAGAGTGCTCATTGTGAACCAAAAGCATGAGCAACTCGAATAGCATATAACTTCAAATAAAACATTCTGAAATCTATTTAAATCCTCGTTTTTTATTATTCAAGTTTTCGAATTTTATTCGAAACCCAATTTACTCAATTATTCAAAGTTATAGTTACCCAATGGAAGAACTCCGAATACTTAATTTTGAATGCAAATATATTCGAATGCTTCATTCGAATAATCGAATTTCTATTCGATAGGTAAATTTTGAATTTCACAGGTCAAATTTTGGATTTCAGGTTACGCATGGAGTGGATTTAAACAAAAATTCAAAGAAGGAGAAAAGCTGCATCGGATAGTTTTGAATAGCATATCTTCATTCCACTTGTTTTGGCTAGTCTTTGTTCTTTGTGGTTTTTTAAGTCAAAAAGATGGAAAGACCTTGTAATGACCCAATACAATCATGACAAGAAAAAAGGCCCGCAAGATAATGTTTACAAAAGTTACCAAGCGGAAGAAAAGGCAAGGACGTCTTAAGGAATTGTCAAGGAAATAAAAATTCGTCCTGATTTTATGACATAGTACAATTACTGCTGCGAGATATGAACTCTGTGTGTATTCAAGCAGGTAAGAAAGCAATTTAAGCTTGACTGATACCAATTGATTGAACAGGTTCGGTTTCGGGAAGGCGGGGCTTCGTGAGCTAATTAAGGCTATATAATGATTACGGAGCACTAGTGCGAGAGAGACGCAGGTGCGTCGCGGGCGCGAGCGGCCTTAATCAGGCCACAAAGTTTCGCCTTCCCGAAGCCAAGTCAGTTGAAACAAAGGTTTGTCTTTAGATTGGCTTGTCGCAGGACCGCACTAAATCTTTCAGTACATTTTTCGATTTTCTTACAGTTAAGAGTATACTTATAATGAATTATAATATTAATACCGTAAGCTTGCAATTGCTAATTCGTTTGTGCAAATTGCAACGGTTGTGAGGTCCGAAAAGAGCCACGTCACGGTCAAAACCAGTATTTCAAGGACATCATTATGGCAATCATTTTGTTGGAGGGCCACTCTGACAGCTTCATCGGCATTTCAACAATATCTCTGCAGTAGCGAACGAGTTGTGAACACAGTGCTTGAAAGTGTTTACTTAACGAAGAAGGAAGCACATAAACTGCAACATTCCATAGCCCATCACCATGATTACCCCCTTCTTGATGAAGTCACCGCAATCAACGGCGTCGGCAAAACGGTATACATTTTTCCGGCACTGCATTTTCTGAATCTCTTCCTTTTTCCCTGCAAAACTTTACCATTATTTTAAAGTCTTCATTGTAGTAATGAATTCTTACTGCACATAGCAGGTACTGGACAGGACGCAAAGCACATAGTCGAAGCCGTCGGTCGCGTGTTCCATTGCGCAGCCTAACGCAAGGGTTCCAGAGCTGGTCAGAACCTGTAGAGATCACATTGATATTTGAAATTTGAATAAACATTCACACCTGATCCACAAACTCTTTAACCGCATTGTTCGGCATTGCTAGAAAGTCTATGTTGGCCTAAAACGCTGGCAATTGAGGATGAAATCGTTTGCGGATACCTAGTACCTGTAGAACCGCCATCACTGATTCAGACTCATTTACGACTAAACGAAACATTCTGTCGCATGGATGCATTCCGCAGTAATGACATTTCGCAGCTTCCTTGGAAAGTTTTCCCTTGTACTCCTGGAATTCCATAAATATTCCATAATATATATTCTGAAATTTGACTCACCACTGCATGAGGTGAAAACTTCTTGCTGCTTTCAGAATCCATTCCGGATCTTAAGTAAGGTAATATGATGAATTGTTAGTTTAGCTGTTCGTGTCGAAGAAAAAATGAAGAAGTGGGAATAGATGATAATTGCCTAAGATAATTGGAACTATCTATTCCAAGATCAGTAAGCAATTGGAGCGTACAATATTTAAAGGAGTTGGAAACTGTATAAACTTAATGGGCAATACTCTTCATTTTTTCACATCGCTAACTAAATATGTATCAATAGCTGTTTCGTCAGCGTCAGCTTTGCCAGACCGTCAATTATCAATCATTGCTTACAGGTCGCAGGTGCAGACGAATTCTCTTCTATCATAGCCTTCTGGGCGTCCCGGACGCTAATGACAAATTGGGTGCTGTCTTAGTAAGCACACTTTTTGAAGGATTAAGGTCGAGCTTTTGAAGTCGGGAGAAATTGGAAAATAACTGAAGACTGATTGAGCTAACCCTAAAAATGTTAACCGTTTTTAAAGGCTCGTCTTTCTGCACTTTGCTTTCCCTCGACTGAATCTTCTCCTGACGTTTGAAGAGATAAAATGCTCATGACTTCGACTTCCAGTTCTGACAAGGAGAAACGTGCCGAAAAGTAATTTTCAATAAGGAAGTGTTACCAATCTTGAAGTTAGCTTACTATCATTATCCACATTTATCAAGAATGCCAACATTATGACTAAACATGGGTAATCTAATATTTGATTCTACTGAAAGTTTCTGATTATTTCAGCTTTTGTAAAACTAAGTGACAAAACAGCTGTGTTGTGGTGACAGGTCATGTAGTTTACTTATTTGCTAGCAACCATGACATATCCTCTTTGTTACCATTCTAACACTTGCGATCTAGCAACATGGTTCTGCCAAAGATCAATAAGTAGTAAAAAGAATTCAATGCACTTCTGACAACTTATATTGGCATTTTGACAAAAAATATTGAGCATTTTAGCGCTCATGTCGTCAGATAAACAAAAGCCTCGCATGTGAAATGCCGCACCGTACAAGTGCTCGACGTTGCGTGTGGAATTCGTCCTCTGAAAGAATTGCCGAAACATTTTGGCAGCTAGAATTTCGAGCAAGAGACACGTTTGTGCTTAAAGAATTAAGAAAATGCTTCTTGATCATTATGAGTGCTCTAAGTCCTTCAGCAAGTTACCCTAAATAAAGAAAAGTAAGTTAGAACCTTGCAGATAAGTCCCTTTTCAATACAGGATTTTTGACTCTACGATCTCTTTTTCCAAAAATGGAAAGTAGCTTCTCTGTACAACGGGTAATTTGAAAAACTTCCCTTAAAAATCTACTGTTAGTTAGTTACTACTCAATGCACAAATTTGTTGGAAATTAGTAGCATTTCAGATTCATTGATGACGCCTTCAAGTTTCAAGCAGTGTAGCTTACGTATGTCCACTGTCCAAAAACCTAAAGACTGCTTGAACGAGTTCCTTGAGAGTTTTCGATGAGAAATAATAAATCTTTTCTCCATTCTTTCTTCCATCACATAAATTACCTACTTCCGAAATAAAAATTCAAACTTTGAACTTACTCAACTAATAGGTTGGTCTAGAAGTTCCTTCGCACTTATTTGAAAAAAAAACATGATTTTGCCTTTTAATGGATTTATCAAAAGTGTTGTTTTTTTTGAGTAGAAATCATTCGCTTTGCGGGGCTCCCCATTATAAAATAACATAAAAAAATGCGAGAGTCAAGAGCAAAAGCAAAGCTATTATGAATTTTTAAGCAATCTACAAACATCAAAAGAGCACTTTTGATCAGAAATTACGCGCATTACTGTAGTATCTTGGAATTAGTGTGAAAATGAAGCAAAAGTGAGATCAGTTGAAAAAAAACTACTTATTTTTTCAAGCATAGTCACTAAAAATACAATACCGTTCGTAATTTGTGAAAAAAAATCACCGCACTTTGCCGGAGCTCGCCGAACTTAGCGACTGGACAGACTGGACAGATTCATAAAACCATTCAACTCAACTCAACGAGAAGCATCTTTTGATATTTAGAAATGCTTGTTTGAGCACGACAGTCTTCTAGATTCCAAGGATCCTTTCAAAGTTTTGCTTACGGTAGGCTGATGTTGTGCAATGGTCAAAAACGCGAGTACCCTACCGTGAGCAAGAGTCTGGATGGATCCATAACTGACTGACTGTCGTGCTCAAGCAGGCACTTCTATACAGGGTATCTCAAAATAATGTGCACACTGTTTAATCTTGAATAACTCTCTTATTATGAGGTCTTTCGAGAAGCGGTAAGCCCCATTTTGTAGAGTTGGCTTCAACTTAGATTTACAGGATAGAGCGAATTACCGACCTCTCTTCATTACTGTAGGATTACGGTAGAAACTTGGAACATATGGCACTGTGGAAAAAGCTGCCTTTTTCAAAAATTTTCAAAAAGATGTGAAAACTTGTGTAATAGGGTTTTTAGGGACGCTGAGTTCAATACTCAACTACTATAGAAGCTTTCTTAACGTGTAACCGCAATTTTTAGGAACATTGAGAAAATGGCCGCTACTGCTTACCTCGCATAACTCTTCAGTGAAACATCATAATGAGTTGGGAACTTTACAGTTAGAATCAGCAACACTAATTGGCCTAGGATAAAGTTTTAAGTCTGTTTTGATTCCTTTCTGAGGCAAAATATGGCCTTTCATGGCCCAAAACCCTCTTTCAAGTTTCTACCGTCCACAGTCCCAGTCCCACAGTAATGAAGAGCGGTCGGTGATTCGCTCTATATTGCAAATCTAAGTTGAAGCCAGCTCTACAAAACGGCGCTTACCGCTTCTCGAAAGACCTCATAACAAGAAAGTTATTCAAAATCAAACAGTGTGCACGTTATTTTGGGACACCCTGTATATTAGGTTGGTTCAAAAGGAATGGCCGATTTGCGAATTCTCACTTTGACGTGCTATAACTTTTGGAAGAAATCACATTCCGAATGCGGTAAAAACTTTCAGAAGCAGCAAACCTTCTGCAATGCAGCGCACATTTATTTATACTTATATCACGAACGGGCAGAAAAATATGGATTGGAAAATAAAAAAGGTTCTTCTGCTAGAACCTTGTCTTTGACAATTCATATCTTCCTTCAAAGTTTGTTAGTATAAATGTTGAGTAGCCTATCTTGGCGCAAGCCAGTAGTACAAAATACAATAAAAAGATCCCGGACAGAAAAGTTTGCGAAAAAGAAAAAAATTGAAATTTGAAATTTCTCACTTTTTTGAACATTTTTTCAGTGTGCCTCAAAGTCCCGAATATAGAATTTTTTTCTAGGTACTGAACAGCTGGATGTTTTTGCAAAAACTGCTAACAGGATGCCCTAGCCTTACGCTTACAGAATTGAGCAATCCGGCGATTGACTTTTTCAGAAGAAAATTATGGGTCATAAAATGACCGCAACAGCTACCCATGTTTAGGCGCCGATATCTCAGTCTGGATAGCCTCAAAGAACACAGTCAAGTATACATAATGTAGACAATTTCTATTACATACAATAGCTAAATTTTCGAAGAAATCCCATTGATACGCGCTTAAATTCTGGCCGGAAATGTGAATGCAATGAGATTCAGAATTTGAATGCGGTTATTTGAAGCTCAGTAACTTTACAAGAAATGATGATGAGAGCCCATTTTAAGCATCTTTAGATAGAGCATGGAAACAGCATCGTGATGGTATACTACATCTATTGTAAAGAAGAAGAACTGATGGGGAAAAGTTGCCCTGAAAAAGGCTTGGAAAATCGGCCATTCCTTTTGCACCAACCTAATATATCAAAAGATGTTTCGTCGAGCTAACAGTCAAGTTGAATGGTGCTTTCGGATTCAAAATTCGCCCACTAAGCAAGATCTGGCGATGCAGCGCGAAGTTTGGCAAGTTTTGGTGGGGTGCGGTGATTTTTTTCACAAATTACGAGGATCTTGTACTAAAAGGTTGCAAGATGTAACCCAAGTAGAAATAGATATTCTGTCACAGGGTAATTACACGTTATGTCAAACATAGGTTCAAATTTGACTAAAATCTAAAGAATTTTCTCACCTTATTTCATAAAAAAAGACAACCTTTTATTTGAAGCTGAATGTCTGTTTGTATGTGAGTACGTCTGTATGTCTGTATGCCTCTATGTTTGTAAGTATTTTCTTAAAAGAAAATCTCATTCCTGGACCGTTTCGGACCAACTTTGCACACTACACTTCGGAGCGGGCGGACGTCGTAGGCTACTTTTCGTTATTAATCGATATTGATTTCGTCGATTTTTTGTAACCTTTCTACGGGGCTGGGAGTTGAGGCAAAGGGTAGGTGGTAAGTGAATGTGCTGATTACAAATATTAGGGTATCCCATAATTTTTTGCCGTTTTTACTTTAACCGTTGTCTCTTTGTATTTTTTCTTCAACTGATGTGGCTTGAGTAATCATTCGACAGGGCAAAGCAAGCTCTACAAGATATCTATAAACAATCCGCCCAAATTGTATTTCGCAGGAAATTCTGAGCTAAAATCTACTAACAGTTAAAAACGAACTTTTCCTTTGAAAATATCTCCGCCCCCAAAATGTCTCAAAGCCCCATTTATGCGCATGGTTCACATATCGCACATTCGATTGTACTATTTCAGTATTTTTTCATAGCTAAAAATAAAGAAAAAATGAATGTAGCAAAATGGCAAACTCCCCTCCCCTCCCTAGACATCTTACCCTTCCCAATTATGACCATTTATTTGTAAATCCCAAAAGTGCCCCACTCTCGAAAAATGCTTTTAGAAACGGTAGAAAATTATGGGCACCCTTATACAATATGAGTTTATGGAATTATCGATTACCTTTACAGATTCCATCGATTTTTGCAATGTTTGACCTGTGAGGCTGGGTGTTGACACAAGGAGGATAAGTGAGCAAGCTGAATACGAATGCGATGTTAGCCTTTGAAATTATCCATTATTTTTCCATCGATTTTATCGATTCTTCGTAAACTTCGATTTACAGGGCTGAGAACTGACACAGGGGGTAAGCGAGCATGCTAACTACGAGCCATCTAAAGTAAGGGCAGGGTACTGTGGTACTATATGTAAAAAGTGGCCATTTTGCGAATCACACGACTCTTTTGACTTGCTGAAAAATCAATATTTCTCTGAATGCAATAAAAATTATCGGAATACCAAACCTTTTTCGATACAGCGCACATTTATATGTACTTACATCACAAACTGGCAGGAAATATGGATTGAAAACAAGGTAGTTTTTTTTCTAAAATCTTGTTTTTAGCAAATAAATTCTCGCAGAGGTTGTTATCGTACGTGATATATTGCCAGTTTTGTAGCTGCAGGCTAGTAGTACAGTGTAAGGTTCTAAAGGGTTTAGGCAAAAAAAGCGAAAAGAAAAAATCTGATTTTGTGGTCTTCATTTTGATGCCTTTGAATCCCGAATATAGAATTTTCTAATTTTCTGCGTGATTTTCCTGCAAAATTTGTCAACAGAATACCTAGCCCTTAACTTTTGGCAATTGACTTTTCAGAAGAAAATTTGTAGGTTATAGTGATCACAACGGCTACCCTGTCGAAACACCGATATCGCAGTCTAGAATCTCAAAAAATAGTGAAGTGTGCGTAATGTAGACATTTTCAAGTACATACAGTGGCTAGATGTTCGAAGAAGCACCCTCCATTCGCGCTTGATTTCTGGCCAAAAAAGTGAACTCAATGCAAATTCTGAAATTGGTGCGACTATTTGAAGCATATAACTTTGAATAAATGAGAATGGAAGCTTGCTTCAAACAGCAATAGAAAGAGCATGAGAACATCATCTTAATGGAATGCTGTATCTGCTTCAGAGAAAAATTGAGAGAAAAAGTTGTCTGAAAAAGTGCTTGGGAAATTGGCCATTATTTTTGCATTAGCCTAATAGGTGGGACCGTGACAGTTGCTGTACGGAACTAAGACGTAGGCCCGTAGTGAAGCTCGGTAGATCAGATGATCTGAAATGAAGGCCTCAGATAAGGTTCGTAAGATGAACTGACAAGCGGCCACTCTCATTTGTTATAAAAGTGCGACCTGACCTGACAGGTGAGCATGAGAGCAGGTCCGCGATAATCTCACTTGACTTCCGTAAGAACAGAGTCTATTTTGAGACGATCTCAAGGAAATAGTGTGCAAAGGATGAGACGCAGAGAAAGGTTCCGTAAGTTGCTAATGAGTGAATTACGGGATACCTAATGTGACATAATGTTACGGACTGAAGTGCGCAAAGCTGCGCATGGGATACCAAGAATAGGGAGACAGTTTTCTCTTTTTTTGCAGGGTTTGCCTTGCCGTAAAAAACTGCGTTGAATGAAATTTCTTTATTTAACTCATTATATGGCAGTTCAAAAATTGTGGATTTTTGTCAGGATTCGTGCAAAAATACTGTGATTTTGTTTTGCTTACTTATTTGCTAGGTAAAGTTTTTGATAGCGTTCGCTATTAATTTTGTAACTGGCCATTAATGATTGTGTTTGTAGATGCCACAAAAATAATTCCCTTAGCCGGTCTCGAACTACGGCCGCTGGCGTTGCGTTGTAATCATTATCCATCTGACCACCGAACAAACAAAGTTGCGTTTTTTTCATGAGAATGCGCACTCTCTTCATCTCTATGAAACGATCTACATTCAGATCAATAGCGCGCTGGATGCCAGATTGAGGCGCCCTACTCAACTCAGGTCCGCCTCAAGAGAAATGCCCTGACGGGAAATTTACTATGGGTCATAGAGATATTCTATAGTGCTAATGACAGAACCGGGCGGGTCGCTTATGTCAGCTAGTCTAGAGTAATTTTGTTCATTTCTAACTGTCACATTACCTCGTATATATTCAAGGCACTGTTTTGAAGCGAAGAAAGAAATGCTCAAGAATTTTAGCATTTGAACGTAAAATTGCAGCTCACAAAGCACTGGAAGCGTCCTTCATTGTCCGGCCAAAGATAAATGGCGAAAATGAACAGATTTCAAGCACCAGCAATCTTATGTCGTTCATCGTATCTATTATATGGTACCCACATATAAGCTGCCCACTAATGGACAGTTCAGTCATTTGTCATCAGTGACGTTAGTGAGTGACGTTACTAACTTGGTGAGTTGCCGAGCGTGAAGACAGTACTGTCCATTCGGAACGAATGAAATGAAGGGAGCTTCGTGTAAAGTAGCAAATACTGACCGAAATCATCTTTCAGGCCTCTGGTAAGGAAGGATCACGAAGTCGAAGTGGCCGACCATTACAAGCTGCACACAGTCAGAGAGAGCTCAAAGGGTTAATTCCAATTCTGCCTTTCCTATTTGCAGAGCCCCTTGGAAAAGAAGCTACGAGAATTTCTGAAGCGAAACAATGGATAAATTTTGGGATAATCAATCCTTACGGCCTTTCTAAGCGTTACTTTGAGCAATAAAAACTACTGATATGCTATGCAGAATAAGTACATTGAATGACGTTTCCTGACACTTGCCGCTTCTCCATTTTAGGGTCTAAAGAACTGTAGCGATTGAATTTATCCCCAATCATTGTTCATTTTTCCACTCAAGGAAAATGCTCATAACTTCTTTCCCGAAGACGCTCTGCAGAAACAGAAAGCAGAAATAATATCAGCTCTGCAATCTCTCACTAATGGTTTGCAATTTATGGTGATCGGCCACACGTCGTGACCCTCCCTTGTGATGAGGGCATTACTGCCGAAACGTCATGCTAAATAAACAAATCTCATAAGAAACCTGTGTGGCAGAAGATCATAAAAGACAATTTTTGTTGTAAAGAATAATTTTCTCTTGCATTTATCCTCAGCTTTCTTCGGCACTTTCAGAACACTTTGATGATGTTGTTTAAAACAGACAGGCCTAACAGCTTTTTAAGCACTAACCTGTAGCCTAGATAAAGAACTTCAAGACTTCTTCTCGCCTGCGGATCATCAAATTTAATCTCCTTAGCATTGCTAGAGCTGATTACTGCAAGTATTATAATTTTACGGCTCAAACCATCATTGTATGACAAATATATACCTGCTGTTAACTCGATTGCAAGTGGCGTTTCCTAAATGGAAGATTATTTTAACATAGCACAATGTGTTTTTTTTTTTAGATTCACAAAACATGTAGTTTGTGAGATCCGACAAACAGCTAAAAGTTTACAGTTCAAAAAATATAATACCAATAGGCTCTGCACAAGGTGGAAAATTTTATGATTAGCAAATCCATAATTTTCTTCCAAACTACTACCTCACAAAATCAACAAAACCCTTCCCCACATTTCGCATTATCTCATGTAAGCAGCTTCCACTAAGGCACCAATGAGACGAACAAATCCCAGACATGTAGCCTTCTGCGGGTTTGCATCCTTAACAAAACAAACACGAACAGGGTTCGATATTATGTATATATAAATAGCGTTGGACCCTATTCGTATACGTTTTATTAAGGAGGTAAAACCATTACATATGTATGTCCCACCTTTCCTGACACATTTTATAGCTTTTCGAATAATGTGTGAAACTACAATTTTTGCTTATACAAATAAAAATTTTCATAATCGTTCCGCATGTAGGGGGGGGGGTAGGAGCAAGGGTGAAGCGGAGCTGCAGTGATGTGGTGTTCTATATTGTTCGGCAAGGAGTTACTGTGAATGAATTGCAAAAAATTATGCACAAAATCAACTAACTCAAAAACAGTTCAAGATACAATTTTTATCTTGAATTTTTGCTATATAACTATTTAGCCCGCAACACGAGGTAATGAAAGTTAATTTCATAAGTCTACCACAACTTTTGGGCATATTTAGTTAATGCTCTAAAATTCTTTCAAAAACACTAGAATTTTGAAAAGCACGAACCACCGATGTTTAGCAAGTCTTCGCCAACGAAGAGTTTTATGTTCTAAAAAAGGCGATAGAATTGATCAAAAGGTCGATTTGTGAAACTCTGAAAAATAATTGTAAAAAAAAGGGGGAACGGCTTGCACCTGTACCTACGGCTGCTTTTTCACGATTAAATCGAAAACACGGCTAATGCTGTGCAACATTCGCATATGAAAAATTAGTAGAAAGAAAGATGAAGTCGATTGGTGCGAATAGTGGCCTATGCGCGCCCACCCTTCTCGCCCTAGCTGTGACATGTTTGCTAATCACAGTACTTTCAGATATCAGATATTGAGACATCCTCCCAAAGTGAGACCTGTCAATTTAAGCAAGAAAGCTTCCAAACATTAGGTACTTACTTAGACTTTTGTCAACTCGCCATAAATTTAGCATTCACAGCATTTTCATTGCCTGCTTATCCCAACAACTGTCTCCTGCCGTTGTCACCTCCGTTCATACACTGTGATTCGTCTGGCAGCTGGTCAATAACCACTAATCCTACCAGGAAAACTTGCGAAAGTGTGAATTATTTGGATCCATTATGCCATCTAGTATCCTTGCTGTACTGTGTTTCATACGAGTGCTCTCTCCCCCCGAATTTTTGGCGCATACCAACTTTCACTTCCTCCTCTCTAGCATCTTCTGGTCACACTCATCTGGTCAAACTCTTTTATCTTCAACTTTTCGCATAAGTTAGCTTAGCGAATGACAGTAAAAATTTTTACTTAACCATTACTTCATAGAAGTAAAAGGACGCCAACTTTGCTTGCAAAAGTTGGCACTGTATTCGGTATTCGACGATCCACAGTAGTGACACTCGACATTAATACTTGTATAATGATTATGATAGAATACACTTACCGAAATAACTACCAAAACGTAAGAATTCTAACCTTATCTTCAAGCCTGACGTGCTCGACCCCGGCGTAACCGGTTTCTGTAAGTAATTTGCACTAGCATATCCCAGCAACGTAATAAATTAAATAAAATTCATACCTGCTGATGACAGCGTTGCAAATGTCGTTACCTGAATGAACAACTTTGAAATAAAACACAGTTTTTTGCTTCACAAAACATGTGTGAAAGATTCGACGAATAGCAAAGTTTACTGAGACAGGAAAATAATTATAATACCATAAAGCTCAGCAAAAACTTGGAAAGTTACGTTTATCAAGTCCATAATTTTTCTCCACTTTAGCTTTCCTATAAGTTAACAGGACTCTTCTCAGCATCCAGTGAGGCAAACAAAGAGATGAACAATTCCCAATTGTGTGCTAGCTTTTCCTGCGTTTGCAATCTTGACCACGTTTATGAAAAGGACACATCGCTCATCATATGTATCATGTCATTTCTGACATACAGTCTAGCGTTTGATTTAATCTGTTGAGCTATACTTTCTCCACTTCAAACAAGTTTTCCATAATTTTTGGTTTTTTATGACTTAGAAAACACAAGGGAAGTAAAGTGATATTGTGACGATTGATATTGATGATATTGTGATATTGATGGTACTGTGATATTTGGCAGAGAGTTACTGTAAGTGATTTGCAATAATTCAAAATTCCAATCAGCTTAAAAACTCAAAATCAACTTTTTAATAAGGGTATGATTATCTACCCTGCCGCATAAAGCCAAAAAATAATATGAATTCATCCTCATAAACAGCATCCTCCAAAAGTTCCATGCACAAACTTTTGATGAATGCCCCAAAATTGTTTTGAAATCATCAACATTTCGAACATTGCGGCCTACCGGTATTTAACCAGTCTGCTGAAGTATAAAACGCTCTTTCATATAAAAAGAGTATTACTTCGCAGGAGGACTTTGTAAAGGTTTGAGAAGTCGAATTTGTTTTTGAAAAAGTTAGAAAGACGCCGTGCCGAGTCCTAATTGTACCTCTCGCTATTGACAATCGACAAAAACAAGTAAAAAAAATGCTGTGCAACATTCTCTCAAAGAGAACAGCAGAAACACAGTTGAAGCCAATGGCTTGTGATGGCCAACCAACGCGGGACCCTTCTTTCCCTCACCGTGGCATCTTTGTGAGTCACTGTACTCTTAAAAATTAGATACTGACCATAAGACGTCGTTGAAATTGAAGCCGGCCAACTTAGCTCAAACAAGAATTCTGTGCACAGTAGGTACATTAGTTACAAATTGGCTTTTGTCAATTTGCCGTAAGTGTACCATTCACAATAAATTCACTGCGTGCTTATACCAACATTCGCCTCCGGCTATTGCTAAGTCCGTTGAAACTTTGCAAATTTCGACACTACCGATACTGAACCGTTAAGCTCTTCGGCGACCATCATTCTTCAAAGAAAACTTGCGAAGGTGTGCATAATTTGAATCCATCGTGCATTAAATTTTCCTTGCTGTACTGTGCTTTATACGAGGTCCCCCCTCCCCAATCTTTGGCACATACCAAAACCTCTCAACTCCTCCTCTCTAGCATCGTTCACCCTCTTCTGGTCAAACTCTCCTTTACCTCACACTTGTCTCGCATAAGTCCACGTAGCAAAATATTCAATAGAAGTAGAGTACGCCAGCCTTGCTTGCAAAAGTAGGCACTGTATTCGACGAGCCACAGCAGTGTCGTTGACTATCCCACCTTCTAACTCATACTCAAGAACTAATTGCCAAAATCATTAGCATCAAGGCAGTAGTGCTAAGAAATAGGCCACGAAATGAAATTACGTTATTAATGTCTGCAAGACATCATCGACGTTAATACTTGAAAAATGATTGGGGTAGAATACACTTACCAAAACAACGATTGAGCACAGAGCAAACATGCTGACTTGCTTCTTCACTCTCAAAAATTGCTTTTATACAGGTCATAGTACCTGTAAAGCAATTGACTAAACATAATCAAATCGTACTTAGGTGTTATTCAAAGTATCAGCTTCCCTCGTCAAGCCAAAGCGTAACTGTTGTGACTTGATGAAAAAAATCTGATTTAGTGCAACACGAGAATGAATTAATTTCTGGGAAGCACGTGGTGCAGTGCGCAAATTTCGTATCAGTAAGGACAGAGCCCTGGCAGATTCTATGAATAAAAACCTCAGGCAAGTTTATTATAGAAAGTGTGACTCTTGTAGTACAGATCAGATGTTTGACCCATTATGAAGATGAACACAGTAGACAAGAAACCCCTAAAATTTAAAGCATTAGAGAATAGCATCTAAGTTTAGATTATAAATTTTAAAGATTTTTCAGTGTTTCCATGAAGAAAGTAAGACCTATCCTGGTCTCAAGCAAAGAAGTCAAATTTTGCATCTCAGTTAATTGAGGCCATTCGCAAAAAAAAATCTACAGAGCGCTTAGCTTTAGTAATCGCGAAGTTATCAAACAGCTTAATATCAAACTTTCACTGCACCGTATAGCTCTGGGATCCTTGGCAACCACTAATTTCAAAGAGTGTCGAAATCGCTAAGGCACAAAGTTTGCTCCTTTCATCTATGTTCGCAAAATCTGACTTTGTCGTTTGGGACCGAGACGTATTAAGACGTCGCATAAAAGATTATTTTTTGGCTAAATCCCACTCTTATTTTCCGCCATACCTCCCGGGACAATTCCGCACCAAGTAAGCATGATGTTGAAGTGTTATGTAAGCATTGTGTTACGCACCCGTTTCTCACTTAGTCTTTCAAAATACGCAGTCTTAAATTCCAGACAAAGTTTATGAGTTAGGTTAGCACTATGTTCAGATATAGAGCTGGGCTCAAATTGGTGTTTGTATCCATGTCTAAACCTTCTACTCTGCCCAACAAACTTCCACTAGCGTGTCTAGAGGTTAGCGCAAATAGGTTTAGTGCCACTGTATTTTCATGATTGTAGCATGTCGTACATATGTGGGGGAACGCAAAACTTCTAAAAGCAACCACAAGCTTTCGATTAACTGTTTTCAATTTCTTCCCGGTTTCCTATCATGAGTTTCGAAAGGCAAAGATTTTTGCGCGCTTCTTGAGGCACAGATGTTTCGTTTACAGTTGATATCACACTGGGCCGATATGTGACCAGATATTTCGTCGACCAGATATATAAAGCTTGACGTAAAAGTGATGATGTTGAGTTGGGAAAGGAAAGGCATAAGAGGAATATAACGTTTGTAAGCGTTGTGAGAATGAGAACATTTTATTGTATGACTACAAAAGCAGTACTCTGATTTGCCGCATTCTAGCCGCTAATCCATTTCCTTAACTCATACACAGCTCTCCCTAATTTATTAAGTTGTCCCAAAAGTAAACTCCTTTTTTTGAATAATTCAAGCTGTTTTCGCTTTACTGGTAGACTTGGGGTACCATTCGATAGAGCAAATTTAACTCTACAGGAAGGCCACCAAGGGTCCGCCTAAGTCGCATTCCATGTAACGGAAGCCAAAATCGAAAAAAATTTTGTCACCTGAAAATTGGATTTTTGCAACGAAAAGCCCTACGGACCTCCAACTTGGTCATTATTGCTTTTGCCGAATTTTTTTCCGAGCATAAAAAGCGAGGAACAAAAATTGTCCGAAAATGACAAACTCCGCCCCAGACCCTCCCATATATGTCGTTGTATGCTAGAAGCCTTACTGTTTAATTTAAAAACCTCACCCTTGTAAGTGCTCTTATAATCGAAAAATACCAAGTTTAACATAAAAAACCTGAAAAAAGTGGCATTTTAGCATTTTGGGACCCTATTTGTTTTTCAATTTTGAGCCCCGGAAAAAATCCGCCAAAAACATTTTTGGATATTACTATGTGTCTACTATATAAAAACCAAGTTCGAAATCCATAGGAATTTTCTGAAAGGAGATCCGAATTTTAGGGTAACTGAAAAATCTTGATTTTGGCTTCAAAATTTACCTAGGTTATGATTTAGGTGGAACTTTGGTAGACTTTTGGTACAGCTTGCTCTGCTCTATCGAAAGGTATCTTAAGTCTATCCGGAAAACAAGAACAGCTCAATTTATTCGAAAATGGAGTTTACTTTTGGGACAACCTAATACATATTAAGTCGACCCGATCTGACTTATTGTTAGTTCTTGATCCTCGTGCACAGATGTCTATTTTGAGAATACTGTGCCTTGCCTGATGATCACTTTCAAAAAACTAAGAACGAGTGTGTGTAGTAATCTGCTAAAAAATTCCTAACCAAGGCGTAACAGGATTGGAACTTGCTATGTATCATGTTTGTTACTCTGTTTTACAGCTCTTCAATAAAATGTTAGAGCAGGTCGTTCTTTGATGACTCGTTCAATTGTTCCTGCTCGATATTAGTGCAAAATCAGGACCTTGACCCCCTTTATTGAATACCCATTTGAAATTACAAATTACTGGAAATAGAACCATAAAAGATTGTTTTGCGCATTAGTGGAGGAGGTCGTTCCTTAATGACTTGTTTAATTGTTCCTGCTCGCTCCGCCATGTAGTGCAAAGTCAGGACCTACCTTGACCCCTTATTGAACAGCCATTTGAAATTACAAATTACTGGAAATAGAACCATAAAAGATTGTTTTGCACATTAGTTGGAGCAGGTCGTTCTTTAATGACTCGTTTAGTTGTTTCTGCTCCCTCTGCCGTAGTAGTGCAAAGTCAGGACCTTGACCCCCTTAATGAAAAACCATTTGAAATTACAAATTACTGGAAATAGAACAATCAAAGATCGTTTTGCGCATTATTGCAATTTCCAATCCTTCGCGAAGCAAGATTTCTGATCTCTTGGAACAATTTGAATATGTTTTGATCAAGACAAAGTGCGGCAAAGTGTTTAGAGTATAAATATGAGGAATACGATCATACAAGATGACTGCCTCTAATCGCTTTTCACTGGATGCTTGCAGATCCGACGTCTTCCGAGAGATGCTGAGAGTAACTCTTGGTAGGCTCAGTTCATCAAGCTGTCGTCAGTTTCTGCTGATCCTCATTCAATCAATCAAGGCTGGTACAATACGGGAAACTATTACAAATCCGCTCTAGAAATCACTTAATTGCGCTTCCACTAATGGATCTGTCTGAAACCTGTGTAGTGCTCAATGGCCTATTGCCGGTTAGCTATGATTATTTAAACTTTCATCAAATTTGATTTTGAAAAATAGAAAAATTTGGAAAAAATCGCACTTAAAAACACTATTATGAACCCACCTCATTTTTTTCAACCTCTATCACAATGCTTAACTCTCAAATCTTTCTGTACACTTATGTGTCAAGATATGTAACATTTGCATCATAATCTTTTATCGATTTGACATTCGGATAACGACATTTCTTGCTTCAAAAAGCCTTAGAAGTTAATCTGCTTTAGAGAAAAGTGGTTTGAGAAGTGTTGAAGCTCCTGCTCCTTTTGATAATCATGGAATTCACTTGGCCTTCTTCGATAAATCAGGTGAAAGAGTCAAAGATTGCAACACTGACTGGAAAAAGCAAGCTTGCGTTTTCCAATCACTGTTGCAATCTTTGACTCTCAAATTTTTTATAACAATCACATCAAGTTATGGAACATTCGCAACTCCTATGAACTGTCGCCCTATTCAGAAGGAATAATTATTGCATTTCTTGTTTTCAAAAGCATGGAGGCAGCGTCCAGGCAAAGTTTCGCTTTTTAGTTTATCATCTATTTGGAGCCTTCTCGCCATGAGAAACCGATAATTGGATTTCCAGAGCATGAAAATGGCAAAAAAGGAGCCTTTTTAAAGCTGCAAAAAGGAGCTTTTTTAAGCTATTTAGACCCACAGACAACGAAATTACGCCGGGAGTCTTCAGCACCCCGCCTCCCTCGTTCTGCGCCCCGTCCACTTACACGTATTTTCCACTGGTGCGGATCTGGAAAATTTCGGAATTGAGCTCATTTTTGCCACTTTTAAGCGCTGAGAAGCCCAGATATAAATTCCTCTAGCGAGAAGGCTCCACAAAAGTAAAAAATGGAAAACGAATGTTTTCAGGGACACTGCCTTTGAGATAATTCGCTTCAGTAAACGGCTAATGGAACAGTTGTCAAGCTACACCCCACCACAACATTTCCAAACTCCAGAAAATTCTGAAATTTGGAAATGTTGTGGTGGGCAAAAGTCCGCTAGCTCTGCAATGTGTCCATACGTTGGCTGTGCAACAGCGAATTTGTGTGAGCAGTCAGAAAAATATTTTGGGCTAGAATTCTAGTTTAGCCGCCTTTGTCATCCTCTGAAAGCTCAGCATAACATCCTGCCCAATCCCAGCCAAGACGACGGTCATATCGAACAGAAAAACCACCAAAAATTTTAGAATCATAGTTAATTGCTTCAGCGGTCACCCAATACTTGACTTATATCAAGAAGAAAGGAGATTCGTAATCTTGTCGAAAATACTACTCGTTCGCAATTCTTATAAGAATGCGTCAAATCTAAAGTCGCGATTGCCTCATTTAGCAAACATCCGAAAGTTGCTGTAAAGCATCATTATTTATCTAATAAATTGAGACCAACACTTCTTGAACATTGTAAATTAAATTTTGTGGTGTAAAAGCTTGACAGTTATGATATGAGGTTCTCGTTTGATACAATTACGCAAAGCTTATAATATCTCACCTGATTTATCGAAAAGGCTCAGCGGATTCCATGATTGTCATCTGAAAGAAACAAGAGCTTCAAAACTTCTCAAACCATGTTCTTTATTTCCTTGAGTTTATCATTTTTACAAAACTTGTTCATACTGCATTTTGTGCATAATTTTGGTGCCAATAACCACGTGGCTCAGCACACTTTTAAAATTTGCGCGCCTGTAAACCAAATAAATGTAAATTGTAAATTGACGTAAATTTACTCTCAGAGTCTTTGATGAATACGAGTTAATCGCATTACTTGGTAAGATTTACTCCTAAGGGTATTTAACCCGAAGAAACATGATATATATCTTATGTAAAAAACGGTTCCTGTTTACATGAACGCTATTTATATCACATGAAATCACCTTCAAAAAGGTATAGAAGACGTGTTTGATTTTTTTTGACATGTTTCAGATAAGCAACCCCAAAATAATAATGATTTTTGTCTTAAGATAAATTACAGAGTTCAGAACAGTTAATTTGAAAGAAAGCTCTGAATAACGAAGAATACCTCGAAGAGTACCTAGTAACACGCATTGTGTGGGTTTTTATAACGACTTCACTGCTATATGTGAGATTCAGAGGCTAAGAACATTTGCGTACATGCAAACCAGTGGCCGAACTCATGAACCCTAAGTGTATTTTTTCTGGTTTTATACGACTGGACGCGACGAAGAAAGGTTCAACCTCAAGATTAGGTAAACCCTTGAGATTAAGCCTGCCGCGTTCTTCTTGAGTACAAGTTTTATACTTTTGTGTAGATCTTATTCTCAAGGGTTACCCTCAGAGTTCGCGTTGATAAATACGGTCGCAGGATACCGTACGTAAGTGACGAATATCAAACATAAACTCGTTTTTTATGAGACATCAAATAAATGATGTGTGACGCGCTCAAACACAATTTTGCACAGGCGTGCAAACTGCGAGACAGTTTCTGAGCCACATAACAAGTAACGGTTATTAACACGCAAATTATGCACAAAAGGCAGTAGGAACAAGTTTTGTAGATAAACTCAAGGAAATAAAGAACGTGCACGGCTTTTTCGGGATGCTTTTGGTAAGAACAAATAACTCACTAGAGCAAAACATCATTACGCCAATTTTGCGTAAACAAACGTATCAGAAGGGAATGGAAAATTATGGAAAATGGCATGAAAGGTGCACGCATAACTTTTTCAAACTCAAATTAGAAATTACCACTGCTGGCTTAGTCATTTTCTCAGCTTAAAGAGTCCTTCAAAATTTCTCAGTAACATGCAGCCAGATCTCTATTCAGCAAGAAAAGCTTTCGAAAAATTTCCTCTCGCTTACCCTGATCAAGGCTCGGCACAAGTGGCTTATAAGCAAGCTGGAGTTATTTCTGAGACGAAAAGGAAAGAAAATACTGTCTTTGTAGCCGGAAATGAGAAGTTTTATTAGTCGACGTTTCGTTTTTTTCTTTGGTTGAGGAACATTGGACTCCATGATTGGAAAAAAGGGGACTTTGTTTTTGCACTTTTGGAAAGCCACTTCGTGCCTAGCCCTGGTCTAGATAAAAGAGTGCGTCACGTAATATTTTGCGAAAGGCGTACAAAAAGCAAAAGATGAGTTCGAAAGAAAACACATTGTACCGGTTCCGACTTGCGCCTGATTCGATTTTGGACCAGATTACGCTGTTTTTTGAAAGATTTTGTTTGAATGTTAACGAAGTTTATCTACACTGCACGATCATAATCTTAATATAATAGGTCCAGCAGAGCATCGCTTGTTATTATCAAATTGTAAAAGTTTCTGCGTGTGTAAAAATCTTCCACACTGCTGCGACTTCATTTAGTGATTTTGAGACAATCAAATTTGTTGTAGTGGTGGTGGTGCCTTGACTTGGAGTTATCAGCCATGGGTCTAACACAGAAATTATCAATTTATTCATCCAGGTCTTTTCGAACGTATAGGGCGTTGCATAGTATATGCAATGGGAAGGTTGTATGAATGTCGGTACTACTGCTACGACAACCTGCAACTTTTTGCCTATGATCGTAGAATCGTTCTTTTTTTGCATTTTGAAACTTGAAAAAACTGTCTTGCGCACCTTTTAATAATCTTCTATTTTACATGAATCGACGCCGACTGCAAAACAGCAATTGCGTTCCGTAGTGCCAGCTCTTAAATTCTCTGAAAGTTGTGCCAAGTTAAGGTGCAGCTCTTGTTGAAAAAGACAAACTTCCCACTTAATATATAAAAAGTCAGAAAGACTCGAATAACTGACTGCAGTGAGAAGATAAGCTGGGAGCTCCTTTAACACATTGACGACAATACGACCACCGGTGGGTCGCACGTGTACTGCCATTTCGGACAATACGACCCACCGGTGGGTCGTAAGTTCTCAAAAGCTCTAACTTTGCCAGCATGCGATGGAATTCTACGGTATTCTGGCACATGATTGGGGACACCCTGGCGAAACTCTAGCCGGAGTGGTCCGGGTCCGGGATACTGTAATGTAATGTTACGGTAGGTATACCGTAGATAGAGGTAAGGCACAGATTTTAGCTCGAATTTCTCGCAGAGTGGTGCTGTTTTTGACAATTCAAGTTTACATGCACAAGAAATACAGGGAGAGAGCATGAGACTGATGTCAGCCCATCAAAAATTATCGATTTTATTGATTTTATCGATTTTTCGCATTGTTCATCCCAGGAAGCTCGAAGCTTGCATATATAGGTTTTTCAGCATGCTGATTACGAAAATGATAGATTCAAGTCCTGATGCCGCCTTCTTACATCAGTTTCTTGATTCTTAAAAAAATTCTACTGTACTGCTACCGTAGTCCCACTTTGGGAAAGTAGTGAACAAACTGGACACTATAATCGTGATCAGCATGTGAAATAACCCCAAAACACAATTTTTCACGAAAATCCGTGATGTTGGGTTTCTACAGAGTGACTACCGTGCTCTTACCGTGTAATGCCAAAAACTGAAACAAATCATATTTTGATAATCAGAGCCTTCGATAACCCTTGTGGAGATATTCTCAGAGACATGTTTTAAATTTCTTACAAAAAGACTACCATTTTGGACAATACGACTCAAGGGTGGGTCGTAAGTTTGGCAGAGCAAAAAAGGCCCCTGTCCGAAATGGCAGTAATCGAAAAATCGGCCTTGTCGTCAATGTGTTAAAAGCAAATGCTGTTGGAATCTAACCGAATGTGCAATGTACGACTTTTTGAATTGCGCGAGAAATGCTTGCAACTTGTCCCGAACATAGGGAAAAGAATCTTGGTATAGGTTATACCTAGAGCGACCCGTGTAAAATGCGGTGACCCGCTATTCGGCAAAAGCCAAATTTCTACAGATCCATGCATGCGCGGACTCAGATGTGTAGGCGCATAGCTTTTGTAGGCGCTAAATCTTCCCTGGTCAGGGTGTGTCAAAGAAGAATCATGAGGATTGCAGCAATTTAAATTGCGCGGCTGAGGCTGAGCGAGATAGGCACCCACTTCTTCATCCCTATCCAGTCAATTCACGCGTAAGGTTTTGGACAGCGTGAATCAACTTGATAGGGATGAAGAAGTGGGTTTGTTTTGCAATGACTTTACTTTTTAGCACCAAACTTTATTTTGTAGGCATTTACTAGTGTCGCATAATACATATTTTAATGTTAGAAATGAACAGAGAAATGGTTAGATGATGAAGTGATGATGATGAATGGCGAAGGCTGCTTCGTCTATGCAAAGAAATTTGCACCGAAAATGGTTAAACGCAAGATTGTTCCAATATGTCACAATCTGAAGCAGTACGTTCTTATGGTGCAAAACCTAATGAAGTCATGGAAAGCATTTATTGATTTAATTTTTTGCATACTCAAAAATGGATCATAAACCGTTGCTTACAAAAATTGAATTGCTACTCCAAACACCGTGCTTATGCCGAAAGGAAGAGTAACCTATTTTACAATTTTGTTCTCTCACTTAGAAACTCAAAATATTTTTGAAGAATAAAAAAAGCGAACTTTCGCTTTCTAACGCGGCGTTTTTTTCTTACATCTTTCTGTGACTTGGCTGTAGGATAATACTTTAAAAAATGCTAGCGAATATGTGTTTGTCAAAGACATACTCGTTGCATGAGTTTCTGTAAACGCAAGTGATATCGGTCCAATTATTATTTCTGTTTTTCACTGTGCAAGCATCGCAGTTTCAATTCCTTGTTCATCTACAAAAGCATAAGTTATTTCTTGAGCTTTTCCTCGGCAAACCAACCCGCTTAAATATGCCGTTATTGCCGTTAACTTTTCCAACCACCACTCGGAAAATACCTGAAGGTTCCTCGAGCTCAGTGGATTGATACTAAACAACTAATAACATGATATTTATTAGCCTGCGCATCCTCATACCAATCATTTCAAATCCAGATCTTCACCTGAAATCTAGTCTCTGTTAATTCGCAGAAAATTTGAAAATTGAGCACTTAAAATGCTTAAACTTTTATATTGTTAGTACGGACCGTTACATTTCCATAGCTATTGGATGAAAAAAATTCTCATCACTTAGAATACACTTTAAGAGCCACTTCAACACCGGAGAGTTTCTGTGGGTTACAAAAGTTGGGAGTGGTGTTCCCGACAAAGTGGCCGCCGCGCGCAGCGTGACTTTTGACCCGTAGCTTGATCTACCCGGCCTGGTGGCATCATAGATGCCGGCAAGTTGACAGGCATTGCATAATATTCGTTAACGTCAGCTAAGACTACTATGCAAAGTACAAGCACATTAAGGTTGTGACCTATCATCGTATCGTACAGTAATCATAGTGAAGAAATCCTACCCAGCATGGCAAGTGTCATTTCCGTAATCTTATATATAAAGCTGAATGTGTGTCTGTCTGTCTGTCTGCATGTACGTATGTGCGGAATAGAAATTTTTATTTTTGAACCGATTTGGACCAAACTTGGCACACATATACTTTGGGCGGGCGGGTGTCATAGGCTACTTTTCGTCATCGATCGATATCGATTTTATCAACTTTTATCGTTTTTTTGCAGAGCTCACCTACGGGGCTAGGAGTTTGCCCAGGGGGTAAGTAGGCATGGCGATTTCGAATACAATATTAGTTTTCAAAATCGTCCATTACTTTTATCGATTTTATCGATTTTTTGCAAAGTTTGAGTTGCAGGGCTGGGAGTTGGCACAGCGGGTAAGTGGGCATGCCGATTTCGAAAACAACACAGAAAACGGGAAATGAAGTGTAGAAGTGGGCACAGGGGAAGGCTGTGCAAGGATAGGGATGGGACCTTTATTACAGTGTGACAGGCCCGAGCGGAGCCGGGTAAGCAAGCTAGTTAGTTTTAAAATAACCCCTGTGGATCAAGTTAGCGAAATTTGAGATTTCTTCTCAGGCCGATCAATTGAAAAGGTTTCTTCGAACACGAGCAATTTTATTTTGAAGGTGACTTAGCTACCTTACTCCGTATAAAGCAGAAATTGTTTGCTCACGTGACAAATCTCAACAAATAACAGCCAAATTGATAAATTAGGAGCCAGACAAAACTCGTCTGCGACGTTTACGCTTTCAGTAGAAGTCTTTTCAGCAGCTATCATTTTGGCTAAAGAAAACGAAGTAGTCTCAAATCACGCTCATGAACCATGAGATCTAAGAACTGTATATATACTAGGATAAACGGCAAAAAATGAAACAGTTTGATTTTTTACTACGATTTGAGTTTTTATTTGTTTCGTTCAACAGCAACCTGCTTCTTGAACGTCGCTTACTCAAGGCATATTATTCTAGTAGCGCGTTAGGCTTTTCTCCCACTACCCTGCGTGTGGCGCCGTGAAAGACTCGGATAAGGATTTTTTTGAACATCTAAATCTTGCGCTGCTATAACGTCAAGTTATGAAGCAAGTGACATACTATTCGAAAGAGCTCTTCATGCTCCCTTGAAGGGTCTATGAATATGTGAGATTTCCTAAAATACTAGATGAAAAAAGCAAAGAACTCAGAAACTTGGATTTTTCGGCTGAATGAAAAATTAAAAAACCTTTTGAACTTATATTTTCCGAAGATCAAAAAAAATTGATTTAAACTGCATATGGATGGATAGAGCATAAGGAGCTCTACCAAAAGGTAGCCAAAAACATGCGTTTACTCGCAAGGCAGCTCTAAACACATATCTTCATATCTCTTGACTATAAGCGTCGAAGCCAGCAAATCGTTGTGGGTTTCGTGACTGTTCCTCTAACCATCCACAACAGTGAATGGTCTCTTGTTTCACTACACAGATACTCCTCGAAGTATATAATTTGTCGAATTGATTTACCTCGCATTTTGGCGAGTTTGAAATATGTCAGCTACCAAATGTCCCATCAGTTTCGCCCGTTTTAAATTTCAATCGGAATAATTTATAAACTTCTCAGTTCTAGATAGGTTTCAAGGCACTATACGAAAGAGCAAAGTAAGCTTTACAAGATATTGTTCTTGCTTTAGCACCAGTTCAAATACATCTCGAGTTTGGAGCTTAAAACTATGAAAATCGAGCCGCCCGAAAAGTGAAAAGAAGTCGTACTTCCAAAAAATTTAACAAAATTCCTAAAATGCACTTATCACATCAGACATCCATATACACTGTTGCTGCACTTTTTCTTAAACAGAAATTGAGAAAACGAAAATTTTTGTGTTTTTGCTAAAGTGACGGACCAGTAAAAGTATAGACGTAAATTTGCAGCTCTCTTCATGCTTCACTTTTAGAGAAATAATCGTTCTAGTATGGGACGCCCTACTAAGTGAAGCTAAATTCGATGTTTTTCAAGAATTAAAGAATACTAGCTGGCTTACCCGGCTCCGCCGTATCCGGACCAAACTTGGCACACATACACTTCGGGCCCGGCGGGTGTCACAGTCCACTTTTCGTTATCGATCGATGTCGATTTTACCGATTTTTATCGATTTTTTTGCAGAGTTCACCTACAGGGCTAGGAGTTGGCACAGGGGGGGAGTGAGCATGGGGATTCCGAATACAATATTAGTTTTCAGAATTATCGATTACTTTTGTTGATTTTATCGATTTTTTGTAAATTTTGACATGCGAGGCTGGGATTTGGCACAGGGGTGTAATCGAGCATGCTGATCACCCCCCTTGGGGATGATCAGCATGCTCGATCACCCCCCTGTGCCAACTCCCAGCCCCCTAGCTCAAACTTTGCAAAAAAATAGATAAAATCGATAAAAGTAATCGGTAATCCTGAAAACCAATATTGTATTCGCGCATTAGTTGTAGCAGGTCGTTCTTTAATGACTCGCTTAGTTGTTTCTGCTCGCTCCGCCATAGCAGTGCAAAGTCAGGACCTTGACCCCATTATTGAAAAGCCATTTGGAATTACAAATTACTGAAAATAGAACAATCACAAGTCGTTTTGCGCATTATTGCAATTTCCAATCCTTCGCGAAGCAAGACATCTAATAATTGGAATAATTTAAATATGTTTTGATCAAAGTCGACAAAGTGCGGCAAAGTGCTTAGGGTATAAATATGAAGAATACGATCATACAAGATGACAGCTTCTAATCGCTTTTCACCGCATGCTTGCGGATCCGACGTCTTCCAAGAGATGCTGAGAGTAATTCTTGGTAGGCTCAGTTCTATCAAGCTGTCGTCAGTTTCTGCTGATCCTCATTCAATCAATCAAGGCTGGTACAATGCTGGAAACTATTACAAATCCGCTCTAGAAATCACTTAATTGCGCTTTCACTGATGTATTTGTCTGAAACCTGTGCAGTGCTCAACGGTTAGCTATGATTATTCAAACAATTTCATCAAATTTGATTTTGAAAAATAAAAAAATTTGGAAAAAATTGCACTTAAAAATACTATTATGAACCCACCTCATTTTAATTAGCCTCTATCACAATGCTTAACTCTCAAATCCTTCTGTACACTTAAGTGTCAAGATATTTAACATTTGCATCATAATCTTTTATCGATTTGACATTCGGGTAACGGCATTTCTTGCTTCAAAAAGCCTTAGAAGTCAATCTACTTTAGAGAAAAGTGGTTTCAGAAGTGTTGAAGCTTCTGCTCCTTTTGATAATCATGGAATTGATGAAAATGGCAAAAAGGAGCTTTTTTGAAGCTGCAAAAGGGACCTTTTTTAAGCTTTTTAGACACACATACAACGAAATTGCGCAGGGAGTCTTCAGCACTCCGCCTCCCTCGTTCCGCGCCCCGTCCACTTACACGTATTTTCCACTGGGTGCGGATCTAGAAAATTTCGAAATTGAGCTCATTTTTGCCACTCTTAAGCTTTGTAAAGCCCAGATATAAATTCCTCTAGCGAGAAGGCTCCAAAAATATAAAAAATGGAAAACGAATGTTTTCAGGGACACTGCCTTTGAGATAATTCGCTTCAGTAAACGACTAATGGAACAGTTGTCAAGCTACTACTTATTCT
This sequence comes from Cylicocyclus nassatus, assembly GCA_958299035.1. Lineage (NCBI taxonomy): Eukaryota > Metazoa > Nematoda > Chromadorea > Rhabditida > Strongylidae > Cylicocyclus > Cylicocyclus nassatus. Next base: position 70,294,906 of record CATQJL010000112.1, read on the forward strand.
ATTATAATTGAGAGTCGTAGAACCCCAACTTTTTCGATAAAAAAAACACAGAAGCTTCTATAAAGCTCTGCGCATTCGCCGATATTGAAACTGCAACCTTAGTTTTGTCTGAGTTATGCCCACCACAACATTTCCAAACTCCAGAAAATTCTGAAATTTGGAAATGTTGTGGTGGGCAAAAGTCCGCTAGCTCTGCAATGTGTCCATACGTTGGCTGTGCAACAGCGAATTTGTGTGAGCAGTCAGAAAAATATTTTGGGCTAGAATTCTAGTTTAGCCGCCTTTGTCATCCTCTGAAAGCTCAGCATAACATCCTGCCCAATCCCAGCCAAGACGACGGTCATATCGAACAGAAAAACCACCAAAAATTTCAGAATCATAGTTAATTGCTTCAGCGGTCACCCAATACTTGACTTATATCAAGAAGAAAGTCAGGAAATTCGTAATCTTGTCGAAAATACTACTCGTTCTCATTATGTATCTAATAAATCGAGACCAACACTTCTTGAACATTGCAAATTAGATTTTGTGGTGTAAAAGCTTGACAGTTATGATATAAGGTTCTTGTTTGATACAATTACGCAAAGCTTATAATATCTCACCTGATTTATCGAAAAGGCTCAGCGGATTCCATGATTGTCATCTGAAAGAAACAAGAGCTTCAAAACTTCTCAAACCATGTTCTTTATTTCCTTGAGTTTATCATTTTTACAAAACTTGTTCCTACTGCATTTTGTGCATAATTTTGGTGCCAATAACCACGTGGCTCAGAAATCACTTTTGGAGTTTGCGCGTCTGTAAACCAAATAAATGTAAATTGTAAATTGGCGTTAATTTACTCTCAGAATCTTTGATGAATACGAGTTAATCGCATTCCTTGGTAAGATTTACTCCTAAGGGTATTTAACCCGAAGGAACATAATATAAACTTATGTAGATTCTTTTGTTGAAAACGGTTCCTGTTTACATGAGTGCTTATTATATCACATGAAATCACCTTCAAAAAGGTAAAGAAAACGTGTTTGATTTTTTTGACATGTGGCAGATAAGCAACCCTAAAATATTAATGATTTTGTCTTAAAATAAAGTACACAGTTCAGAACAGTTATTTTGAAAAAAAGATCTGAATAACGAAGAGTACCTCCAAGGTAGCATGCATTGTGTGGGTTTTTATAACGACTTCACTGCTATATGTGAGAGTCAGAGGCTGGGACATTTGCATACATGCACCAGTGGCCGTACTCATTAACTCTAAGTGTATTTTTTCTGGGTTAATACGACTGGACGCGACAAAGAAAGGTTTAACCTCAAGATTAGGTTTAACCCTTGAGGTTAAGCCTGCCGCGTTCTTCGTGAGTACGGGTTTTATACTTTTTGTGGTAAAACTTCTCTCAAGGGTAAAACTTCTTTCTCACAAGGGCTCAGAGTTCGTTGATAAATACGGTCGCAGGATACCGTACGTAAGTGACGAATACCAAACATAAACTCGTTTTTATGAGACACTAGCTGGCATACCCGGCTCCACCATATGTTCCGAATAGAAAATTCCATTTCTCAACCGATCCGAACCAAACTTGGCACACATACACTTCGGGCCCCGGCGGGTGTCACAGTCCACTTTTCGTTGACGATTGATGCCGATTTTATCGATTTTTTGCAAAATTCGAGCTAGGGGGCTGGGATTTGGCACAGGGGGGTAATCGAGCATGCTGATTACGAATACAATATTAGTTTTCGAAACCGTGCATTACTTTTATCGATTTTATCGATTTTTTTGCAAAATTTGAGCTAGGGGGCTGGAATTTGGCAGAGGGTGTAATCAAGCATGCTGATCACCCCCCTTGGGGATGATCAGCATGCTCGATCACCCCCCTGTGCCAACGATCGAGCATGCTGATCACCCCCCTGTGCCAACGATCGAGCATGCTGATCACCCCCATGGGGGTGATCAGCATGCTCGATTACCCCCCCCCCCCCCCCTGTGCCATATCCCAGCCCCGTAGCTCAAACTTTGGGGGAGTGCAAACTGCGAAACAGTTTCTGAGCCTCGTGGTTATTAACACGCAAATTATGCACAAAAGGCAGTAGGAACATGTTTTGTAGAAATGATAGACTCAAGGAAATAAAAAACGTGCACGGCTTTTTCGGGATTTTTTTGGTAAGAACAAATAACTCACCAGCGCAAAGCATCATTACGTCAATTTTGCGTAAAAAACGTATCAGAAGGGAATGGAAAATTATGGACAATGGTATAGAAGGTGCACGCATAACTTTTTCAAACTCAAACCAGAAATTACCACTGCTAGCCTAGTCATTTCCTCAGCTTAAAAAGTCCTTCAGAATTTCTTAATAACATCAATGCAACCAGCACTCTATTCAACAAAAAATGCTTTCGAAATTTTCTCTCGCTTCCCCTGATCAAGGCTAAGCACAGGTGGCTCATTGGTAAGCTGGATGTCGTTTTTGAGACGGAAAGTAAAAAAGATATTGCTGTTGTTGAAAACAAGAAGTTTTCTTTGTCGACGCTTCCTCTTTTCATTGGTTGAGTAACATTGGACTCCGTGATTGGAAAAAAGGGGACTTTGTTTTTGCCTTTTCGGAAAGTCACTTCGTGCCTAGCCCTGGTCTTGATAAAAGAGTGCATCACGTAATATTTCGCAAAAGGCGTACAAAAAGCAAAAGATAATGCAAGTTCCAAAGAAAACACGTTGTACCAGTTCCGACTTGCGCCTAATTCAATTTTGAACCAAATTACGTTGTTTTTTGTAAGATTTTGATTGTATGTTAATAAGGTTTATCTACACTGCACTTATAATACCAATGTAGTAGGTCTAGCAGAGCATCACTTGTTATTATCAAGTTGTAAAAGTTCCTGCGTGTGTTCTTCCACACTTCCAAAAACTCTTTCACACTGCTGTGACTTTAGTTAGTGATTTTTTTTGAGAGTCATATTTGTTGTAGTGATAATGGTGCCTGCGACTAGGAGTTACTTAGCCGTGGGTCTACCACAGAAATTATCAATTTTTTTCATTCAGGCCTTCTCGGACGTATAGGGTGTTGCATACATGGCATGTGAAGGTTGTATGAATGTGAACCTGCAGACTTTTCGCTTATGAATCGTAGAATCGTCTTTTTGCATTTCGAAACTATCAATTAAAAAAATTATGTCTTGCGCACCATATAGATGTGTTCTATTTTATATTGTGGCGGTCAACAAAATCGACGCCGATTGCAAAAAAAAGCAATTGAGTCCAAAGTGCCAGCGCTTTAGTCCTCCGAAAGTTGTGCCAGATGAAAGTGCAACCTGATGTTCAAGAATACACTTTCCACATGATATATAAAAGGTCAAAAGGACTCGAATGATTGATTGCAAAAAACTCGTAATGAAAAGATAAGTTGGAAGCTTCTTTAAAATCAAATGCTGTTGGAATTTAACCGAAAGTGCAATGTACGACTTTTTTGAATTGCGCGAGAAATGTCTGCAACTTCTCCCGAACATAGGGGAAAGAGTCTTGGCAGAGATCATACCTAGAAAAATCCGTCTAGATCGCGGTGACCCGCGATTTGGCAAAATGCCAAATTTCTTAAGATCCATGCGCAGACTTCAAATGCGTAGGCGCATAGCTTTTGTAAACTCAAAACGTGCTAAATTTTCCTTGACTAAGGTCCGTTCAAGAAGAATTATGAGGATTGCAGCAATTTAAATTGCGCGGCTGAGGCTGAGCGAGATAGGCACCCACTTCTTCGTCCCTATCCAGTCAATTCACGCGTAAGGTTTTGGACAGCGTGAATCAACTTGATAGGGATGAAGAAGTGAGTTTGTTTTGCAATAACTTCACTTTTTAGCACCAAACTTTATTTTGTAAGCATTTACTAGTGTCGAATAATACATATTCAAATGTTAGAAATGAATAAAGAAATGGTTAGATGACGAAGTTATGATGATGAATGGCAAAGGCTGCTTCGTCTATGCAAAGAAATTTGCACCGAAAATGGTCAAACGCAAGATTGTTCCAATATGTCTGTCACAATCTGAAGCAGTACGTCCTTATGGTGCAAAACCTAATGAAGTCATGGAAAGCATTTATTGATTTGATTTTTTGCATACTCAAAAATGGATCATAAACCATTGCTTACAAAAATTGAATTGCTACTCCAAACACCGTGCTTATGCCGAAAGGAAGAGTAACTTATCTTACAATTTTGTTCTCTCACTTAGAAACTCAAAATATTTTTGAAGAATAAAAAAAGCGAACTTTCGCTTTCTAACGCGGCGTTTTTTCTTACATCTTTCTGTGACTTGGCTGTAGGATAATACTTTAAAAAATGCTAGCGAATATGTGTTTGTCAAAGACATACTCGTTGCATGAGTTTCTGTAAACGCAAGTGATATCGGTCCAATTATTATTTCTGTTTTTCACTGTGCAAGCATCGCAGTTTCAATTCCTTGTTCATCTACAAAAGCATAAGTTATTTCTTGAGCTTTTCCTCGGCAAACCGACCCGCTTAAATATGCCGTTATCGGAACTTTTCCAACCACCACTCGGAAAATACCTGAAGGTTCCTCGAGCTTAGTGGATTGATACTAAACAACTAATAACATGATATTTATTAGCCTGCGCATCCTCATACCAATCATTTCAAATCCAGATCTTCACCTGAAATCTAGCCTCTGTTAATTCGCAGAAAATTTGAAAATTGAGCACTTAAAATGCTTAAACTTTTATATTGTTAGTACGGACCGTTACATTTCCATAGCTATTGGATGAAAAAAATTCTCATCACTTAGAATACACTTTAAGAGCCACTTCAACACCGGAGAGTTTCTGTGGGTTACAAAAGTTGGGAGTGGTGTTCCCGACAAAGTGGCCGCCGCGCGCAGCGTGACTTTTGACCCGTAGCTTGATCTACCCGGCCTGGTGGCATCATAGATGCCGGCAAGTTGACAGGCATTGCATAATATTCGTTAACGTCAGCTAAGACTACTATGCAAAGTACAAGCACATTAAGGTTGTGACCTATCATCGTATCGTACAGTAATCATAGTGAAGAAATCCTACCCAGCATGGCAAGTGTCATTTCCGTAATCTTATATATAAAGCTGAATGTGTGTCTGTCTGTCTGTCTGCATGTACGTATGTGCGGAATAGAAATTTTTATTTTTGAACCGATTTGGACCAAACTTGGCACACATATACTTTGGGCGGGCGGGTGTCATAGGCTACTTTTCGTCATCGATCGATATCGATTTTATCAACTTTTATCGTTTTTTTGCAGAGCTCACCTACGGGGCTAGGAGTTTGCCCAGGGGGTAAGTAGGCATGGCGATTTCGAATACAATATTAGTTTTCAAAATCGTCCATTACTTTTATCGATTTTATCGATTTTTTGCAAAGTTTGAGTTGCAGGGCTGGGAGTTGGCACAGCGGGTAAGTGGGCATGCCGATTTCGAAAACAACACAGAAAACGGGAAATGAAGTGTAGAAGTGGGCACAGGGGAAGGCTGTGCAAGGATAGGGATGGGACCTTTATTACAGTGTGACAGGCCCGAGCGGAGCCGGGTAAGCAAGCTAGTTAGTTTTAAAATAACCCCTGTGGATCAAGTTAGCGAAATTTGAGATTTCTTCTCAGGCCGATCAATTGAAAAGGTTTCTTCGAACACGAGCAATTTTATTTTGAAGGTGACTTAGCTACCTTACTCCGTATAAAGCAGAAATTGTTTGCTCACGTGACAAATCTCAACAAATAACAGCCAAATTGATAAATTAGGAGCCAGACAAAACTCGTCTGCGACGTTTACGCTTTCAGTAGAAGTCTTTTCAGCAGCTATCATTTTGGCTAAAGAAAACGAAGTAGTCTCAAATCACGCTCATGAACCATGAGATCTAAGAACTGTATATATACTAGGATAAACGGCAAAAAATGAAACAGTTTGATTTTTTACTACGATTTGAGTTTTTATTTGTTTCGTTCAACAGCAACCTGCTTCTTGAACGTCGCTTACTCAAGGCATATTATTCTAGTAGCGCGTTAGGCTTTTCTCCCACTACCCTGCGTGTGGCGCCGTGAAAGACTCGGATAAGGATTTTTTTGAACATCTAAATCTTGCGCTGCTATAACGTCAAGTTATGAAGCAAGTGACATACTATTCGAAAGAGCTCTTCATGCTCCCTTGAAGGGTCTATGAATATGTGAGATTTCCTAAAATACTAGATGAAAAAAGCAAAGAACTCAGAAACTTGGATTTTTCGGCTGAATGAAAAATTAAAAAACCTTTTGAACTTATATTTTCCGAAGATCAAAAAAAATTGATTTAAACTGCATATGGATGGATAGAGCATAAGGAGCTCTACCAAAAGGTAGCCAAAAACATGCGTTTACTCGCAAGGCAGCTCTAAACACATATCTTCATATCTCTTGACTATAAGCGTCGAAGCCAGCAAATCGTTGTGGGTTTCGTGACTGTTCCTCTAACCATCCACAACAGTGAATGGTCTCTTGTTTCACTACACAGATACTCCTCGAAGTATATAATTTGTCGAATTGATTTACCTCGCATTTTGGCGAGTTTGAAATATGTCAGCTACCAAATGTCCCATCAGTTTCGCCCGTTTTAAATTTCAATCGGAATAATTTATAAACTTCTCAGTTCTAGATAGGTTTCAAGGCACTATACGAAAGAGCAAAGTAAGCTTTACAAGATATTGTTCTTGCTTTAGCACCAGTTCAAATACATCTCGAGTTTGGAGCTTAAAACTATGAAAATCGAGCCGCCCGAAAAGTGAAAAGAAGTCGTACTTCCAAAAAATTTAACAAAATTCCTAAAATGCACTTATCACATCAGACATCCATATACACTGTTGCTGCACTTTTTCTCAAACAGAAATTGAGAAAACGAAAATTTTTGTGTTTTTGCTAAAGTGACGGACCAGTAAAAGTATAGACGTAAATTTGCAGCTCTCTTCATGCTTCACTTTTAGAGAAATAATCGTTCTAGTATGGGAGCCCTACTAAGTGAAGCTAAATTCGATGTTTTTCAAGAATTAAAGAATACTAGCTGGCTTACCCGGCTCCGCCGTATCCGGACCAAACTTGGCACACACTTGACATGCGAGGCTGGGATTTTGCAAAGGGGGGTAATCGAGCATGCTGATTACGAACACAATATTAGTTTTCAGAATGGTCCATTACTTTTATTGATTTTATCGATTTTTTGTAAATTTTGACATGCGAGGCTGGAATTTGGCACAGGGGTGTAATCGAGCATGCTGATCACCCCCCCTTGGGGATGATCAGCATGCTCGATCACCCCCCTGTGCCAACTCCCAGCCCCGTAGCTCAAACTTTGCAAAAAAAATCGATAAAATCGATATCGATCGATGACGAAAAGTAGCCTATGACACCCGCCGGGGCCCGTAGCGTATGTGTGCCAAGTTTGGTCAGGATCGGTTCAGAAATGGAATTTTCTATTCGGAACATACGTACATACATACAGACATACATACAGACATACAGACATTCAGCTTTATATATAAGATGAAGCGTCGAAAATTCATGTCTATACTTTTGCTGGTATGATTATATTAGGTCCCGAAAGTAATGTCGCTATTTTTGGATGAACGTCACTAATCGTGGAATCAACGTTTTCAAGAGATCTTAGGAGCATTCGATGCAGCATTTCATTTTCTTTCTTTCTAGTGGTTATAATTTCTTTGCATAATATTTGATAAGCTCTTGTACCTAATCTCCGGAAAAGTACAATTGGCAGGTAGATAGAGCAAACACTATAGAACACAGAGCAATTTTTTCTTTTCCTTAGCTTGCTTCTCAGAGTTTCTACAATCAATTTCTCAATGCCATCAAATTCCATATTTGGTCAAGTCAACCCTCACAGAACAACAACCGGCAAGCGACTCGGGTGTCATTCGATGCAGCTTTTTCTCCTCTTTCTAGCGGTTATTTTTTGTTTTCGACTGATCAAGTTTTCAGGGACAAAATCTCATAATTCAACTTTTCTAAGGGACCCCAAGGTGTACCCGAAATTTTCGAAAGTTGCTGAACCAAAGCGGTGAATGCTCGTTTGGTTTGTAAAATTGTTGCCAAACCATATTACATCTTTGTAAGTTTCAAAATCCGAAGACTTGTTGGCGTTTGATGCACTTGTGTCTGAGACCAGCCTGCTAAAATTCGGTGGTTCCATCAAAAAATCTGTACAAAAATTAGAACGAGCTCTAGAAAGTAGAACAAAGTTGTGCTATTTCCTGTAGGTTTGCTCCATCCATCCATTAATTGGACTCCTTCTGAGGTTTGTAGTAGAATTTTAGAAAAATTGTGAAATTTGGCCATCTCAAAAAGCATAGGTTGCAGATTTTGACTCTTTTCTGGAAGCTCGTTGAGTTTATTGCAACAGCTTCATGACCATTAGAAAGAGAATGATATGCTGCATCAAATGCTACCAGAATCTCTTACATATCTTTGTTCTACGAGATGTGGCATACGTTTGAAAAAAGCGACATTACTTTCGGAACGACCTAATACAACCATCAATGTGGGATCAGCACAGCATAAATTTGGCAAAAACATAAAAGTTTTCGTTTTCTTGATTTTTATCCAAATAAAAATCAAGAAAACGAAAACTGTCCGTTTGCACCTGCATGCACTGATTCCCACACTCCCGCTATCTATTACCCGGATCAAATTGTTGATCGAATATGCGAATAAAGCATTCGAGTAAGAAAAATTCTGAATTCGATTGTTCGAAAAATCTGAAATCGCGATTATATTCGATAATCGATTTTTCTGGACTTGTCTTTTTCGATTTTATCCGATTATCAGTTATTCAAAATTGTTGATTATTGATATGTTCGAGCACTTGGATATTTACTTTAGATAAATAGATAGATTCATCCGACAATTTGTGTTATCGAATAACTTGTGACTCTAGCATTTCCAGCACCAAAAGACAAGATAGCAACGAATCGCCTTCACATCGACATGCATCGTTTATCACGCTATACTTTTTTCGCTATACTTTTTTCTCCTTGTCCCCTTCCCCTTCCACTTCCGTTTTTCATTTTTGGTACATGTATTCCAGATTTTAAGTTATTCTCGCCTCGACCGCACTGTTCTCGCATCAACAGGCCTAAGTCGAATGTGACTGCGAAATTTCTGGTTCCCATTCCAACATCGCGTAATTTGCTCGAGTTTTCGAGATTTTTGTTCCTGACGGTTTCCGCTCAGATCTTCATTTATTTGTTATTTACCAGTCCAGGCTGTGTGTGTGACCCAGCTTCTTTTAACCGCATCGCTCCTTTCTTTGCTTCAAGATACTCGAAATTTGTATAACGTTTTGCTATCCAGTCCTTTGAGGATTTGCCTTCAGCCAACATTGAAAATATCAAATCTAAATTTTATTAAACTCAAACGCTCCCTCTTTTTCTCGACAAAGTATTTTTCTTGAATGCGTCATAATTACTCTTTCACTTCAAGAAATTTTAATGTCAAAGCTCTCGTTCGCGTTTCATAAGGATTCCCAAGTTCAGCATCCTTGCAATTCATCCATGGGTGCTCCAGATTCGACTGAATTTTCAGGTCATCTTATTGTTAGCTATCATCTATTCTATGATTACGAGACGCGAGAAGTTGCGGACCTTGTCTTGACAAGTTTGAGCTTGTTCTTTCCTGTTATCAAAGAGTGAATAAACCTCGGTATGAATAACAAGTATAAGTATAAACCTGCTAAGTACACGATCAGGCTTGTTCAGACAATGTGTGCGGCTTCGGGTTGTTTCAGACTGCCGCACTGACCGCAGCAGACTGCAGCTGACTGCACTGACCGCACTGGCCGCGGGGCCGCACAGTTCGCTGCGACCTTTCGTGAAGGTGGAGAGAATAAATAGTTGTAGTTCAAACAGTCTCTTAACAGTATATGCCCCAATAGACAACACGAGCGGGAGTAAAATAGGTACATGCAATAACAAGAGGAATCAGAATAAATACGAGCATACTAAAGACAAACAATCGCCAAATTTAATTGAGAAGAGTAGTTAGAACCTACAAACTTTCTAGGCGTAATTCACGGTGTTTTGATGTATTCGCAACTGTTTTCTCTTTTTCAAAAGGATGCAGCGATTGTGCGGCCGTTGCGGTCATTAAATGGAATCTAACTCGAAAGTGGTGAGAAAACTGGAAAAAACTTACCAAGGCGGCGCGGCTCGAAAACTATCAGCTGACTGCGATTATCGATCTGCGCCACGGCTAAAACCGCGCCGCCTCGAAATTTTGTAAGCGGTCGCCTAGACCACTCTCGCTATACGCAGGGGAGAAGACGACACCAACATAGTGAGTCAAAAACCTGCAAAGATATCAGCGGTCAGTGCAGTCAGCTGCAGTCTGCTGCAGTTAGTGCGGCAGTATGAAACAATTCGCTTCCCTAGTCATAGATTGAATGATATCTTTGCAGGTTTTTGACTCACTATGTTGGTATCGTCTTCCCCCCTGCATATAGCGGGAGTGGTCTAGGCGACCGCTTACAAAAAGTCCGAGGCGGCGCGGTTTTAGCCGTGGCGCAGATCGATAATCGCAGTCAGCTGTAATTTTCGAGCCGCGTCGCCTTGGTGAGTTTTTTTTGCCAGTTTTCTCACCACTTTCGAGTTAGATTCCATTTAAATGAATAGAAGGTGAGTTTCATGTTTCACTTAATTGCGTTTATTCCAATTTGCTTGAGTTTTACACTTTTTACACCGCAACTTCTACGATTTTTACATTTTTGGCTGCCTTCGACTATTCTTCTCGAATTTTCCCACCGTTTTTCTTCAGTTCCTGCCAAAATGAATAGAATGTGAGTTTGTTATTTCATTTATATATGTATGATGCACTTTGCATGCATTTCATACTGTTTGAACGCTGCTACGAGGCCTAGCTCTCCTTCAAAAGCATGATAGCAAAAATATGATTCACTTTATTATATATCGAATATAATTTGAGGAACACGGCCACTTCTCTCGTCGTCTCTTCTGCGTATAGCGGGAGTGGTCTAGGCGACCGCTTACAAAAAGTCCGAGGCGGCGCGGTTTTAGCCGTGGCGCAGATCGATAATCGCAGTCAGCTGATAGTTTTAGAGCCGCGCCGCCTTGGTAAATTTTTCCAGTTTTCTCACCACTTTCGAGTTAGATTCCATTTAAATGAATAGAAGGTGAGTTTCATGATTCACTTAGTTGTGTTTATTCCAATTTGCTTGAGTTTTACACTTTCACCGCAACTTCTACGATTTTTACATTTTGGCCGCCTTTGACTATTCTTTTCGAGTTTTCCCACCGTTTTTCTTCAGTTCCTGCCAAAATGAATGAAAGTGAGTCTGTTGTTTCACAGATGTGACCGATGCAATTTGCATGCATTTCATGCTGTTCTAAACGTTGCTACGACGCCTAGCTCTCCTTCAGGGGCATGTGCGTTGTTGAAACTCGGTTTTTTTGCATTTGTGAATGTTGTGCAAGTATAAATATGTTATGTGTATGTGTCTAAATATGTTCATTTCACATTTAGACTGTGCATGAACAACGCTGTTCTTCCGGTAAGTTTGTGACTTTAACTCGTGTTTTATTGTGATATAGCCAAATAAATGAAATGAGATGAGTTTCTCTTCTCTCCAAGTGTTAATGCGTTTTTCATCACTTCCACTCTTTTTTCTTTCTCTTACCTTCACTTTTTACTGTGTCATATTCATCTCCATTTTCGTTGTTGACAGGATTACGCATCATTTATTCATCTTCTTGTTAGTAAGAGAATTATATGATGTGACTTTTGAAGCGACGCTGCTCTTTCTTCCTCACCTTCCTTTCCTACATCTTTCTTCAAAAAACCATCCTCTTGCAGTACATCCACTCAAAGTTAAGGACATTTTTCAAGGTCATACGCTTATAAAATCATCACAATGTCCCGGATTTGATAAGTTCAGAGGTTCCGTATTGCAAGTTATTTTCATATTTCATATGAATCACATTAATTTATTGATTGAAATTTTTAGAGATCACCCGCAGAGTACAAAAACACACATTCTCAAGGAGTATGTCATACTTCTTTATGAGACCCGCTTTTTTCATGTGTGCACATTTTCATGGTCAATGATACTCTACCATCTATTTTGAGACCAGAGTGGATTAGTACGCTTTGCGCGCATTGTTATATATAACTCATGTTGAAGCTTGTTAGACGACAACGTGCCAAAGCGTTCTGGATTCTTTGGTTTACATAGGTGATAAGTGTTACTACTTCAAGAGTTTAGTGATCTGTTTCGAAAGTTCACGCTCATCGCAGAATGCAAAACACCAATACAGTCAATTTTGTGAGTGAAACCTGTAATTTCTGACCATTTCGAAAACCTCATTGCAAAGGTTTGGTCAATCCGTTACGATAAAATACAATACTTATATGTCTTTGAAAGGTCAAAATGAACGAGACACTTTACAGACTTCAACAGTAGAACATCCTTCGCTCCTATCTCGCGGTACAGTGAATAAATATACAATGATTTTGGTGCGTTGTCGATGTTTTTTTTACAAAGTAGTCATAGAACTATCTTGCTAAATGTTTCATACGCCATGTTTTATCTTCTTACAATTAGAGCTCTAATAATCACAGTGGCTAAAGAGCGGTTCCATATAATACAGCGTCATTTTCAGTGAGTCAAAATCACTCCTTAATAGTCATTTCTATCTCCAATGTCATTTCTTATTAGGGCGAATCTTCCGATCTAGGCAGCCGCATCCTTAGCCTTTTTATGTTCGAGGCGCCTATAGAGGAAAATGTGATTCGTCAAAGCTACGTGTGGGTGCCAGGTGCAAGGCGATCGTGGCGATGTGAGGACTTTCTTTGAAGAGCTGAAGAGAAGACGGGAAGTGAGAGCTTAGGAACAATTTTCAATGCGCCTACGGAACTTACGGCACTCGCATGTGGTGTCGCTTCCAGCACTGTTCGAAAGATAAGAGCCGAAGCAGGTTTCGTCCGACAGTCTATTCCTTTCGTTCCACCCGCTGTGCAGCGTACACGTAAATATCGAAGGAGTGAGGCCGTAAGAAGATTTGAGAGGAATGGGGAGATGCAGTCCGACATCTGATACAGGAGAAGTTTCAAGGCGAAGTGAACGAGTGAACGAGATATAAGTGGTCAACAGTTAGTTAATGATGAGGCTCACCAGCACATGAATTACACAATTTATGAAATCAGGATAGCGAGTCGATACCTCACTTGTTCCAGTTCGCACGTGGTCACCATCGTGATGGACAACGTCTCTAATCACCGGCAGCAACTTAAGGTTGAAATCATGCTGACTACTTCCTCTTTCAGTCATGTCTTTTCTTAAAATTCCCACAGAACGCTCTACGAAGTCTGCGATTGAGGAGTAACTTCGCTCAAAGGGGTTTGGATTTCCAGTAAACGCTTCTAAAAAAGATTTTTTGCTGAAGGTGCATGCGAGCTAACCAAGGATAGCTTTACAAAATATTTCCATTTTAGCTTGAAATTATATAGCGAGTCGTGGTCTTTCTGATGCCGCAACTATGCGGTGGAAAACATCTGCGACGAATTCGATGTAACAGTGATAAGGTTGTCACCTTATTACTGTTTTTTTCAATCCAGTAGAGCACTTTTGGAGTCAGTTAAAAGGCAATTTAGACAAACATGGAAGACCAAGCGAATCCCTTCACATGGTAATGAGACGCTACACACAAAAACTGAGAAAAAAATTTTTTAGATCAGACAAAAGCCACTGGAGTGAATACAGAATGTGAATGCGTGTCAGCGACCCTTTGCTAGGGATGGGTGTTTTATGCTATAGGAGAAGAGGACGCGGCAAGGGAGGAAGTACGGATAGGCGCCAACAATAACGCAGCCGGAGATGGGGGAGATGGGGGCACTGTCTTAAAATAAATCTCTTCAATGGATGAGTTGCCTTTTGAAGACAGTGATACCGATCTAGATTTAGATTCGAAAGAACTGTAGTTCTACTCACGTACACTGCAGCAGTAACAGTCTCACTCGCGTGCTAATTGTTTTTGTTAGCAACAAAAACCACTTATAGTTTATCTCAAGGTACATAAATTTAGTTCCAGAAGCAACGTGCACAATATGAAAGTAAAATATTGGAAAAGCTAGGGATAGAAAAGTAAAAGTAGTCCATTCAGTATGAACTAACCGGTTATCCAATGAAAGTTCCTGAAACTTTATGTCAGACACCATCATCTTTTAAGTACGCGAAAAAATGACAATTCTGAAGTCACCGCATCAAATGATCTCTTACTCATGTAGAAGAGACGCAAACGATGAAGGACTCTATAGAAAAATCGGAACGAGGGTTTATGCATCATGCTACTGCAAAAACATGGACCTAAAATAGAAACTGCAGAAAAGCCGAGTTTTGACAACTACAAGTTTTGACTCGGACTTTTTGTAAGCGGTCGCCTAGACCACTCCCGCTATACGCAGAAGAGACGACGAGAGAAGTGGCCGTGTTCCTCAAATTATATTTGATATATAATAAAGTGAATCATATTTTTGCTATCATGCTTTTGAAGGAGAGCTAGGCCTCGTAGCAGCGTTCAAACAGTATGAAATGCATGCAAAGTGCATCATACATATATAAATGAAATAACAAACTCACATTCTATTCATTTTGGCAGGAACTGAAGAAAAACGGTGGGAAAATTCGAGAAGAATAGTCGAAGGCAGCCAAAAATGTAAAAATCGTAGAAGTTGCGGTGTAAAAAGTGTAAAACTCAAGCAAATTGGAATAAACGCAATTAAGTGAAACATGAAACTCATCTTCTATTCATTTAAATGGAATCTAACTCGAAAGTGGTGAGAAAACTGGCAAAAAAAACTCACCAAGGCGACGCGGCTCGAAAATTACAGCTGACTGCGATTATCGATCTGCCCCACGGCTAAAACCGCGGTGCCTCGGACTTTTTGTAAGCGGTCGCTTAGACCACTCCCGCTATACGCAGAAGAGAAGACGAGAGAAGTGGCCGTGTTCCTCAAATTATATTCGATATATAATAAAGTGAATCATATTTTTAATCGCTGTCATCGCCTTGCAATAATGGGAATTGAATTTATATGAACTCTGTGGAGTGAAGAGACCATTATTTTTTTACACCGTTGATATGTAATAAGTCGTGTCAAAAGTTCTACCCGTTTTTATACTTTTTTATATGTTATTCAACAAAAAATGAATTTTTGTAAGCATTATGGTGTAGAATTTTTCTCTTTTCTTTATATCCATGTATGCTCAAGCAAGAGAAGACCTATCTTGAAGGCATATGTGAAGTCAGCTGACTTGTGCCACAGTTCTCGTTGCGATACAGTTTTCAAAAAACTTGAGCTCATAAATTCAAAACTAGACATGGTGTCGCTGCAATCTTTGAAAGTCTTATATAATCGAAATGCGCAATGCGACTACAAGCCATCGCTCTGCACAGCGTTTATATTTTTGATAAGTCTATATAAAAAGTTTTCTCAAATTTGAGTGCTGAGTTAATAAAGAAAATCTCGAAAGCGCATTTTTCTGCCTTTCTGGGAGCAAGTTGAATGGTTTTTTCAATGTTTTTTGCAAAAAGTGTGAAATCCCATGCAATTTGAAGTCAAAATTATTGCTTAGACAATTGCAGTCATACAACGAGCGGAGTTTATGCTAGCTACTACGTCAGATCGAGTAGGCTCACGGCCCGGCACAAATTGTCTGAAAGTAAGCTGGACTTCGTTTTTGGAGCAAAAAGCAAAGGGGATATCTTTTTGAGGAGTCGGAGCTGAGCACCAAGGATAAGCGCCATTTAGTCTCAAACGTAAGCTTTTCGGAAAGGTTATCATACGATTGACACGCTCTATCGTGTATGGCGAAAAGTGCGCGCGATCTGAAAGCTAGGCTAAAATAAACAAATTGCTTATTTACAGCGCACACAGATTATTATGGCACCAAAATTGAAATGTATACGTAGAAAATTATTTGCGGAAGAATTATGTAAAAATATTTGAAAACTTTTGTAAAGTAATACCTTTTCCAAATTTAGCCCATCTCCAGACGGTCACCAAACGATCTGAGAGCGTCTGGAGCATAAATTTTAGTCAAATCCCATAAGTTTGGATTTCTTTAGCATGGACGGATGCCCCGGTTAAGAATCTATCCCTGAGCATAGGCACAGTTTCATATTGCCCCCTGTCCGCCGTTTTTTACCCTCTTTTTTTCGAAAATCGCTTTGTCAGATATCGCTCCCCAACGTCAATTTTTCTGCATCCTCTCCTTTTGAATTTTCATTTTCAGTTCTTTTTTTCAATAATTTGATGTTTCTTCCATTCTTCTTCCTTCGTCTTCTTGTTTCTTCAGCTCATGCTTTGCATGCTATTGATCTTTCTGTGATTATGTAGGAGTTTACAAAAGCAAAATTCTGTGAATTTTGTGATTTTTCTTTAGTTTGACCTGAAATCGCGAGATTTTCAGCTCGCAGCAGGTGAATGGTTTTGTCAAGAACTAAGTGAGTATGCGGGTTCCACCAACAATCGGAGGGGGGGGGGGAGCAAGGGTCAAAGAGAATTCGTAAAATTTTTGAAAGTCAGCGGAGACTTCGTTTTCAAAAAATCATGAAACGGAATCATGCTGGGCCCTGAGTAGGCTCCCTCAACCTAAAAAGATTTCTTGGCAATCTTCGGCTTCAAAAAACTTTTTTGTTGCCTCCAATATATCTTAAATACGTATGAGTCAAGGATTTGCTGATTGCAACGCTGGTATCTACAACGGTCGCTTTTGAAAGGAGTCATGGCGAACTGAACCAAATATTATTCGCTGTTTCGAAGTGCCATCATCGGCAGACTGTTAAATGGTCAGTCATTGCCTGTAAATAGTACGGAATTTGTCTTTGGTAGAATATGTAGAAACTTGAAGCTTTGATGTTCTATAGCGTGGAAGAAGAATGTAAACCTTGCTTTCAATCAACAACTAATTTGGATCACAGTGCTTTTTGAAATGTTTAAACCGTTCACTCTTAATGACATTGTCAGGTTAATAGGGAGCATGGTTTCCGACTGGTGGAAGTGCAACGCAGTGCAAGGGCACGGCTCCCGACTGATGCAACAGTTCAAGTTCGATCGAAAAAGATAGGTTCTGATGCGAGAAATTCGCTTTCAAAAAAAGGGTGGTACGCTATTCCCGTCTCCTTGACAAGTTTTGACGTAGAGAGTGTTGTAGATCTAATGTATTAACCTATCCAGAACTTGTCAAAGAGGCGTGATTAGCGCACCGCCCCTTTTTCCGAAGCGACTTTCTCGCTTCAGAATCCACCTTTTGGGATCGGATTTGGACTGCTGTAGCATCAGCTGGAGCTATGCTCCTGCACTGCGTCAAAACCCCGCCACTCTCCAGTTAATTTAATGCATTTAAGTTAGAAGGGAATGTTGTAACAGTTTTCAATCTCGATCTTCATCTTTGGTAATCGTACAAAGTGCTCTCAGTTACTCCTTCTAAATCAATGCTTAAGCTTCGCATCATCCTCATTATTCGTAGTTTTGATCCACCCTTCCTATAGTTTTTATAGCTCCATATTACGAAAATGAAAAATTGAAAGATTCCGGTTTTACTGAGCGTTTGTATGGTTACGTTAGGTGAAAGCAAATTTTTTGTGAAGTGGTAAGAGCTAATTTGCAGATTACGTGGAAGCTTTATTCATGCAGTTGTCTCACGTTTTGAATTCGCATAAGCTTAGCAAACATTTCACGTTTTCTAACCTTGTGCATGCTCTCTTATAGGTCAGTTATAATGAAAAAATGCATTCTTGACAATTTGTATTTCTGGCCAGCGTTCGGCAAGTGGTTTTGATAATGTTTTGGAAACGAAGTCGCCGTTAACCTCGCAACATATGTAAATACGACATGCTCTTGAATGAAATACGTAAACAACGAAGAAGATATTTTCCCGAATTGACGGCATCTTCGCCGTCTCCGGCGCGTCGTTGTCTTCCGGCACGTCTTCCGTTATGCTGTCTCCGGCGCGTCCGTGTTTTTCAACCTTCGTATCATTTTCATTGGATTAGCAGATACATCCCATTTATGCCTCTTGCATCTATAAAGAAATAGTAAGGACTACCAAGCAATCAAGGACTTTTGTCAAAGCTACAACTCTTTTCTAGTTGATAGGAACAAATGCTGCAGAACGCTTTTCAATAGCTTTCATGTTCCTAAATTAAATTTTAGCATGTTCGTGAATGTCGAGTTTTGATGCGCCTGGAACCCTCTAAGCAATCACCCTGGATTATTTGACTTGTCGTCCTAATGAGAAACTGGCTAGCTCTTCCGATTGTAGTGATGTGCGTATGCGGGATGAATAGTATGCCGACTTATGTTTAGAGCACAGAACAGGGCGAGCTGCTAGTGGCGGCTGGTAGTACCCCCGACACCTCTCAGCAACGGAGCTTGTTTCCGGCCAGGGTCGAGCAAGAGATTTCATTTCATTTCATTTGTACGCTCAAGGCGTTCCATAAAAAAAGACACATCAGGAAGTTAGTAATACAGCGGAAACGAACAAGACATGTAAACAAATGCAGACATCATCATGTCAGTCCGAGTCTGATCCTAATCAGACTAATGTGAGAAGATAAAACAGCTTGCACTGAATATGTTGGTAGGCTAATAGATAAGTATGCAGATGTAGGCATGAGATTAATAACTCCAAAACTTTGAATCCATGGAGATGGGACGCATGCCCCCTCATTGCCAGCGGAACGATCTTTAGTTACTCTTAAAAGCAATCCGGCGGCTTATAAGGCAGGTCTACTGGCTCAAGTATAATAACCATAACCCAACCTAGCCGGAATGCTGGGGAGGCCCAATGACCCCAAAGGTGAAACGATTCTCATTGAATCCATTTGTTGAAATAGCAAGCTGTACGATTGACTAATAGATGGCTGAACGAAAAAGACTCGGACTGAGATGCTGATGAAACTGTGTTAGTAACTAGAACAAAACGAGTACACCAAAAATAAAAGTTTGACGCAACGTGAGGAGATACACAAGAGGCGTCAAAGAAATAATTTATAGCCACAACTGAACCCGCAAGTCAATGCAAGATCACCGAGCACCTGAAAAGACAGGTTTTAGAGGTAAAATGGAGAAGAAAGGTGATAGAAAACAAAGCCCAAAGCGATTCCATCCGCCATCATAGCACGTCCAAAGCACCCAATGGAAGCCCAAAAGGTCTAATGCAGAAGGCTCGCCCTGTCATGCAACACTAATCAGTGTTAGCGATACTTGACAAGTCAAGCCTTCTCAGTCTACTCCTGAAAATATGACTACTCTCTGCACTAGTGGTCTCAACCGGGAGGTGCGAAAGCCACCTAGCCGACCTGTAGAACACGTTGTTGAACATGAGCAAGTATCTCTTGCGCCGGATTCTTGGATATTGCAAGTTGAAAGAGCCTGACCTTTCGCTTGTAGGAACAAAAATCCAGTATTTACTGGCTTTTAGCTTGTTCTCTCTTCTCAGAACTTGAAAACAGAATACAAGATCCAAGAAGGCACGACGGTTTGTTAAGGATTTCATATGAAATCTCAAGCCGGGTCTGGTAATCGGGAGGGGTGGTTCCGGGCGATAAACGTCTATACAACAGTCGTGTAAAAAGCTGTTGAACCTTTTCAATTCTGCGAATATCCTTTTTACGAAAGGGGGACCAGACCTGAGAACAGTATTCTAAATGAGGAAGAACTAATGCTTTATAAAGCGGTATAAGTATCTTCGGAGAACTAGCATTAGTATTGCGGAAAAACAGAAAGAGTGAAGAATAAGCTTTTTTGACTAACGTATTGATATGCTCAGTGAAGTTAAGATTTGTATCAATCACGACACCCAAATCTCTAACAGTATCACAACTCTTCAATATAGAGCCTTTGATGTGATACGAGGTAGTATTTCCACCTCCAAGATGAAGCACTGAGCATTTGTCAAAATTTAACGCTAATTCCCAGACCTCACACCAATTGGTCAAATTATCAAGAGACCTTTGCAAGTCCATTTGAATCCCTGGAGCTACTTCCGGATCATAGACTGCAAAGATCTTTATGTCGTCAGCATACATCCGGATGTGTACGCTAGCGGAAGTCTTCAAAGTAGAAGGTAGGTCAAGGGTGTAAATCAGGAAAAGCAAGGGGGCTAAGACACCACCCTGTGGAACACCACTAGTGCAGAAGTACTTCTTGGAGTAACGATGACCAACTCTCACTGTCATATACCGATCATGCAAATAAGAGGTCAACCACGAAAGAAGATTTCCTTTAATCCCTAATTTGTTCATTTTAGTTAGTAATTTAGCATGACAGACCTTATCAAACGCTTTCGAGAGATCAACATAAACAATGTCAACCGATTTGCCCTCGTTGATTGCTAAGCTCCACTCGAACACACTATCAACCAGATTTGTTGTGGTGGAAGCTCCGTTCAAAAAGCCATGTTGTTCATCGGGGATCAAATCCGAAACCTTTAGATATGACAGACACTCGCCGGCTGCACCCCTTACCCCCCCCCCCTGGGTTCTGACCTCGACACAAAGTTTGGGACAGTGTATAAAGAGTAAAGGAGAGGCTATGTGAAAATTAGGTGTTCGAAGCACGATAAACTGTCTCGATACCCCCTTTCCTGCATTTTCGTTTGCCTACCACAGGCAAAAGTCTCTACCAAGCATGATTAGTAACATGTTTGTAATTATCATGTCAAATAACCCCTGTGGGTCAAATTCTAGCTAATTCTAAGATTTCCTAATGTTGTGCTACCCAAGTGGAGTGGTCATTTTTAAACATGGTCATCTATATCAAAATAATTTGGCTGCCTCCTTTCATATCCAGTACAAAGCACTGCTCCCTATTTGCCTGTACCATAAACCCTACCATAAACCCTGTTTCTAATAAATGGATTTAGGAGCTAGCTAAAACCTCATCTACCCCATGTCTAGCTTGCAGTGATTGTGCTTCTAGCAACTATTTATCAAACGAAGGAAAACGAGTTCAGCTCTAATCACACATATACGATATTTTTACTATGAAACTATGTATAATTCATTCCTTAGAATTCCTTTAGAGGTAGTTAATGGGATGTGGCACAACCCCAGAAAAGCTGTGGTTGCCACACCTTTTTAGTTGTGTCACACTCTATTGACTTACATTGACCGCCAAAAAGTTGCGGACAAGCCTCCCTCCCTTTTTCATCGCTTTTTTTCAGAGGGAAAACAAGGGTGAAAAATTGTAATAATTGCATGAGGTGATAGAGCTTTTCAAGACACACAATCTACACTCTGAGTTTTTTTTTGAGAAACATGTGTTCTAAAAATTGTAAGAATCTTTTTCTAAAAAAAGCCCGAAAATGGCGGCGTCATAATGTCGAAGGACAATAATTCTTCGAACGCAAAAAAATTTTTTTGAGTCCTATTTTAAAAACGGAAACACAAGTTATCCGGACGGGTAAGCATACTACTATACAGAGCTTGTCAGGAACTATACACTGGTAATGGCTGCTTCCCCAGAAAACGCAAGCTTGAGTTTTATTTTAGCTTTTTCAAAAAACAACTTCTAATTTCCTTTATCAAGCCAAATTTCTTCACAAAGAAACCTGTTCAAGGCATCCCAACAAAGCCGTCTGGATAACGTAAATGCTCTTTGCTATCCTCTATGCATCGGACGTGTGCTGATGAGTTTCTTTGCTGAAAATGGCCCTTGGCAGTGCTTGCACATGACCCCCCTGCACCTCACCACTGACTTGTACCGCTTTGCAGGCTTGTAACTCGGCCTGCAGTCAATATTTGAGCCTGCAATTAAGCTCGTTCGAAAGAACAAGACCTCTTCTACACGATGGGGGGTCATGTGTAAGCACTGCCAAGGGCCATTTTCAGCAAAGAAACTCATCAGCACACGTCCGGTGCATAGAGGATGGCAAAAAGCATTTATTTTATCCAGACGGTTTTGTTGAGATGCCTTGAACAGGTTTCCTTGTGAAGAAATTTGGCTTGATAAAGGAAATTAGAAGTTGTTGTTTAAAAAAGCTAAAATAAAACTCAAGCTTGTGTTTTTTGGGAAGCAACCATAACCAGTGTGTAGTTCCTGACAAGCTCTGTATAGCAGTTTGCTTACCCGTTTGTATAACTTGTGTTTCCGCTTTGAAATAGGGCTCAAAAGAAAATTTTTGAAATTCAAAGAATTATTGTCCGCGACATTATGACGCGGCCATTTTCGGACTTTTTTTAAAAAAAGATTCTTGAAATTTTTAGAACACATGTTTCTCAAGAAAACTCAAACTGTAGATTGTAGATCTTGGAGAGCTCCATCACCTCATGCAATTGTTACTTTTTTCATCCTTGTTTTCCCTCTGAAAAAGAGCGATGAAAAAGGGAGGGAGGCTTGTCCGCAACTTTTTGGCGGTCACTGTACATCCAAACCATTCAAATATCTGGTTTTTTATATGATTGCTACTGCTTAACATTCTTCTTGAAAAAGTAGAAATTTTGTTTATAGTTTCTTCGAGGAACACGTTTGTTTTTCCTGACTTATGCAAATGGAAAATGCAGCGAAAATGTTGGATTACGGTAACAGGCTAAGTTTGCGGAACTACTTAATCGCGAGGAAATGCGACAGGAATAGATATAGTCGATAACCTAAGCCTCGTAATTCAGACAAAGGATCTAATAATTGATCTTATCTAGTCTGAGATATTGAAAGCGAAAATTGGAACAAGCAAAATTTTGGCTTGCTCTTGATTCCTTGGTTTGAAGGTAATTGAAGTGAGACTCCTGATGTGAGCAAAGAACTAGAGTTCTTTGTATTGAGTGAAAAAAAGTCAACTTACCTTTGGAACAAAGTTAACATGTTGGAAAATGACCATCTCACTCAAGTTGCCAATATTTGAAAATCTCAAAATTTGCTGAAACTTGGCCCACAAAATTATTTGATTTGCTCATCATGGAAATGATGCTCTTATTCTTGTAGAGATAATTTACCATGCTTACTGTGCGTAGTGGTAGTGCAAACATCATTGTGGTAGAATTTTGCATGGTGGGCTTATCTAACACTGTTAATATCGTTCGCTACAACAAATCACCTCGATAAATGATCTCTCCCCCTGATTTCTCAATGCGACCTCCCCAAGTGTGGCATGCCACACCCCACGCATGACCCTGGTTACGGTTCATTGATATCTTGTTAAAGCCTGGTAATGGGCCTAGCGCAATCCAAGGTAGTGTTCTTGCTAGTGTTCTTGTTCTGCTCACACAAGCATTGATGTGACGTGGTGTGCACAATGGCGCATGGGTAAGGTAAGAAGTGTCAGGTAGTAAAGGCTCTGGCGCTAAAGGCAGTGTTTCGGCAGAATTTTCCAGATTTTCACTTTTTCGGAGCTTTCTCGCCACAAGGATTACGTATCTGGGCTTTTTAGCGCACATAAATGGCGAAAATAAGCTTTCTCCGAAGCATCCAGGTCCGTATTCAGTAGGGGCGCAAACCGGAACCTCTCATCCCCGCTTCGTTCACACTCTTTTAAGCAGTTTTTATGTACTTCTTCTCGCATAAATTAGCTCACCGAACGATAGCAAAAGTTTGTCACTTAACCATAATTCAGTACATAGAAGTGAGGAATGTCACCCTTGCTTGCAAAAGTTGGCATAGTATTCGACGAGCAACAGTGTGGTCAATCACCACCTTTCATTCTTGTTCAAAATATAATTGTCAAACTGGCATCAAGTTTGCAGCAGGCTGAGAATTATGCCCTTGAATTCAAATTGCGTTAGCGTCTGCAAGGCTACACTCTGACATCATTTGGCAATAATACTTGAAAAATGAATATGATAGAATAAACTTACCGAAACAACGATTGAGCACAGAGAAAACATGTTAACTTGAGTTTTTCACTTTCTGGAAATTGCTTTTATACAGATCATAGTAGAGCAATTGACTAACTTACTCAAATAGTGCTTACGTGTTTTCGCAACAATAGCATTCCTTGTCAATTCAAAAGCTAACCGTTTATGCCTGTGATCTAGTGCAACATGAGAACTAGGTTTTTGAAAGGACATGAGGCGCAGTGTGGTTTCATGGAACTTCATATATTCACGTTAATATTCCCATTATAATAACTTTTATCAAAAAGAGCAAAACCATTTTGCTGGCAGAATCTAACACATTGCAATTTCGATAACAGACATTCGGTTTTATCGAGTATAAATTTGAGGCAGTAGCAGGTTAAATTATTCGTTAGCGCTGCAGCGGGTAGTGAAATCTTGAACCGGAAAGCATTAAATGACTACAATTCCTTGATTCTGAAAAACGTCTCGGAAGTTATTATGGCAATGAAAGCAAGTAGGATTTACCACGTTGGTCTCTTCTTGTGAGATTTGACTAAGTCAGATTTGCGGGCCAGCAAATCAAAAAATCACCGAAAAGCCACTACGCTACTACAGCGCAGTTACTTGGCTACTTGAGTGTAACTTTTGCCGAAATACAGTTAATACACCATTGCGCCATATAATCACAGGGCTTCCTTCTCTCTCCTCAAACTTTCAAAACACAAGGGCGCCAATTCTTGCATCTTTCGATTACTTTCTTTAAACCTGATTCTCGCCTAAAGTGAACACGCCTTAAGACGCTGTAGTGTTACGAAAGGCTTAGGGCCAATTTTGTTCCTCACCGTACCCTTACATTAAGACTGTGCTGCACAGATTGAATGAATATTCGGTTGATGAAAAAGTTTTCTCGTGATTCAAACAAAATCCCCATAACTTTCTAAGCACTAAACCTAAATTTCAACTTATTTCATAAAAATAGTTGAAGGTTAGCACTTTGTGATAGATATTAAAACATGATCCAGTTAGTCGCCTTCTATGAGCTAGTCACCGAGAACGAATTTTCTGAAAAGAGCGAAATTTGCGATTTTGAGTTTGATGCTAGAACTCTTGCTGAGGGCTTTAAACTATTGCCAAAAAATCTGCGAAAGTTTTTCGCATAGCAGTAGGCGATACCTTATTGTGGCAGGCTTCAGTCTCTCATATCGCAAATCCAGAAACAAAAATTTAGTCAGAAATGTAATTTTACGAGAACAATATCTCTATTGCGGCGTTTTTTTTTTCAAAGTAAAGCCGTTCGAGACCAGGAGCGGTATTTATCAACCTCCTTTATAGTAGGAGGTTTTTGTACAGGTAACAGCCCGTATAGGCGTGGGCATGGCGCTCGCGACATATGAAGTCAAGCTGGTGATTGGGCTTTTGTCTATCGAAGAATATGATTTGGCAAGTTTGGCCATGTCGGGCACGGCAGTCGGGCAGCAAAGCCCGATCTCGACAGGTCGATCTCCGCTGCCCGAATGCCGTACCTGACATGGCCCTTGCCAGATGGGACTGCAATCTAAATTTCGATGAATCACGGAATTAGCGCTCTCGCTGTGTTCGCTCTAATCTTGTGCTTGTGCTCTAATCCCGCTAATGTTCGTGTTCGTGTTCGCGTTTGTTCACTGCTTAATAGTGGCCCGAACAGCGCGTGGGGATCGATAAATATTGCCCCAAAAAGTGGCCCAATGCCCAGTACAAGACATTGACATTTAAATTGGCCGCCACACAATGCTTTTGCTGAAGAAGTGCGGCAATATGGGTTTTCCTGCGACATGGCATTTTTTTGCGAATTTCGTCTTTGCATTTCCACGCGAGTCTGCCACAGTGAGGTATGGACTGTTGATATGTAAAAATAAACTTCACAAACTCCCCGGAGCTAGCTAAAGACCCGCAATTTTTTAGCAATAAAACTCAAAGCCACATTTCAAGCGCCATCTTCGAAAGTTCCGTTCTCGATGGCAAGCTCAAAGAAAAGTTACGCTTCAGTAAATATCATAGAGCGCGAACGTCCAACTATTTTCTTCGTGCTTAGAAAGTTCTTGATTTTTGTTTCAATTACGCAAGAAATTGTCTCAAACACATAATCGCCTTCACTCCTAAAGAAAATTTTCAACTTCAGAACAACAGAGTCTGAATGTAAATTATGTAAAGTAAGAAATAAATAATGTACTTTTGATTTGTCAAGAAAATAATGTCGTTTCGAGCCTCAATTTAAGAAAGGGTAAGGGGTACTGTTCGATGAAGCAAAGCAAGGCTTTCAAGATCGCATCTATGATTTCGTGCCAAATTTGATTTAGGAAATTTGAACTCAAGATCTGTAAGTTCTAAAGCTCAAAAATTGAAAAAAAATTTAACCTTCGTTGAAAAATTATTTATGTGAAGACTTAGTCCCACTTGCATACATCTATCTCGATATCAGACACGTTTTAGAGCACTGCTGAAATTTTTTCTCAATCAAAATAGGCATTTCTATACCACAGCTAGATAGATATAATGTAAATTTTCAGCCTATTTGGAGCTATAGTTTGAAGGTATATCCAATATAGCACTGAAACTGAAAGAAAGAAAGCTAAATTTGATATTCTTGAAAACCTCGGAATAGGCATGACAATGAAAAATGACATCATTTTTATGACAGCCTAATATTCAAAGTTTCCACCAACATATCTTGAGCTTAGCGTAAGTATAAAAAGTTTGAAAATGTGGGAGGATAGAAGTAACCGTAAACGAAAAAAGCGTAAATTGAACAACTAAGCGGGCAGAACTCAGTATTTAGTCAAGCTTTCTCAGACAATGGATCGGACCCCTCCGCTGGGGAAATGGCAGGGTCGCGGCGTTTCCCCAGCGGTGGGTCACCCATTCGTCCGGCGGAGCCCTCCCATTTCTCCGGCGGAGACCTCCCATTTCTGCTCCGGATACCTCCCATTTTCTGCTCCGGATACCCCCCATTTTCTGCTCCGGATACCTCCCATTTTCTGCTCCGGAGCCCCCCGATTTTGTGCGCCGGAGCCCCCCGATCGCGGCATACTGTAATTAGCCCTAATTAAAGGCAGCTTCCAGGCAGATCTGGACCTATGGGGCTTTTACATGGAAAGTACTTTTGGGGCCCTAACTAAGGCACTGCCGAAGCAGCAGCTCAGGTAGTGCTCCAATGGCTGAGATATTCCCCTCGAAACAGACCCCCCGCGAACGTATTCGCATGGATTCATGGCAGTTTCGCGCCAGGATCCACGCTTTGCGCCATGAATCCATGCGAAACACGGTCGCGGGGTCCGGTTTCGAGCAGAATATCTCAGGTGTTAGAGCATTACTTGAGCTGCCGGTTGGGTAGTGGCTTAGTTAGGGCCCCAAAATACTTTCCATGTAAAATCCCCATAGGTCCAGACTTGCCTGGACGCTGCCTTTAAGCTCCAAACCCCAATTTTGTCTCTAAACCCCACCCAAATAAGCCGAATAGGACCCCCCCCCCCCCGGGTAGGAGTTTAGCGCGACCCTCACCCCGTACTCTACCCCCTCCCTCTCACCCCTAGCGTTTGTGGATAGAAGATAGAAGAAAGAACGAAGAGATAAGACATTTATTTCAAATTTTTCAAACTTTCGAAAAATCTATCTATCTATCTCCAGCATACGTACAACAGTTAATTCATATTACAAAAACCATACTAGGAGTTAGAGATAAGAATATTGAAAGAAAAACTAATTTCCTTGTTGCAAAAAGAACCTTGTAACACCACAGTATAAGCATATGGTTTTAACATGGTAAAAAAATGACAAAAAGATCAAAAAAGCATTCTGTGCAACATGAAACGAAACAGACAAACTGTGCGGTTTCTAGCCAGTACGACAGTACTCCAGTTAGAAAGGAGCATGTCAACTCCTTTGGGAATCTGAAGATGGCGCGTTTTGAATTCCAGCTCACCTTACATTAGATGACCGCTTACTTCATCCAGTCATACTCCTTTTCAAGCAGCAAGCGTCTAGTTAGTCGGAGCATCCATACAAAAGAACAAGCACATGCGGCATAATAGTATAAAGAGCTCCATGGAGTCCAGAACATTCTGTATGCATGTGGAAAATCGAGGACACCAAGAAAAGACGAAAAAAGACCTGTCTTCAATCGTTGGATCAGTATCGTGCCACGTCCACCACAGCAATTTCGTACCTAACATACGGAATGGTAATTGAAGCATCACAGAACTCAGGCCAACTGCAGGCCCTTCACCCCACCAAGGTAGGCGCATTCTGAAATGGCAATAAATATAAATTTACGCTCACAATCACCAAAGTGGACAAGGGGAACTTACAAGTGATTTCTATCCAAGACTGAAATTACTGTTACTGTTATAAGGCCTGAGCTGACTTGACCTGTATTGGTGAAAAAAGTTGAAGAAGGATTAACCAGCGATCAATTTTTAATGAAGCAACAAGTCGGGGGGGGGGGGGGGGGAACGGGGTAGGCGCCCCCCTTCACAAGCTGTTCGAAAAACAGGACCGTGCAGAAACTCTTAACCGTTATCCGTTAAAATTTACGTCTACAATTTTGATCGGAAGATTTTCCCGCTAGTAAAAAATGTATGAAAATTCTGTGGACTAATAAATGTGTACAGGGCTTTACAACCTGAGTGTCCCACCCGCCCCGCTAGGACGCCACGCTTAGGTCCGCGCAGCGTTCGTGGCGCTGGCTGCGCGTCGACTGAAGCTTGGCGAAATCCGGGGGATACGCAGCAAACGCCGCGCGCGGCCTGAGCGAGGCGGCCGCGTTGGAGGAGCCGCGCAAGCGAAACTTGCGACTCTCAGGTTGAAAAGCCCTGTACATGAGATACCTGCTAACAAGGACATAGGATGTGTAGAGAAACATTTGATGAAATCCAAAAAGGGCATAGAGAGGAACTCTCATTCCAAAAAAGCTCAACATACCCTAAACAGGATAATTATGAAGTCGAGTGTTGCTGAGAAGAAAGATAAATACCTGTGCATGCCAATAAAGATTCAATTCTGGTACAGAGATAGCTAGTGTTTCGATGGCAAACGCATGTACAGTTACGGCAATCCATGTGTATAGATACCGACCGCCATGACGATAGGCTTATTTGATATTTGATAAAGTAAAAGAAAAGAGCTTTCCAAAAACTCACTAAAGACCTCACCGTAACACGGTACAAAACCTCACCTGGACCATGGTGACAGCTTTCTGACCTATACCTTTCCTAGTTTCAGGCGAGACTGTGAAAGGCAAGTTATCGAACAAATACCGATCCAACAAGTAGTCCATGCTAAAAACTTGCTTTATTCAAAGAAACTTGAACCAGAAACGATTGTGAATAATGAAGTGAACGATCGATGAAGATAGATGAAGTTTGCAAGAAGCAGCTCTAAAATAACCATAAGGACGACGGACTGCCGATGATATGGGATAAGCCAGAACTGCAAGCGTAGCCCTTACCAACTGAAGTAGGCACAAAGGATATGAAAGAAGAAAACGCAACGTGACACGGAACAACAACAAGGATTATTTAGACGATACTTTCATCACAACAACACTAGATAGTTGCGCAACTAACCTCATTGTTTCGAAAATCCAGAATTAATCACAAAAACCACTCCATCAATAGTCTACGATGTCTCAGCAAGTCGGAAAGAGCCAAACACTGAAGGTGATTGAGTGCAACCGCACGAAAATTTCAAACATAAACCTGAAAACGAGGAACTTACAGCAACATAAACGCCAACGCGACGAAGAGCAACGCGGAAAAGGAAAAAACGGTAAAGAAACGCGCAAAAACAACAGAATCAAAGAAACGGCGACTAAAATATGGACAAAGAGCGTAAACAGAGAACTCATCACCGTGGAGTTATACGTTTGCTTGCTACGCGCCAAATCGATACGCAGCCTGCTCCGGATACCTCCCATTTCTCCGGCGGATACCTCCCATTTTCTGCTCCGGAGACCTCCCATCTTCTGCTCCGGATACCCCCCATTTTCTGCTCCGGATACCTCCCATTTCTGCTCCGGAGGCCTCCCATTTCTGCTCCGGACCCCTCCCATTTTCTCCGGCGCGACTCCGCCAGATTTGCCAGGCTCGCGCCGGACAAATTTGTCCGGCGCGAGCCTGGCAAATCTGCCAGGGTCGCGCCGGAGAAATGGCGGACCTTTGCAGCAGGGCCGGAGAAGCCTCCCATTTGCCTGGCAGTGATGTCACGCGAGGGACCGCCCATTTGCCCCGCTCTCATTGGTCAATTGGGTCCGGCGCGAGTCTGGCAGTTTCGGCTTGCCCAGCGGAGGGGTCCGATCCATTGTCTGAGTTATTGCATTTCCCTAGCTCAAAAACAGATCTCATGGTCACAGTAACCAGACTGGGTAAGTCATCATTGTGACGTCGCTTCTGGCCAAACTTGCGCAATGCTCTCAAATACCCCTCCTCAGTTTGAACTAGTAAACTAAACATTTTTCGTCGATTGAGATTCGCCTCAGCTACTTGCTTGAAATTCTCCACGCAAAACGCTGCAGAGAGTGACTTGGAATCTGTTCTCATCTTCGATGCTTTATAGTTTATTCATATAATATCAAAGCAGATCGAGTACTTTTTGCAGACTAACTTAGCTGTTTATGCTGGATCCGTCGTATCGGTGCAAAGTTAGGACTTTGGACTAGATCCTTATTGAAAAGTTATTTGAATTGTGTGAATTGAATGTAAAAACATCAAGAACCATCATTCTGCTCTTTACTACAATTTACAATCCTTTGCGATGCGGGGTTTTTTATCAAGACATATAGGGAGATATGATTTGAGTATACAGTAAGGACCTTTCCATTGGGGATCTTGTATTGTTGCATGACGAAACAGTGCGTTCCAAATTCTCACTCCAATGCGGCATATGGAGACAATCACAAATGGGCCTTTCCATTGGAGTGAGAATTTAGGACGCACTGTGCCGTCATGCAACAATACAGGATCCCCAATGGAAAGGTCCTTACTGTATACCTTCTTCTGGTAATCGTAACCAGCTTTGTAGTCAGCCGTCTTCGCTGCTATGCTGGTTCCCACTTCCACAATCGTAGTCTGCAGGGCTGTCGTAAACTCGCCTGCGAAGTTATCTGTGGCAAAAGTGAGAGTAGAAGGTAATTTGTGAACAACGTCCACCCATGTGACCGGATGTCTACCATGTATCACAAAGAACGGACTGTACCCTGTACCCTTGCTACAATTGTAGGCAAAAACGATGGGCTGCAGGAATTCTGTCCACAAGTCTCTGGCTTCTGAGCAGTAGACTGTGAGAGAATTCGTAACAACTTCTACCATTCTTTCAACCTGGCCGTTCGCCTTGTGGTTGTAGCTTGTGGTAAAGTTGTTCTCAATTCCCAGAGTTTTTAACCTGAGTGAAAATTTCGTTCACATAGTTTAAGCCTCTGTCACTAACGATTTCGTTAGGGATCCCATGCTTGGATACCACATCGTTAATGAGCGCTTTTACTACTAAATCGGCCGTCTGACTCACTAAAGGCGTACAGATAATGTACTTACTGAAAGCGCAGACCGTGATAACTATGAATCTGCTACCATCAATACATTGCGGCAATGGTCCTATTACATCAATGTGGATACGTTCAAAAGGACGTTGAGGAATGGGAAAAGTTCCCAGTTCCTCGCGAATGATATTTCCTGCTGGTGTTTTTACCTTTTGACAGGCTGCGCAAGATCTAACGTAATTTGCGATATCCTTCCTGATGCATGTTTGGCCAGTAGTACTTATCCGAGACCTTTATGTACATTTTTCGAATTCCCAGGTGGGAATCTAGCAAAGGATTATCATGAAGAAGTTTTACGATCTGCTTTTGAAGTTCAGAATCGGGTATAACAAGTTTTGGTCTTTCGTTGGCCTTATAGTGCAAAGCACGAAAATGGAATATTTGTCTAACGAACTCAAAAACTGCTGTGGAGGGCTTTCAGCATTTTCTGATAAGAAGGTGATCAAACTTCCAAATAAGAATTTTGCTGGCTTTCCCTGATGGTATCTAAGCTAGGAATTGAGTCGGGAGCAGTAGAAATGTTCATTACTACCGGATAACGGCTCAAGAAGTTGCAAAAAGTGTTATGTTTACCCGGTTGATATTCAATTTTCAGATCGTAGCTTGTATCATGATTTGGTGTTTTGCTAAACGTCCAACAAGGTTTGATCTGTACAGTAGTGACTTTAACGGAGCATAATCGGTGATAAGTGCTATAGAGGCATTAGCAACATATGGGTAAAAATGTTTGAGCGCAAAGACTATGGCAAGCGCCTCCAGCTCTATGATTGAGTAATTTTGCTCATGCTTCAGCGGGCGACTGCAGTATGCAATTGGATGCTCATTTAGCGTTTGCGGGTTTTGCTGCAGTAAGCACGCTCCTAGGCCCGTAGTCGAAGCATCCGTGTGGATAATGTACGGTTTGCCTATTATAGGAGATGCAAGAGTTGGAGCTGTAGTACGTTTTTCAAAAAAAAACGAATGCATCATGAAGATCATTCTATTAGAACGGAGCATTCTTTATGAGAAGAGCATTTAAAGGAGCGACAACATACGAAAAGCGTGGTATGAATCTACGAAAGTACGAAGCTGCACCCAAAAAAGACTTGACAGCTTTTAGCATCCTGAGGTTTTGGTATCTTGGTGATACTAGCTATCTTTTCTGGATTTAGTCTTGTTCCGCTCTTACTTATGGGAACTCTCAAGTACGGAACTTCTTCTTGCATAAAAGAGCACTTTCCGCTGTGAGTTTCATGCCAAAATTTTTGCAATGCGTTGCAAAACTTCTTCTAGATCACGAAAATGGTCACCTATGGAATGACTGGCGATAATGATATCATCCAAACAGGCGAAACAGCAAGCTTTCAATTCTTTTGTCAAGCTGTTTGCGACTATTTGGAAAGTGCCAGGGGCACCCTTCAGACCTTGTGCCATTACAGTGAAATGAAAAAGACCCAAAAATGAGAGAAATGCCGTTCTCTCTTTGTGTTTTTCTTCGAGAGGGATTTGAAAAAAACCACTTTTGAAGTCCAGAATACTGTAAACTTCTTTACCGCTCGCTAAATTAATGATGTCTTGAATATGCAGTATGCAGTAGGTTTCATTTTCAGTTATAGCGTTAATTTGACGATAGTCTACTATAAAACGCCATTGATTAGTTAAGGGCTTCTTCACTAAAACAATAGGTGAAGCGAATTTACTAGTGCTCGGCTCTATTATACGCGTGCGGAGCATTTCCTCAATTTGTCTTTTGATTTTTTGACGTTTTTTTAAAGGTATCCTGTAGGGACGCGGTTTTGGAGCTTGCATGAGAAACAAACTTGATTTTGTGATAAATAGGACCTGTGTATCTCCTTTAAATCCATCCGATGCCACAAAGCACTTTTGAAATTTTCTAAGAAGATTCTTAAGTTGGAGAGATTGCTGCTTATTAAGTAAATTGCGATTTACTTTGACACGTTCCCATAAGGGTGTATTGTCAGCTTGATGGGGAAAAATAGGAAGATTTGCAGCTATGTCCGCCTCATGTGAGGTGTAATGGACTGGATTTTGATAGGTATTAGAAGTAGTAGATTTGAAGGATGAATTTTAAAAACAGCTGGCCATTGCTGGGCAGAACCAACGAATTCAGCAATTGTGAGAACGTTCTTCCTATCTAGTTCTACGTGATTAATGTTAGAGTTGAAAATGCGTAGCGTAATTGTGCCATTTGAACCAGGGCATGACAATGTTTTGCCTATAACGACACCTGATGGTAAATTGACTGTAGGGTCGTCGCATGTTA
The DNA here is from genome assembly GCA_958299035.1 of Cylicocyclus nassatus. Taxonomy (NCBI): domain Eukaryota; kingdom Metazoa; phylum Nematoda; class Chromadorea; order Rhabditida; family Strongylidae; genus Cylicocyclus; species Cylicocyclus nassatus. Next base: position 70,328,591 of record CATQJL010000112.1, read on the forward strand.
GAAATTCCCAGTTGGGAGGATAAGAAGATCTTATAGTGCCTTGTACAACAGTATCAGAAAGCGGTTTGAGAAGTGTTTTGCAAGATAGGTAGACAGGTTCGGTGAGCACGAGATCACTGCTAGGATCTACCATTGGTACTGCACATTTTTCAAAAACAACCTGTTTGTGTTTATAGTTCATTGTTACGCTTGTAGATAACTTTGATATAGAGTCATTACCCAAAAGTAAATCAGTTGAGCAATGTGCATTACTGACTACAAATGGTGTGACTGTAATGACAATGTTATCTACAGAAAGAGTGGCTGTGATTTGGCCTAATAGCTGAATAGGAGTACCATTTGCTGCTACAGCTTCTTTCAAAGAGGACTTAGTGAAAGGAATGTTAAGTTTTTGAACAAACCTATCTGAGATTAAACTAATAGCTGAACCGGTATCGAAAGGGCAGTTGTACTGAAGTTATTTATTTTTAGCGGAATAAATATTGTGTTGCTTTGACCGAGTTGCTGGACAGACATTACGATAGGATTGAAATCGTGAAAATTGGTAACAGGCACGTTGAGATCGGCTTTTGTGCTGAACGATGTCTCAACTTGCTTTTCGTTCTGTAAATTTGGGTAGACTGGATCGCGCGTTTGAGACTGATTGTCTTGAAATGTAACAAAGTTATGAATTTCTTGAAAATGCGGAGCAGATGCCTCAACATTATGCTCTATTTTCGAAGTCTTCTTATGAAACGACAGAAATAGAACTTGAAACATTTTGAAGAGAACTTTTAAGAAAGTACGCGCTAATTTGACGTGATAAAAAATGAGAGCTATTAAAAATAGAACTACTGCAACGATGATTGCTCTAACAGCATAATTTACTAAAGTATGTTTTTCTATAGACCGTAAGATTATTGATTTTTGTGATTGTAGAAATTGTAAAGCATTGGTTTCCAGAAAATCAGCAGTTTTCATAACTTCATCCTGTAGTTGCTCAGGAAATGTGTTCAGATTTGGATCGTGCGAAGCATCTAAGTTTGACTTTATGGTTGCTGTATTAATGCGATTTTTGATGAATTTTATCTCCGTGTTTATTTTGGCTAGGTCCGAATGGAAAATAGGCGGAGAATTGAAAACTATGTTTTGATTTGCAAAGTTTTGTGGTAAGTTTAAATTTACGTGAGAAACGTGGACATAACCATTAGACGACTTAAAATGATTTGTGCCATCATTGTAAACCCCTAATGGTAAATGACCACAGTCAGCAAAAGAAGATTTAGTTTTGAGATCACGTGTGCCAAGTTGGACGAAAAATAAAGTTCTCCCAACACGTACCGGAGTATCTACATAGCAATTGCTATCCACTTTATGGTCCGGAATCCGGATAGATCTCATCAATTTGGTTAGTTTTACACTCAAAATCATCAAAATATCCCCAGCAGAAATAGCGAAAATATCGTCTCTGCTGAGTAACACCCTAGCAGCACTTGTAGGATCGCTTTTCGCAATACTTTTGATAGTCAAAATTTTGAAATTATTCAAGACGCAAATTCGCTTAAACATAACTCAAAACCCGCGCACAGGACAATTAACATTTCTGCTATAGTCGCAGAGCATATTGCATTGAATTCACCTCCAGTATTCTCAGCGCAGCCGTCTGAATTGAATACCAAGTTGCAGTACCTTACATTCAAGCTGACGAGGTGACAGCGCGACTTTTCTATCATGTTTGAGCGAATTTGCGTCTTGATCAATTTCAAATTTTTGACTATCAAAGCCGCAGGAGCGTGAACTCTCTGTGCAACCACAATCTAGTCACACAGAAGCAGAGACTCCACGTTCTAGTGAGCCTAATCTCAGACGTTCAGAGCGTCTGGGACAAGAAATGGATTGAACTCCCTCGTAATGAGTGAGAAGTGCCAGTAGCAACCTCACAAATTTCATTAACGCAGCGGCTACTGGTACAAAGTAAGTTTGCTGCAAGCATACGCACCATACAAAAGAAAGAATTCTTCGATTGGCGGGTCGAAGAACGCTTTCAACCATTCACTTTTCCTTCACGCCCTTGTGAGCAACGCTAAGAAATTGTTTCCTCTTGAGTTGTAAACTCGATAACCAAACGTTGTGAATACCGATGCATTTATGTTGATATTTGTCAGTAGCGAAAACATAGAATTACATATTCTATAATGTTTATACCATTTTAATATTTGTGATTTCATCCCTCCTGCAAAATCCCCCACGATATTCATCTTCTTATTCAACTCCATTTTGGATAACTATTCATTCTGCTAAAACGTATATATATCTTTCGCTCGAAGACGAACTTTACTTTATTGACGGCACGTACGGGAGCGTGCGCTTCGCCTTCTGGCGTTTCGCCCTTCTGTTTACCTTGTCTCTTACCGGCTCCTCCTCTATGCAACGTGAAGACGCAGTCCAGCAGATGCAACCCAGCCAATGAAGTTCAATCCCCCACGAAAGCAACAACGAAAAAGATGAATGGTTTTCGAAGAAAATGCTAATCGCAGATGACCAACACGAGCAAGCAGCGCCATCAATTGTTCAGCAATCAATCAATAAAGACGACGATGATATCGTAAAGAAAAACACGATCAATGATGAGACGACGTATGATAAAACTCGATCAATGGCAATGATGACGATAGCGCGATCGATGATGATGACAATGATGACAGCATGGTTGATGATGGTCAAATGGCCAAACGTGAACTCCGAGATGATCAAAGGCTATGATGAATTCCTTTCCGAAGCCATGGTTAAAGATGAAAGCTCGAGGGCGAGCTTTGCTATGGAATGGACATGTCGAGACGCAGACTAATTGGATGGTCCGACAGTCCCCACGAGCTGGGCGATGCCCAGAATCTCCAGATGAGCTGGCACTTGCCGGATGCTCGGTGGTCTCCTCCCCATTAATGTCCCCCTTTGATATATCTATATATATATAAAACTCAAAGTCTGTGAGGATGTTCATTAGGTTGTTAGTGCTTTATAGAAACGCCAGCCGTTGAACGATTGAGCTGAAATTTTGCACACGTATGTTTTTGACCCCGACGGCGGTTTAGAGCTACTTTTCGCAACGATTCACTGGGCCCTTCTATCGATTTATTGATTTGTTTACTGAAATCCAGAAGAATGAAAACTTTTCATGCTCCAACCGATCATTATAAACATGTTAGCACGGGCGGTATAGTTCATTTCAATCCCGAAGTCGGGAAGATGCGGCAAGTCGTCTCAAAGCGCTTTTCGCGCGTTGAAGGAGTTTAGAAGCGTAAGTTCACATATTTTATTAGCTAAACTAATTTGGAGCCTCGGGTGAGGCCGGGGCTGTCAGCTAGTATGTTATAATGATAAAATCATCTAGTCAAGAGCTCTTCTGTTAAGATGCAATACAACAGGGTAGAGGGATCAAGTCCCGAGAATAGCTAACTCGTTAGACTTGACATTTAGTATGTAACACATGCGGGCACCAAATGAATTCCGGAGGCAACGTTTTCGCCATCCTTTGGAATTACATACGTGTGTAACATTAATTCTGAAACGACGGATACTAGTAGGACGTAAAATACAGAATTCCCAAAATCTTAAACGAGTTTCAGATTCAAAAATCTTGTAAGCTAGTAATATGTCAGCTAATAATCTTCTGTGATATAACTTTTGAGTCCTAGCATGGTTAGTCTAGTTTTATAATCAGGAAGAGCCCGAGGGTACTCAGGTTTTGGGAATATTCTGTAGAATAAAGTTCTAGTGAATGTACGTTGAAGTTTTTCCAGTTTTTCGATCAGATTTTTGACGTTAGGATTCCAAACTGGACTGCAATATTCTAAAACAGGAAGTACGTAAGCTTTCCAGAGTTTCAGCCAAATATTGATATCATGAACATGCACGCTTCTTGGTAAGGTGTGCATTATGCGGTTGGCTTTGCAAACAATATTATCAGTGTGTAATGAATATTTAAAAGAGGAATCAATAACCACTCCAAGATCCCTAACATTTTGCTGAACCTGCAAGGGAATTCCGTAATCGAACACAGACAAATCAGCTCCTAATTAAAATATCTGACTTTTGGATAAATTAACTCTGATTTTCCAATCTTTAGCCCATTGTAGCATTTGGTGAACAGACAATCACAACTTTCCACCTATTACTAGACTATCATTATTATCGTAACTACCATAGATATTTTAATGTCGTCAGCATAAGCTGCTACACTGATACGAGAATCAATTTTTAATAGGTTTGGTAGTTCCATGGTATGGATGTTGAATAATAGTGGAGAGAGTGCACTTCCTTGCGGAACACCTGACGTACAGGATTTTGCAGTAGACTTTTGACCTTAAAAAAGAACTTCAAAGGTCCTACCCGATAAATATGATTCGCACCAACTCAAAACATTGGTCTTAATACTTATGCTTTCAAGTTTCATGAGAAGCCCCAATCAAATGCTTTACTTAATAGCTTTCGCTAGGTGCTATGATCCAATCTTGGCAACATTTCACCAATTGTGTAGATATAGAAGACCCGGATATGAATCCTTGTTGTTCATCGGGAATGTGATTATGTGGTTTTCTAAGCACCTTTTTAAGATAGATTTTGCCAAAATTTTTTCTATGATCTTGCAGGGCGTAGGCAAAATGCTAATCAGCCTAAACTCGGAAACCTTGTTTGCGCATGCACACTTAGGTATGGGCACAACCATAGCTCTCTTCCAGATTCCTGGGACATTCCCTGTCATTAAAGTGTTAAAGATGTGCGTTAGAGGCAAGGAAAGGTTTTTAGGTATGTCTTCGGAAGTGCATGACATTGGGGGTTTGATTGCTTTCAAAAGCTTGTGTACTTCAGTATGCGAGAAAACTAGATTGGGAAACCATTACCGCTTGAAGAGTCAACCTGGGGGATATGCAGGCAAGTGCTGGTATAAGCACCTGCGAAACCTTCAGCCAAAGCATTAGCCTGTCTAGAGATGAGAGTAGGGTGTGCCCGTCATCATCGAGTAGTGGCACCAACTTTGGATTTGGAAATACGATAACTCATCATATTAAACAAAGCGCGCATATTATTCTTCTTAGCCATTTTTCTTTGTTTGTAATCCCAGATACATCGTAGATGATGAGAAAGAGTCCGACAAAGTCACAGTCTTTTTCTTCTTTCTTATTTGTTGATACTTTTCGGCTTTTGTCTTCATCAAAGGCCTGGTATGTTTGAAGCGTCGTGACTCGAGCTCACCAAACATCTCCTCAAGACTTGGCCAGGTTTCAACTGTACACCCAATCTAGTGCTATGAAAATTGTGAAGACAAAAGACATGCCAGAGAACCACTGGTTTGTTGGATGTCCGGAAATGTTCGCGACGGACATGTGAGCTTACCAAGCTGGATGTCCTTTGCGGAGGTTCAGTACTCCGGAATTTTTTTAAGCAACAATTTCTTTTTCAAATTTTGGATTTGCCTTTGATATAAAACTTGTCTCTACCATGCGATTTGTGCCTGGTCTGCCAAGTGGAGACCCATTTGTTGTTTTATTGCCAAATGTTTTTAATGCGAATGCTGAGCGATCTTTCTATTTTTCTGATATAACGTGCGTTACACTACGGACTCAATCTGATACACAACTCAGTAAGAATTTTTTTTAGCAAGAATCACTCACTTACGGCAGTTGCGCCTTCGTTTACATGCAATTGATTACTATCTTACACTAAATCGGTGACCTGCAAAATACATCCTGTTTGAGCGGAAGGGATTTTGGAGTACTTTCATTTTCATTTTCATTGAATATGCTCGAGGCGTACCATAAAAAATAAACAATGTGATTTGTTAGTTTTACACAAGGCACAAATAGCAACAGAACATCATATGCTTCAAGCCCAGACTTCATACAAACTAAAGAATAACGACTTAGCTTGCAAGAAGACTGCTAGTACGGATGTCAATAATGAGTTATATCTACAGGGAGGAACCCATGCCCCCGCGTTGGCCAGCAAACGATCTTGAAGTATTTAACCAAGCAAACGAAGGCGGGTAAGCACCGCTGTCGTTTGCTAGGGGAGAGCCCAAAACTACATAAGCATTGCTACATGTGCACAACAGTATACTGTTACGTACTGCACATCGAATAAAAATCTAAACGGATTGTAATCCCCATGCCCTTTCGTTTGCTAGCCACGATCTTAAAAAATTTCCAAGAAACAAACCGAAGCTTATAGCCCAACCAGTTTGCCGAGGAGAGCCCAATTCCGAAAGTAAGAATAAGCATAGCATGATTTTCAAGCAATCAAAGCAAGCAAGCTGTGCGAAACAGGCTAAAATATAGATGCGACCCAGGTTTGAACCACATGGTGAAGAAAACAGTGTTAATAAAAAGCTCAAAAGCAGTAGACAACATATGCAAGTTATAAAATGGCTGCTAATAAGTCATATTTGTAACCAATCATGCTCATTGCACATGCCTGGTTGCAACCGCGCAGTCATAAAAGAAGGGAAGTGAGATACGTTGAAGCTGCAAAAAGTCATTCAATCTTCTATTTTTGAGCTCTATTCTAAAAGAGGAACTATCACTACATGCCAAAAGTTCGGTCATTTTTTTAAACATTTTTGATGTCCGAGCAAAAAAATCCTGCTCAAACAAGGAACGAAATCGTTGCCGCCTACCAAAGTGTTGACGGAAATAAATAGAGAATGCACTAGTCCTTCATGGTTAGGTCTGAAAGCCCAGTACTTGGAAGGCTTCAACCTGATTTTACCCCTAAAAACCCAGCTAATATGATATCATGGACAACTCTCCGATATGTAATGCTTTCAAGATCAAGAATTTCCAGCCTTTTCATAACTAGGAAGTAATAGGGAGTAAGCTGGATTAGGAAAACAGCGATAGAAAAGTAGTTTCGTGAGCACTTTTTGAACCTTCTCGGTTCAAACCTTCTCGGTTTGCCTACTTGTGCTTCCTCAGGGAGGGGCTCCAAACTTGAGTCGCATATTCAAGAACAGGAATAACAAGGCTTTATGAACTTTCAATAAAATTTATCACTTGATTTGATGTTTCTGAAGATTGTATATAACATGGAAAAAGCACAAGAGGTGACGGAGGCAATCTGTGAATCCGGTTTCAATCTCAAATCTATCAGAACTCCCAGATCTTTGACGAATGTTTTCTTGATCAGTGCTATTCCGTTGTGCTCATAATGCACTTGTTCTTCGCAACCGATGTGAAAAACGGAACTTTTAGCAATGTTAACAGAAATATCCCACTTTGAACACCAAGCTATCATGAGATCAATAGAATGTTTTAGAGCTTCTTAAATCTCATAGCGATTTTCATTGCTGTATATTCCGTATATTTTTATGTCGTCTGCATACATAAGTACATGAACTCCAGTGTGAGTCTTCAACATCTGGGGTAAATCAGCAGTATAGACAGCAGTAAACAGAAGGAGAGACAGACCTCTCTGAGGAAACCCACTAACGCAAGGTCTACGCTCAGAGTGTTCATTCCCAACGCGGACAGTCATATGTCTGGATTGGAGATATGATTGAGCCAATCCAATAAGATGCCTCTGACCCCATAACGCTCAACTTTGTACAGCAATTTAGCATGACTTATACGATCTAACGCTTTGGAAAGGTTACAGTATATAACGTCCACTTTCTTTCCCAACAGGATAGCATTGACCCAATCATAAAATGAATCGATCAACTGGGAAACAGCGGAAGCACCACTAGCAAAGCCGTTTTGTTTTGGGGAATAATTTTGAAAGTTTATCACGAATTATTTTCTCCAAAACTTTGCATGGGACAAGATTGATGCTAATAGTTCTGAAGTTAGAACTCACATGAGTTTCACTGACTTTTGGAACGGCTGCGACGATAGCTTCTTTCCAAATACTTGGTACCTCACCACACGTGAGGAAATGTTAAAATGTGGGAGAGAGGAGTAGCAAGTTCTTTAGCACATCGCTTGTATACTATCTTTGAGATTCCTTCAAAAGTTTCAAAAGTTGAGTTTTTGAGACTTTTAAGGTAGCGTTCTACCGTAAAAGCCATGATAATTGGAGCTGAGCATGTATGGGCCACAGGCGCCCCAGGAGATACTGTTGAATAAGATGTCGTAGTGAATGTGCTCGCAAAAAAACACCCAGTGTTTGAACTTTGGATTGATTAGTTAGGCATACACCATCCGATTTATCTTTCAAAGCACCAAATTCTTTGATATGAGTTTTACTGTGTGGATATACGCAAAAAGATTCCGTGAGTGCTTTGAGAGAGCCAAGCTCTCATAAGTAGCAAGGAACTTTTTGAACTTCGTGGAATGCAACATCGCAACAGACTTTTTTGCATAGCAAACCATCAGAACGAAATGCCTTAAATAGCCGATCTTTTTGCAGCAGGAATGACTGGAGGTAATGCGGGTATTTTAGATACCCAAATTTGCGAGTTTCAAATGAAGTAAATCTTCCTAAGAGCTCATATAGGATACAAGAAAACCTGTAGTACACTTCCGATGAACTGCCATAAAGACCAAAGCATTCTTCCCAATTCACTTCATTAAGCTCTTTTTTCAATGAAACAAAATCAATCTTATTATATTTTGGTCTTGGTATAAGGTAGCATTCTAGAGAGGTGAATTTAAATCGAAAATCGATCATATTATGATCAGAAGTGACAAAGGGAGCTCTAAGGATTATCTTAGAGATGGAACGGAAACCTGCTAAAAAACAAATCCAGGATAGCATCGTTACGTGTCGACTTCGTCGCAAACTGCCGCAATTGCAATCAAAGAGGTCAAAAAATTTCTTGACATTCATGCTGTTCGGGCATTGAAATTCTTGAAAGTATTTGATGGGTAAGTTGAAGTCACCAACAATCAAGGTGTCTGCACCACATAAAGCAAAAGCGAATAGCATGTCTAGAAAGGCTTTCTTCTGAGTCAGCATTAGAATTCGGAGGGCGATACATACAAATGGTTCGTAATTTGGAAAAAGAGGAAACTTGATAAAGGTCAATGGCCAAAAAGTCGCAATTGTTTGAAATGGCTATGTAATCTTTTCGCACATCAATGTTATTTTTATCAAAACACATACACCTCCCCCTTTCTTATGGTTTCTATCATGACGAAAAATTGTATATGGCAAATTCGAAACGATTTCAGCATCATTGATTTTAAGAGCCTTGTTTAATGAACAAAATGTTAGGAGCTTCAGTGACCAAAAGATTATGTAAATGGGCAAGTTTACTCACTAAAGATCTAGAATTAAACAACATACATCGTAAAAAAATGGTCTTGCCAGATATTTAATTTCCCCGCTGCGTTGACCCTTGTCTACGCGGGGGGTGTGGGGCTTGGGAAGGCGATTGGCTGTGCGAAAAAGTGTTGGCTGAAATTAATTTTTCTTTATAAACTACGAACCTGTCCTCATATGCCCTACTCTGATTCAACTGCTTAGCCCTCTCTCGAAGCTCCCGTTTTTGCTCTCTCTTCCGGGCAGTCATACTTTTTCTAATGAAGACGCCCTTATAATCAGGGTAGTCCCTCAGAAGTCTGGCCCGGGAGAGAGTTGTACCCGGTGCCCCTTTGTTGGTACTCAACTTTGATCGAACGAGGCTTGCCCACTTCTTTTCTCCCCATCCGATAAATCCTTACGGGCCTACATTCCACATCGGGAATGTCCATGAGCCCATGGACTTTCCGCTCAGTGTCGTCTCGTCTAGCCGACGCTGGTGGCCTGGCTCCTTCACTCAACATTTCCAGTTCCGGGAGCCCGAAGATCACGATAGTTTGTGATCTTTTATCCTTCTCAATTGCCCTCTCGCTAACTCACCAAGGTGTACAAGATTTCATTGGTGATTTCAATCACTTCTGGTATGTTGAGATCCAAAAGTTTTTTGAAGAGATAAAAAACAGAAGTGGATTAGAAATCACCAATGGCATCCTGAAAGGCGAGCGAGTTGATAATAAGCGAAGGGACGGTGCCGCTCGGAGGAGTAGTCAAAAGGTTAGAGGCAGCAGAAGTTTGGTTTTTGCGTTGCGACCTATTTGATTTTGCAGGCATAGCTAGATAGAGTATTTCACAGAAGATAGGTCAGACGCACAGAGATATCGATCAAGACACCGAAAAAATCTCAGATATGTAAAGAAATTTCAATTCAGCCAGGACTCATGAAGTGAAACACCCCTAGCTCTATCAAAACACTCATGAGAACAGTTTGACACAAATTAAGGAAAGAATATCGGAAATAGACGAAAAATGAGAAGGGAAAAAAGGCTACGCGGAGAGCAATCAAAAGACTAAAGTTCACGGTTGAGACAAGTGCGGGAATGGTACGGTACTTATCTACTTGCAAATGTGTAAGATTCGGTATATACCTAAGCTGACATAGGGATTCTGGAAGATTCGACGCGGCGACGCTACTACTTAACAGCTCTTCTGTGCAAACTCAATTTAGAGGTAAGGGATTCGTCGACGACTGCCCCGACTCGTGCATTACATCACCGTGGGCGTGCCTTTTTGAAGCTTTTCCATGATAGTACGTGCAGCGCGCAGGGACTTCGTAGCTCGCAACAACACTGTCCTTATTTTTCTTTTGTTGATTTAAGCATTTTGCATAGTTTTTCTTCTTAGTTTGAACATTTTAGACAGCCATTCGTTTTCCTTTTCTTTTAGGTTTTCTCGATGATCAAAGACCCTACCTCTTCCTTTGATAAATACTGAAAGATAAGCAAGACATTATTTTAGGAACTTTTCCTGGATTCCTCTCTCTTTCTACCTACCAAAAATCATTTTCAAGATCATGAGTCAACACCAGGGCAAAATTTGGTGAAAGACTGCTTTGTTCAAAAGCAGTGGTATTATGCATTTATCTTAAATGAGATCACTTGGATGTTTATTTCAGCGTTCCTACATGTTGTCTCTGATGTAGGAATGCTGAAGTGAACACTTCAGTGGTTTGTCCTAAGAAACATGCCGAACTATAAAACCTTTACGAAAACATGCAATTCCAATCATAGCCATGATCCTCACACTGAAACTACAAAGAAAGCTCATTATTTTTCTTAACTTTGCACTCGGAAATAGGCTCATATAGATATTAGAAGCAATAGCTACCTGAAATGAGAAGAAAAGAAGAAAAAACGATGTGAAATGCTTAGCAAACAAAAGATGTTAAAGGACAGAGATGCTGCGCGCTACCAAGTCCTCGCGCGCCGCAGCGTATTGTCAAGCTGGAAATGCTCCGAAAAAGCACGCACAAAGTAGTGTGATTGCACGAGTCGGGGCAGTCGTCGACGAATATCCTTTACTATATGTATGCTTTACTGGAAAAGCGCACCCCGTTAAAATCAGATGTCGATCTGCTAACAACAAGGCAACAAATGATAAACTTTTATGGAAGATAGAAAAATAAACTAGAATTTTCCTTGGCATACTGCAATATGTTTATGCGTTCTACCAAAGATATACGAAAAAGAGGTGCTTCAAAGTCACACTTTTGAATTTCAGCAATTTTGAAGCTTCACATTGAAGCGTATTACGAGGGACACAAGTGTAATAGCGACTTCAGCTTTCAAAACGGCAGTATGAGAAATCTGATAGGTAGACAATTAGGAGTACTCGACCCGTGAAGATAGAGCAAATTGGACAAAAAATGGCTAGAAGTGGCTGGATGTTCTTGTGCTGGTTTTCTCTGTTTTCTCCATAGCGACTTTATCGTAGCCTCAAATACTCGCTTCTTCTGGAGGGTATAAGAATGCTACATTCACCGGACTGCGAAAACTTACATGATCCTACCTGTGAAGGTAGAAATTTGGCTCTGTCTGGCAATTTGTAAGCTCGTAAGCTTTTCGAGATTTCTGATACGGGTTCAAATAAATCATCCACATATAATTCTCAAGGCGTCCAAAACAAAATTCAAAGAAATGATATTTATTTATTTTTTTATTTATTTGTGTGATATACGCAAAGGTGTTTATAAAAACAACCACAAAGCAAAGCAGTGAACAAAAAGCGCAAGCAGTTTTATTTATTTATTTATTTATTTATTTATCATATAATGCACAAAAGGTGTTCAAAAAGCAACAAAAGCAAAGCAGTAAACAAACACAAACAAAACAAAACGCATAAACAGCAAAGAAAAAAGGATTCTAGAGGGTATTCTAAAAAGCAGGATTCTAGAAGCATCGAAGGGTTCTTGCTTCTTTCAAATCCGTGTTCTTGTGATGTTTTTCTGGACTGGAGAACTTTCGCAGCCTTTTCGTTGGCTTTTGGCGATATGATAGTTTGTTTTTTGCAATTGCCGAAATTGTTCTCGGTGCCTAGTGAGAATGACCGACCTGAAGATATCGCATTGTCGCGTCGGAGAGTATCTGTCGATACGCCTGTGGAAGGCTGACAGTATGCTGACTACTGTATTCCTGCTCTTCATACTGTAGGTCTAAAGAAGCCATCTCTGCAATACAGTATTTGAGATTCCTGAGACGCAAAAGATTTTCATACAAGACGAGTTACTAGAAACAAACGTTCGATACATTCTTCAAGATATCCTGTATTGAGCGATATTCTAGAAGAATCCTTTTGTTTTGTATAGAATAAAAACTGTGATGCACTCGATACATAATCATGTCAGGACTTTTTATCAAAAAACAAATTTTCTCACTTTTGAATACAATGAACTTGAGAACGCACAGTCATCAAACTGTTTAAAGCTTGCTCTTTCAATGTCTCCCTTTGTTACACAGAATATTTCTGGTTTCTAGCTCTTCAGAACTAAAATCCCAAAGCTGGATTGAGATACATCTTGAAAATTTCTGCTCAGCTGAGCGCCAAATTTGTTGCCGAGTATGTATAAAGAGGGTGACCAATAATATCTTAGTAAACGATGTTCAGCGAAAAAGTAAAGTTTTTGATACAAAAGCATCCCACGACAGAACTGAACGTTGTTTTTCGCTAGCTATACAGTGGAGAAGGATGCTCTCCAAAGTTGACTTTAAAGAGTGCATAAATGCTAAGCAGAAAAATTTTTGGAGAAGCAATTGAAAATGGAAACGCGGATCTATTTCTGCTTGGTTTTGAGAAAGCGAGTGAGAACAGACAAAATAATAGATAAGCTCTATTTCTATCTCAATTATCAAGACCCAGTCATACGATGTCGAATGTGAATAAGCATAAGCGCTTTTACAATAGTGCCTTTGATGACTGAATTTTTGTTGCCATTTTTTGCAAAAATCATAAGTTTTAATAAAAACATACAATCTGCACAAACTTTACTCTGGTGCTGTTTGCACCAGAGTAAAGTTTGTGCAGATTGTATGTTTTTATTAAAACTTATGATTTTTGCAAAAAATGGCAACAAAAATTCAGTCTGGCATCTTCTACTGCTTGCACGAGAGTTATCGCTTTTCATAGAGCACACAGCTTTCACACTTTTCCCTGCTAGAAAACAGGTAACAAGACCGACAATTCTGACTGCTCCAATTATTGCTTTGGGTTTAGAAGACCAATCAAGAATTGGGATTTGAGTATTCTTCTTCCACTGCTTATATCTGCAGTACGTGCGAATTAAAAAGCCACTTATAGCTATCACGACCTCAGCATACAAAGAAAAACAAGTTCGTTGAAAAGTAAGAAGTTAGGAATATAAAATTTGCGAAGCCACTCAATATCAAAAGGTGCATGCTTTCAGCTACAAAGAGAATTAGCATCAACCGACTCCGTTGAAAAACTAAGAAGTTATTTTTGAACTTGATGAGTCGAAAATTTGTTTCAACTCGATACTATGATGTTCTCGCTATAACGCACGTCGTAACAATCTCCTATACAGTGCTGGACCTATTATGAATTATCCATAAATCACTGTTATCTGGTTCTTTTTGATAAATCTGTCTAAATCAGGTGTATGTGTGCATGTTAAACAATCATCATTCCTCAAGATGGTTTTCAGTCAAGTTGATTTCGAAAGGAGAAAAACAAAAAAGTTTGAGAAGGGTTGCACCGAAAGCTCACTGTTGTAAATCATTTACTTATTTTAATCATTGTCGCATTCTTTGAATCTCGAATTTTTGATACAGTTACAGTCCTAAGGTGTGCGAAATCTGCAGCACCTACAGCTTGTCGTCCTATCCAAAGAGAAATGATCACTGCATTATTGCCTTTAAAAGCATTAGAAACAGCGTTTAGGCAAAATTTCGCGTTCCATTTTATTACCTATTTGAAGCCATCTTGCCATGAGAAACCCATATGGGCTTTTTAGCGCATAAAAACGGCAAAAATGGCCCTTTTTTGAAGCCTTTCAGGTTTACATTCAGCGAAATTACGCCGAAAGTCTTCCACGCCCGGCCACCCTCGTTCCGCGCCCGGCTCACTTACACGTATTTTCTACTGGATGCGGACCTGGAAAATTTTGGGAAAAAGCTTATTTTCGCCACTTTTATACCCTGAAAAGCCTATATAAACTCTTCATAGCGAGAAGGCTCCAAATATCTGGCCGGACACTGGCTCTAAACGTCATCGTTCTCGTTTCCCCTAGATGAGCTAAGTCCAAGACTGTGCTTTGCAGCTTTAAAAATTCAATAGCCTGCTTTTCTAGACGTGAAAAGTGCTATTTGAGCGGACTTCGTAAGCCTGCTCTCTAGAGCGCGATTGGCTCGTGACGGGAGATACCGTATAACAACCTATCTCGGGGCAACTGGATTATTGTGTCGAGACGCAGACTAATTAGATGGTCCGACAGTCCCCACGCCAACTGGGCGGTGCCCCAGCAACTTCAGATGAGCTGTGCCTAGCCGGGTGACCAACGGTTTCCCTTCCCCTCTCATTCTATTTATAAATGTATAATAAAGATTCTAGTCATAATGTCATGTTCATATAAAGTAAGACAATCAGGGTGAAGGATTCAAGTCAGGAGAGTGCACCTCCTGGACTTGACATGGAGGTCCCGGGTTTTTCTGAACGATTTTGTCGCATAACTTTCTTAAAAAAAAGTAAGCATAGATTCTGCAGATCTTTGCTAATCCTACCACCGGCACCAGCCCTCATCTCCTACGTGAATTACGTAGCCCTTTTTATATTTACCCTTTCCTTTATCTTTTCCCTTGAGTCCAGGCGATGGGTCTGAGTGTGTTTTTTTCTTATTTTGTCATATTTTTTGTGTCATAGTGGGTAATGAATATAATCATGTATTCTTTACCTACTGTGTGTTTGACAGTCTTTTTTTGTTTCATAGCAGATAACGAATATATTACTATATTGAATATGGTATATGATATTTTTTGTCTGCTGTGATTCCTTACAGTTTTTACCGTGATACCACGTGAAGAACCGTAAATATTTACTCTTTCTTCCTCTAGCCCCCTTTCCCCACCCTATTTATTTAGAAATAAATCTAAAACTCATTTTTTAAAACATATTTTACTTTGTAACTTCTACATTTTCTCTCTCATAATCTATTATCTTTCCAAAACATGTAAAATTCATTTTCACAACCATTTTTCACCATATTTCGCCTACAACTTTACACATTATTTTCAGTCATTTATTTTCTTCTTTCTCACTTTCCATCATTATTATTTTTACACAAACTCAGGGACTCTATCGCCAACGCCGGCACTGTACATATGTATAGAATTTTTTTATAATTGTGTTTAATTGCCATAGCCGTTTTGTAATTGCCGCAAGCGTCTGCACTATAACAAGAAATATTCTCCGATGGGCGACTCGGAGAAGCCTTTCAGTCATTCAAAATTTTACCCCACGCCCTTGTGGGCAACGTTAGGGAAGTGTTCCCTCATGAGTTGCTCACATGATAGTTTCCGAAAATTTCATGTTTTGTTGCCTTTAATTTTTTCTGGCTGTAACGACGAATCTTCAAAACGTCAAAATTTTGAGTGTTCGGTCACATTGGCGATTTTTTTGCATTTAAAATTGTTGTATGCATATTTTCAAGTATATTTATTTCTTCAATATTCACGCCAACCCCGTCACCACACATCAAAACTTTTGAACATATCCCCGCTCGTCTTTTGAGCTATACCGCTGCTACCATGTCTTTTTATCCTCGCTATCATTGCAATACTCGTTCCTTCAGCTCGAATAAAGCCCACCCATCTACGCTGTATTGATATCACCATTATCGCTTTCATTCCACCTTTCCGAACAATTGCGAAAGCCTCACCTTTTGATAACTATCCAATTTGCAAGCTTATTTTGCTCTCTTTATTCTTCAGCTCGAGACGAGCTCTTCTTTTGACAGGGCGTGCGAAAGCCGCGTTTTTTCCTATGAGCCCTTTTCCCCCTGTCCACATGCATTCGAAGAGCAATCAAGCAACTGAGCAATGATGCGATCAACAACACCTTTCCTGCCCGCAGTAAGTGACAACAAATGGTAAATGGGCAACCTTGATGACGATAATGGTAGCAGCAGCAACCTCCTGCGCTCAAACGAAGCAGCGATGAAGCAAATGGTACATGGGCAGCTTTGATGACGATTACCTACTCTTGAGCCATGGTCAAGGACAAAAGCTCGGGACGAGCTTTACTATGGAATGGACATGTCGAGACGCAGACTAATTAGATGGTCCGACAGTCCCCACGCCAACTGGGCGGTGCCCCAGCAACTCCAGATGAGCTGTGCCTAACCGGGTGACCGGCGGTTTCCCTTCCCCTCTCATTCTATTTATAAATGTATAATAAAGATTCTAGTCATAATGTCATGTTCATATAAAGAGTGCACCTCCTGGACTTGACAATTGTCTCCAGCAGCCACTTTCGTAATTTGCCCAAACAGTATGCTTCAGTTGTGGAAAGTGAGTTATTGATATCTTTAAAAGCTGCCAAGCACAGTTTCAGACTCAGCTCATCCAAGGGAGGCAAGAACGCTGAATATTCCAAAGCTGTCATTCTGCCGAGCCACGCCTTCAAGTTTATTTGATTCAACAAACATCTGAATTGAACAGTTTTCAGCTCATGTACATCCTATTATAAATGAGAGTCGTAGCAAGACACGTTTCTGTAAAACTCTGCGTAATCGCTGAATTGACAAATAAACTGCAACCTTACCATAGTTTTGTCAGACTTTCGCCCACCGCAACATTTTCGAACTCCAGAAAATTTTGCACTGTGTCCATGCACTGGCTGTGCAACAATGTTGTGTGCAAGTCAGAAAAATATTTCTGACTGCTGAGCATTCTAGTTCAGCCACCCTTCTCATCGCCTTCAGTATCCTGCGCAATCACATCCATGCAGGCGATCAGGTCGAACCAAAGATCACTAAAAATTGTAAAATCTTAGTTAATTTTTTCAGCGGTCGTTCAATATTTGACCTGAATCAGCAAGGAAGTTAGTGAGACTTGTTATTTTTGTCAAATATACTACTCCTTCGGAATACGAAGAATTCGTTAACTAAAGTTGCGATTGTCTCATTAGCGAAAATCTGAAAAGTGTTGCAAAGCTGCATCATTTTGTATGCAGTGCATTGAATCGAGCCCCTCACTTCTTGAACATTAGAAATGAGCTTTGCGGTGTAAAAGCGTGACAATCATAATGTGAGGTTAGAGTCTGTTCTGACAATAATAGCATTCACGCAAAGTTCATGAAAATGCCTTAGCGTTTCGTAACTTCTCAGTCAGCTTTTTTAGAGCAGACTGACTTCTACTTTGAGAGCAAAAAATGTAATTAATTCGATACGATGATTGTAGGTTCTGCAGATGAAAGATGTACATTCATATCTTAGAGTATGTTTCATACCCTAAGAAGACATAAACGTACAAATATATTTGGAATTAAAGAATGCGATAGAACTTGAAAAAAGATGTGGATTTATAAAGTTTTTAGGTGCGGGCATTTTTACGGTTTTCATTTTTTTCCAAAGTCAGCTGTATTGAAAGTTGTTCAAAGAATTATGGTTAATAGCCAGTAAGTCAACATGCACACTACATAGTCAGACAGATCTATCAGTAAAATCGCAATCACAGCGATTTAGAGCAGTTATAATAGTCTTTAGCACTGTACAAGCTCATTGTTTGAAGAAGGACCAGCAGAAACTGATGAAGCTTGATAAAACTGAATTTATCAAGAGATTACTCTCAGCATCCCTCGGACAACTGTCGGATCTGCAAGCATGCGGTGAAAAGCGATTAGAGTCAATCATCTTGTATGATTGAAATCCTTCATATTTATAGTGCAGACATTTTGCCGCACTTTGTCATCTCTGATCAAAAGATATTCGAGCTGTTCCAATAGATTAGACTTGCATCGCGAAGGTTTGGAAATTGCAATAATGCGCAAAACGATTTTTGATGGTTCTATTTTCAGTAATCGCCACTTTCGAATGATGTTTCAATAAAGGAGTCAAGGTCCTGACTTTGCACTAATATGGCGGAGCGAGCAGGAACAACTAAACGGGTCATTGAAGAACGACCTGCTCCAACTAATGCATTAAACGATCTCTAATGGTTCTATTTTCAGTAATTTGCAATTTTCAAATGGCTTTTCAATTAGGGGGTCAAACTATTTCCAGTAATTTGTAATTTCGAATGGCTTTTCAATAAGGGATCAAGGTCCTGACTTTGCACTAATATGGTGGAGCGAGTAGGAACAACTAAACGACTCATCAAAGAACGATTTGCTCTATCATTTTATTGAGGAGCTGCAAAACAGAATGACAAACACGATACATAGCAAATTCCAATCCAACCTTCACACCGCCTTAATTAAAGGTTTTTTGCAAATTACCATACATATTTGTCCCTAATTTTTTGAAAGTAATCGTCATACAATACACAGTATCCTCAAAAGCGCTGCACGAGCTTAATCAAGAACTGAGTCAAATGGGGTCGACTCAATGAATTATGTAAGGAAAGCTGTATATGAGTTTAGGGCATAGAAAAATAGGAAATGGAAATTAAATGCTAAATAATCCCGAAGGAGCAAAAAGTAGTCAAACCTGTGTGACACTCATGCCGTATAACTTTCTAACACAACTAGACAGGAGAAGTTCTTGTTCCCCAAAAACAGAAAAGGTTTGTTTCCTAATCAGGTCTTGCATCCTCCTTCGCTCTGCAACGAAAGGAATGTTTTTGAAAATGCGATTTTCTTAGCTCAAAAACGAATAGCTCGAAGGCTCTGGCAAACAGTAAATTATTGCAAACCGGCAGTTCGCAATCTCGCGCCGATTTGCAATAATTCCTTGCTCGAGCAAATTTAGCTGGCGCAATGCCAGGAAGGTTTGTTGAGCAGTAGGCTTGTGAGCTTCACGACGGCATGCTTATATCGGAAGGAGACCGACTGTAAGGAGCAAGAAACAGCTGGAAACTTGATGCATAATTCGCACAATTGCATAATTTTTGCACAATTTGGCCACTCCGATGTAAAAGAGATTGCAGACGGTGGTCAAACAAGTTTTTGGGACCAGAAGGTTGCATATTGGCAAAATGGATCGAATCTGTCAAAAGGCAGCAAGCCGACAAAAGATCGTATGTTTTAAAAAATGAACAAAGTGGCCTAAAAAATGTGTCGAACGTCTAAACCTTGGTAACACTAGTACGAAGAGTTTTCGTGTCCATTTGAACAATATGCTGTAAAGCTGGCTTAATTCAGATTGACAGCATAAAGCGAAACAAAAGTCGCTCTTCATTACAGTAGTTAGAGGTTTAGGGAGGGTTTCAAGCTGTAAAAGCCGTTGTTTTGCTTCAGAAAGCACACCAAGCAGCCCGGAAACTTACATTAAGCTAACCAAGGCAGATGAATTTCAACATAAAGTTTCTTTAATGCTTCCTTCATGTCTTATACCATTTATACAATGCCACCTTTTTTTCCACTAATCCACAAAAATACAAATACACCACTTTTCTTGCTGCTAAATCCAGCGATCCTGTTGGTGATTACCGTGATCATTATCACGTCTGCCTTGCCTGAAGTTCGCCGGTTATGGAACTTTTCTCAATTGACGGCTTATTCACAATGACGCTGTGTGACCGAAGTTTCTACTTGTCTTACAGCGATGAAGACAGATGAAGACAATCAGCTGATGCTTCATACTGTAGGCCTGAATAAGTCAGATCTGCAATAATTATGTAGAATCGCGAGAAATTCTTTAGAAGAGGAGTCATTGAAGAACAAAATGTTTGATACGTTTTTTGAAATACACTGTATTGACCGATTTTTGATGAAAGTTCTTTTTTGTTGGTATATTCGAAAGTAAAAACTTTGATACATCTGAACGATTATATTAGCAGTTTATGATCAAAAAACGGAGTCGTTTCACTTCTGAATTAAAATAAAAACCTACAAATTGTTTGGATGTTAAAAGCGTTTGCTCATTCACTGCTTATTTTATTGAACAGATATCTAATTTGTTTCAAGGCTTCAGAACTTGAGACACAAAGCTGGATCGAGATATATGTCTTGAACTCTGTACTCAGGGAGCCCTGTGTTTGGTGCTATGTATGTGCAAAGAAGGACCATAAACAGCTCCAAATTTGGTAATTTTGACCATCCGGAAAAAGCAGATTTTTTTTAGAAAATTCATAATGTCCTTCAAAAAATCGTTTTGCAGATATCGAGCACAATTCAGAATCAGTGTTTCAAAATGCGTCTTAAGACGTTTATCGTATATCAAATGGTAACACCAAGCATCCTTTCCTTGTAAGTGAAAAATTATTCGAGAAGCATCCTGAAACCCGAAATATTCGTGATTGTTTGAGAAATAGAGTAAAAACAACTTTTTTATTACCTTTTGCTAGTATTCGTCTCTCGTTTGCACGACAAGAACATGTGAGTAAAAAATAAGTTCTTTTTTTTTACCCTAGTCACATTAAGCACACAGTGTTGACCATGGAAAGTATGGAAAATCGCCAAGATAAGGGTTCGCCTGTACGACTGGCTCTTTTATAAGCATAGATTGATTATTTGACTCGTGCATATCAAAGATAGAAGGAAGCGTTTGGAAGACGAAAAAAAGACTCTCCATACTGTGTAGCATAGGTGCGATAGGGGGAGCAGGGTCCTCTCCAGGTGAAGGGGGTTTTGGCTATTTCCGAACTAGAAAAGTGAAAGGGGTAACTGAGACTTAGAATGAATGCTGACGCAAGCTTGCATGCCTAACAGTAGCGGGAGTGAAAAGAAGGATAAGCGGTATAGAGGTGTAAAATGAAGATTTTCTCAATGCTTAGGCCTTCGGAGGTCATCTAACAAAGACTTTTTTTGACTCGGGAAAGCTTTGTGTTCCATCAGTCGACATACCATTCGAAAGCTTGAATCATATAGAATCGATGTAGACCGTCTTTTTTTTCCAGCTCTCCTGTGAATACACATATAAAAAATCATATCTAGCTTCAGCATCAACTGATTTTATGCAATCACTTTGCGCTCCATTTCTGAGAGAAAGAGGAGAGCTAGAAAAAAAGAGACGGTCTACGTTTACTGGCAAGTTCTTGCTCTGTGCTACTGTTAGAAAATCAGGCACCTTCATCCATTCTTCACTCAGGAATTTCTTGACAAAAACACACATGCTTTTAGCTAAAATGCTATGTACCTCTGAGTAGAGGGGAGCTAGAGGAAAAGAGACGGTCTACATTGAATCCCTGTTTCAATACTAACTTGCACCACCCTGCTCCGGCTTTCTATGGGTAGCCGGAGCAAGACTCTTTTGGATTGGGAAAGCTTTATGCACCAAAACTTTCTATATCATTCGATGGCTAAGAGCACGAGGAATAGACGTAGTCGACATTTTACCCAGCTACAATATCAGCCAAATCCGGGTAATTATTTTTTTAGACCAAGAAGGTTTTTTTTTCAAAGTTTATATATGATTCGAAAGCTTGAGAAATGAGTAATCCGAATGCCCTTTTATTTGTAATTATTCTCCCTAGTGAAAGGAGATATAGTACAATTCTTGTCAGTGAACATGCATTCATCACTGGCTAGTTCAGGTTTTCTACTCTTGCTCAACTCATTCTGTGACAGTGCGTACTCATTGATACAATGTTAATTATTCAAAGAATCAGGCATCCTTTCAATTTTTGATTATGTTTCGTTATCAACGCTACTTTGAGTGCGCTGAAAGTCTCAAGCATGCGATTTTTCAACAAAAGGCTGTTGCTTCGATACTCCCTTGCAGTCGTGATGTCTGAGGAGATGAAAAGTTGGCGTTTCCTTTCCGAACAAAAAGTGCCTTTGTAATGCTGTTTGATTGAGCCGTCATGCCTTGATTCTAGTCTCAACCTCACGTGAAAGTGGTCAACCAGATGCCGGCCCTAAAGTGAAGGGGGTCAGAGAAATTTCTTTACCTATCGCATCTATGCTGTGTAGTAAGAAGACATACGAGCATAGTCTTAAGATCATAAGTAGAAGGAATAGAGGACATGTTGCTTTTTCAAGTATATTTGGTAAGAAGAGCGTGATCACCAGAAAAAATTGGCTAAACGAAGTCTTTTAAGTCCTTAAACGAAGTCCTGTTTTATAAAAAGATATGATTTTTGAAAAAAAGGTAAAAAAAATAAATTTGGCGTTTTGTGCCGGACTCAAAAACTGTAACGTTTCATCAAAACACACGATTGGCACAATCTTTGCTCAGTAAAAGAGCAAGTAGCAGGTCCTCAAATCGACTGCCTCTATCCAAGCATATGTGCGATTAAGAAGCCATTGGCATTTCTAAAAAGAGCATAATGTTGACGTACAAAAACGTGTTGGCGTTTTGTGCCGGACTCAAAAACTGTAACGTTTCATCAAAACACACGATTGGCACAATCTTTGCTCAGTAAAAGAGCAAGTAGCAGGTCCTCAAATCGACTGCCTCTATCCAAGCATATGTGCGATTAAGAAGCCATTGGCATTTCTAAAAAGAGCATAATGTTGACGTACAAATAAAAGTAACACCAAGCATTTATTCTGGAATAATAAGAATTTATGAATCTTTCGAATTGATATGGGAGGACTTTGTTTACCTGATAGTATGGTGTTCAAGCTAAGGATATTAGTCATAAATTCTTATGTGAAGACTGAGTGACTGCAGGAAGGCCAGCAGAAAGTGAAGACAGCTTGAAAACCGACGAGCTACTCCCAGTACCATTTTGATAATTGTCGTCCGTAAGCATGGTGTGAAAATCAAATGCGTCGCAATTATATATTATCGGTTTCTTTTGGTGATATCAATAGTGACACTTTGCTGCACTTTGCCAACTTCTAATCAAACCATATTGAAATCTTCCCCACATGTTTTGATAAGAAATCCTGCGTTGCAAAGGATTGAAAATTGCAAAAAGCAAAATGATGATTTTGATGTTTCTACTTTCAGTTCACACTATTCAAGTAACTTTTTAGTAAGTGTCAAGACCAAAGACCTGACTTTGCACTTATATGGCGGAGCCAACATTAACAACTAAGTGAGTGTGCAAGAAAAGCACTCGATCTGCTCTAATGTTGTATGAAAGAGCTGCGAAACACAATAACAAGCAGGATAAGAATAAACTTCAAATTAATCTCTGGAGCGCTTTATGTGGGATTTCACAACGGAAGGTTCACCAAATGAAACCGACAATGAGAAAAGGTGTAAGAGCATTGTGCAAGTATAGCGCTAAAGCGACATTATAATCAATTGACTCAAATAGTTGGTAACGATGATTATGAGAGCTGTCTGTGAACTAAGGAAATGGGATGGCTGGAGCTCGATTTAACACAAAGTTTTGCCCGCCTAGTTAGTCAGCTTATTCATTCTTGCGTTTACGGTTGTGTCCCGCCACCGTCCCACATCAAAACTCTTGAGGCCGCATGCATTAGAATTCCCGGAGACGAGCGAATCGCAACTCAACAGAAAGCTTCATATCCTGCAGCTTCAGATATCTGGATCATACGCTGTCTACGTATCCGTAAATATTGTTACCATCCTTTTACTATGAGCATATTGAACAGAAGCGAGAAGCTGTGCACCGCATTTTCTAGCTTTTTGTATGATCATCTGACAATCCCAAGCAACCTACCGTATTTTTTCGCATCATTTTTCTTTCTCTAAGACCGATAAGCTTTCCGTTGTGCAGATTATCTAACCAAACAATGCTAAGCATGTTGCTGATGAGAACAAATGATGTGGAGTCATGGAATTTGCGATGAACCACAAGTTGAGAGTTGGGGTTTATCGAAAAAATCGGTTTTTCAAAAACTCGTTTGCTTTTATTAACAACATGCTTGACATTGTTGTGTTAAATAATCAGTACAACTTCGAAAGGTTTTCGTCAACTCTGAAGAAATAAAAATGAGCTTGAAGAAAAAACGGTCGGCCCGTCGGGGATCTCCAGGGGATCATACAAAGGCTGGAAAATGCGGCTTGTACAGCATTTCACTCGCGTCCAATATGTTTATAGTGAAGGGGAGTAGAAATACTTACAAAGACATAAACAGCGCACAAGCTAGACATCTGGAGCTTTGGTATATGACTTTCTTTTAAGCTGTAATTCCCTCTCGAGAGGAGATGTTAATGCACGCGGCCATTACACTCATACTAACAAATTATGTTGATTGAAACTTGGATAAATAGTACATATTTTAGCTCTCACTTTACATAATTTGGATCAAATTCAACTGTTTGAAAATGGCGAACTTTCTGTTAGCGATAATCAAGTGGAGGAGGTAATGCGATTAAGAGAGCCCTTACTTTGATACCACTATGATTAAAACAGTATAACCACATATCAATCTAGCTCAGGCTCTTACTCGTATTCGCCAAATTACGAGCTTACCAAGTCAAAATCTCACAAATTTTGTCTCTGATTTAATGTGTTTTGACAGATTTGTGACGAGCGAACATGTAATACAACAATCACATGAAATCATATCTACTTTGTGTGACATAGTCCTACTGTAGGAGTATGACAAGAAATGAAAATGGCGCTAAACCGCACGATACTTTCGTAAAACTAAAATGGGAACATTCCGAGGGCTGCGGGGGAACTTTCCTAGTTACGGAGAATTCCCGTAAAACCTTTGATAGGTTCTGCAAGTTTGTCGAGAAGTTCACAAAAAATTGAGAACCTCCTAAGGACTTATTTACAACTTTTTGATGGCCTTAAACGGACCCTCTGTAGCTGTAGAAGAAAGCAATGATAAATCATGCTCTTTCTCTTCAAAACCGCAATCTTAATTCAGTTGCTACACACTTAAACTCATATTTTATCTATACTCCTTCACAAAGCACAGGAGCTCACATCCAGTGTTAACCATGTCCAATGTATTAGGCTGCTACATGACCTAATAAATCGGACATATGTCTTGTCACACTCTGGTTACTTACGGCGATAAGTTCTACATCATATTGTCAATAGGATACGAAAGTGAAGCTATGCAGTTTCCATACAAGCAATTGTTTACTGCAAGCCTTTAGAAGTATAACCGTAATTGTAAGCTTTACACAAGCGCTAGTTTTCTGAAATTATCAAATTTTTTGCATAAACGTTCAATTAAAGAAAGCTAAATTTAAATAATTTCAGAAAAGTAGGCTTATGTGACTAAAATTACGGTTATCCTTGCTTGTAATAAGCAATTACCTGTGCAAAAACAGCTAGATTAGTTAATTCCATTTTCGCTATCTTTCCTTTATCTTCAGTTGTACAAACCTGACCGGATCGACGACGTAGCCAGCTCCACATTTACCCTTTCCAAGAAGATGAGCAAATTTGAGCACTGCTAGAAAATTGCGGTGATACTCTTTTTGGAACATGATTCTTCAAAAATCTTCTACATTTGTTATTCAATATAGAATGTATTGCCCGCAACAATTATACTAGAGACTAAAATTGACTTACTTAGGTACCTACTATGGCCGGCTTCAAGTAACGTGCGGGCCCCAGCACAGAAGTTTCCATTCTTTTCTGTCCCCGCTTCAGACATCTACGATCATTTTGGCTGATGTCAGTGGCTGCGTTTTGCTTCGCAAAGAATCCACTCCGATGTTCTTAGTGTCCATCTGTCGTCTGTTCTTCTCATAATGTGACCGGCCCATTGATGCTTCGCTTTCGCAACGTAATCCGCTGGATCCATGCAGCTGAATCCTTTGCAAAATCCAGTTTGCTTTTGGGGTTGGGCTTCATACAATACCCTAGATATGCGAGCGAGGATAATCTTTGAAAATGTTATATAGAACACTCAGCAGGCATGTTGGATGATAGTTCCAAAGTCCCTCCTTCTTCTACCCTCACCTTCGAAAGAAACGGTTTTTGACATTCTCCACTGGTCGGGAACTTTTTCCTTCTGGAGGTAAGATTTTAGGTGCGACGCGAGAATCTCATGTAAACGCTGTCTTCCGGCTCGCAGTTCGGCGAAACGATGGGCCATCCTGGAGCCGTAGACGTCTCCATGGCCTGAGCTGTTGTGCGCTGTGATTGGTGTGAAAGTTCTTCGCGATAGGTATCATCTTATATCGGGAAGAAGTCAAGGTCCCGCCCGTTTTACAGTGCGATTAGCGCCACGTATTATTCGCAGAGGTCCCTTCGGCACTTCTGAGACTTCGTCTTCCTTCGGCTGCTTCCAGTATCTTGGCATGTTTGTGTACTTCCTGAGATCCTCCTGCAAAGCTTTCTGCAAATGGCGTTGGCTATCAGTCGCTTGAGATGGGTTGCACTCGGGTCTTGCTTTCGGGATCTTCTTCTTTGAGTAGTTCTTTGATGGTCTTCGAAATGTTTTCCAAGCTCTTCTCAAAAGTCGTGAGGCGCACTCTTTGCAGGCTCGCTATCCTTCTAATAGGAGGCGTATATACATTGGGTCCGCCGCGATGGGCCAGCCACGACTTGATATGAGCCCTTCCAACCTGTTACCGTCATAAACGACTTCCGTCCTTCTTGCGGCACTGTGACAGACTTTCTTTTCCAGCCTTCGGCTGAGTCGTAACTTCGCTCGAAGGAGGCGGTGATCGGAACCACTGCAGAAGGATGGAACTACTGAGACATCGAGCAATCTCCACCTTCATTTGGTGAGAATGTGGTCGATTTTGCATGCGTCGTTTCAGGCCAGTTCATGTCCACTGGCAAAGTTCTTTTTTCATGAAGATGGTATTTACATGGAAAAGCAGTGCTGCGGCGAGAAGTTAACAAGACGGTTGCCGTTTTCAATCCGGAGCCCGTATACAAACTTTCCGATCCTATAATATTTTCAAGTGGCATCCCGATTTTCTCCTTGAAGTCGCTCATAAGAAATTTGTAGGACCTCTCGTTGCGGAGGATCTCCTCCACATTTCGTAAAGCATTTAGTTTTGATTCGTCAGCTGCTGATGCTGGAAAGTAGCAGCTGATGCTGGTAATCTTCTGACGTGAAGGTCGTAGTCGTAGGATGGCTAGTCGAGGTGATAGGATTTCATGTTTTGTTATTTAAACTGTTTTCTTTTTTATTCTCACATCGCAACTCATTGCGCACCAAGTTTTCCATGTCTTAATCCTTATTTCTTCCATCTGAGCATTTTTTATAACGTTGATATGCTGATCTGCTGTCCGTAAGCTGTGCGCTCAGTGTTTTCCTTCTTATTCGATGGAGGGCGTTTGGCGTTATGGCTAATGAAATAGCTAGAAAATGTTCTGCAACATTCCCACTTTTCTCGTGTATTGGCAATAAGTTTTGCATTGCCATTTTCCCCTCTACCGAAAAATTTAGCAAATTTTTTCATTTATAAAAAACTAATCCAGTAAGCTGTAAGACAATGGCCTACCTAGCACTCATACCCGCCAACATTAGCTCAACGACGCTCAACGCTGGCGCTGTGCGCACTCTCTGTAAATAGTACCATCAGTATTGCACCTTGATAGTGACATAGCGAAGGCAGTGTATACTTTACAACTTCCATAAAGGCCAACATACATAGAAGCTTGCCTTTTACTTGTAAGCAGTGAGCGACTGTTGTATCTGCCGCATTTTTGTTTCGCTAGCTTAAGCTTCCATTTTTCTGCTTCAAAGAGAATTAGTGGCGCAGTGGCAGTGCGCGCTCTACGGTCATCGAAGGTTCGATTGCGTGTGCGCGCACATATTTTGCGGCGACTTAGACTAAAGCTCAGGCAACAATTAGGACCCCTCCGCCGGAGAAATGGCAGGGTCGCGGCGTTTCCCCAGCGGTGGGTCTCCCATTTGTCCGGCGGAGCCCTCCCATTTCTGCTCCGGATACCTCCCATTTTCTGCTCCGGATACCTCCCATTTTCTGCTCCGGAGCCCCCCGATTTTGTGCGCAGGAGCTCCCCGATTTTGTGCTCCGCAAGTCTGCCGCGGCATACTGTAATTAGCCCTAATTAAAGGCAGCTTCCAGGCAGATCTGGATCTATGGGGCTTTTACATGGAAAGTACTTTTGGGGCCCTAACTAAGGCACTGCCGAAGCAGCAGCTCAGGTAGTGCTCTAATGGCGGAGATATTTTCCTCGAAACAGACCCCCGCGAACGTATTCGCATGGATTCATGGCAGTTTCGCGCCAGGATCCACGCTTTGCGCCATGAATCCATGCGAAACACGGTCGCGGGGTCCAGTTTCGAGCAGAATATCTCAGGCGTTACAGCACTACCTGAGCTGCCGGTTGGGTAGTGGCTTAGTTAGGGCCTTAAAAGTACTTTCCATGTAAAATCCCTATAGGTCCAGACTTGCCTGGACGCTCCAAACCCCAATTTTGTCTCTAAACCCCACCCAAATTAGCCGAATAGGACCCCCCCCCCCCCGGGTAGGAGTTCAGCGCGACCCTCACCCCGTACTCTACCCCCTCCCTCTCACCCCTAGCGTTTGTGGATAGAAGATAGAAGAAAGAACGAAGAGATAAGACATTTATTTTAAATTTTTCAAACTTCTTCGAAAAATTATCTTATATCGTTAATCATTTCACACCCACTGGTGTAAAAGAATGAACCTTAGAATAGATAGGCTTGATTTTGAATTGAAGACCAATCAATGAAAATATTAGACATTTTGGATCCTGGATAAGGTAGTAGAATGAACGCAAGCCATCAGGACCCTGAATGATAATTCATTAGACTGGTGAATTCCCGATCAAGAAAATTGAGGTAGCACTGTTTTCAAAAGTAAGCGTTGCATCAGACTTTGAAAATGCTCACAAAGTCTTCTCCGTATTATCGAAAGATTTAGGATAAAACATGTCATCAGCACTAGAGTGAAAATAAAAAGTGGTCTCACATTGCTATTGTTTACATCGCGATTGATCCAATCTTTCCCGTAGTGAGCGAAATAACTCATTGCTCATCGAAATCTCAAGCTTCTACCGAACCACTTTATCCGGGCTCCGGCCTCTTTGCGTCATCGTCCTGAAAATATTCCTTCACAAACATAAAAACGAACCAAATTTGATCAAGACACCGACCTGCATGATTTCCGAGTCTTCAACAATCCTTTTCAGCTCCTGAAGAACGACAAGCGAAATGAACGCCTGAAACATGTTTATACGAACAAAAATAGCGATCGAGAAAGACTTCCTACCTCCTTCCGATGAGGGCGTCGTTTTTGTAGTTGAATTGTTGGCATATCGCAGTTGTCCATTCCGCAAGTCGAAACTCCAGAAATCCAAGGCCAAACTTGCTCTGCAAGCACTTAAAGAAGAAACAAACGAAAATAAAACATACACACATAAGCACACACATACACATAAACACTTACACTCACGCACACACAACACACACAAACGCATGCAACACATACACACAAACGCATGCAACACATACACACACTCACACAAACATGCAACACATACACATACAGACACACACTCACACAAACGCATGCAACACATACACACAAACATACATATATAAATACATAAACACACATGCACACACATAAACATACATACATATAAAAACACACATATAAATATAAACATTTACACACATAAGCACACATATACAAGTAAAAATGTGAAAAAAAAGAAAAAAAGAAAAGTGCACAAGCGTCGAATACAAAACCTTTGAATACGATAATGCATATCTAATCAATCAATGGTAACTAACCTGTGCCTTTCCAAGTGAGGGTCCTTGCTTGATTCTGGTTCTCTGCAAAATAAAACATTAGAGAAACGAAAGAATAAAACAAACACAAATAAATATTAGCGAATAAGCGAACGTTCAAAACGTGACAGGGTGACGCCGCAATGAATGATTTGCAACGACGCGCCAAATCGATACGCAGCCTGCTTCGGATACCTCCCATTTTCTGCTCCGGATACCTCCCATTTCCTGCTCCGGATACCTCCCATTTTCTGCTCCGGATACCTCTCATTTTCTGCTCCGGAGGCCTCCCATTTCTGCTCCGGACCCCTCCGATTTTCTCCGGCGCGGCTTTTCCAAATCTGGCGGACTCGCGCGGGCAAATTTCTCCGGCGCGAGTCCGCCAATGGCAGAGTCGCGCCGGAGAAATGGCGTACCTTTGCAGCAGGGCCGGAGAAGCCTCCCACTTGCCTGCCAGAGATGTCACCGCGACGGACCGCCCATTTGCCCCTCTCTCATTGGTCAACTGGGTCCGGCGCGACTCTGGCAAATTCGGACTGTCCGGCGGAGGGGTCCGGTCGATTGTCTGAGAGCGTCTTGTGAGCAGCTTGTCTTTTAGTCGGACATGTCGCGAGCTCGCTTTCTTCACATTACGACATATTTCGGGGGTTTACTACGGAAATCTTGTCTTTATAATTTTGTCCGGCACTCACGAGGTGCTGTTTCGATTTTTTTCTGTTTATCTCCGCTCAAACTCAACAAGACTGAAAGCCGTTTTGAGGAGCCATGTTAAATCAACATGGGCACAACACAGCAAAGTTTTAGGCAGATTCATTGACAAGAACGAAAATTACAACGAATTCTAGAGCGTCTTTATAATTATGTTCAGCACTGTATGCAGATGTAGTGCCGTGTGCAGTGTCGTCCGTTCTCCTTGTGTGGCTATTGAACAACTCATAACACCACGGCAGATCGCATAAACTTTCGAAGACGACGACTGTGTCGAAACCTAAATTCAACAAAGATGCCACCCTACTGAGTCTAGACAATATCACAGAGAATCAATACACCAAGCCACAATTCTTTCGCAAAGCCAAATTCCTTGATTCGCTTAGCAGATGGCGATAGAAAACCTGCAAGTATCCTCTGTTTCAAGACTAAAAAAACGTCCTATTATGCAAGAAATCTGATGAAAACAGCTCTTCAATATGTTAACTATCCGCAAATTCGCTGACACAGGAAGGCTATTAACTCGAGTCTTCCGAAATTTCTTGTTTCTGATTTCGAAATTAAATGCTAGAAAACCTGAACTGACTGCAATTCGTGGGAAAGTCCCCCTTTTTCTAAAACACGCGTAGCCAGTGAATGATGGTTGTTTTTTGCAGTGGTTTTAGCAACACTAAAATGGGTTTGCCCTTTGATTCAACGGGATTGGCTGCTGAAAGGCGGGCTTCGAGGCCTAAAGGATTCTAGAGAATGGTCAGGGAGCACGCTCTTTAGAAAGACGCAGACTGCGTTGCCGGCCAAGCGATCGCCATCCAGCAGCCTATCTCGTTGAATTAAAGGGTATGGGCACTAAGGGCCTCAAAAAAATTTTCGCTGTAACTTATACGGAAGAAGGGTGAGGTCAAGCATGAGGTTTAAGGGCCGAGCATCGCAGGAATAAAAGTTTAATGTCCTGAAGCTTCAGATGTCTAAAATTCACGCCGCCTATCTACAGGGTTGCCGATAAGTATGGGCGTTACAACATGTAATATATCTTTTTTTTGAAATAATTTATCATGGCGGCTAATATGCCTGTAGTTTAGGGACAGTCTCTATATTGAGATAAGTGAAAATCATGCGAACCAGTGGCGTACCGAGGGAGGGGGCGGGAGGGGGGGGGAGGGCCCCCTGAGAATGGATCGCGAAATTTTTGAAAGTTACTTAAATGTGTCTTAAAAATGTGCAGAGGACTTATTTTTAGTAAATAATTAAAATAATTTTCAAAATTTTTAAAAATTCAAATTAGCCTTGTAAAAAAACTGCCGCCACGCCCCCTTTTTCTGGAATTTTGGGGTCAGGGACTCGGGAAAGTTTTGGGAAGTATCCCAAAAAATTTTTCGGAGTGCGTGGCTGACGCCACGCACCTTCATTAGAAAAAATTTCTGTCTCCCCCCCCGGGCCGAGATCCTTGGTACGCCACTGATGCAAACGGGTCTTCTAAGTTCTACTTTCTCTTGAGAGGCGCTGCGGCGCGTTCAGTTAACACCATAATTATAGTACCGTGTCTTATTTTGGAGAGGAGAACTCTCCGCTGTTACATTACTGTGTTATTCCTCGGACTGTTCTCTACAAAACCTCAGGTCTTGAAATCTATTCCATCAATAATCAGATTATTTCAGCGGATTTGCAATGGGTACATTCTTCAAGTAGCATTTTTGACGCATCAGCAAGATAAGCTGCTGAAGTCTGTGCGCATGCTCAGGAATCCAGTCTTGCAGGAGTAACACACTAAGATGCCTGTGTTTTTGGCATGTAAAAATAGTCTTACAGAATTTTATTAACTATGAAATATCTTTGAACAAAAAATGTGACGCCCATACTTTTCGGCCACCTTGTAGTACCTTCGCAATAAACATGATGAACATAAGTTGTACAAAGCGCATTTCCCAGCTTTTTGTATGATCACTTGATAATCCTTTGCGGTCAACGGTCATTTCCAAAGTTATACTGATATCTAAGTCAACACTACCAAGCAGTTATCTGATAAGAAAAAATGATTTTTGGACATCAGAAAAAATGGTGATATCCACGAGTCGAAAGTTAGAATTTATTGAAAATTTTGACCTTCCAGTCACTCTTTTTTTTATTACAAAATCTTAGCACTGGGTTAGAAACAGTACAAGCTTGGAAAGTTTTCATTGATAATAAGGTGAGAAAAATGACTATGATTAATGAACGTAAACGCGAAGCGTACACTTCCCGCTCCTTTTCAATATCTACATTAAAGTATAATAGGAATACTTATGGATGGGAAGGGGTAGTAACCGAGGTGGTACTGAGGTAAGTAACATGATATGTTTAAGTAAAGTTAGATAAGAACATTGTGCAAAATAAAAGCACAGTGTGGTATTGACCTACATCGTATACATAGAGAAAGCAACAGTCAGCACTACCAAGCAAAACGAGTAATTTTTCGTAAGGGTGCTAATTTTTCTAAATCAACACAAAGTCTTTGCCCACATAAAAAATACTCTAAATAATTACCAAGTTAAGAAATTGTGAGCCAGCCAAAATCTCGTTTGTCTCATGTTCCCATTGGTTGTGAATTCAGCAACTATTACTCGGCTTGAAGAAGACAACCGGGTTCGAATCAGTCCTTTAAAAACCGAGCAATTTGAGTCGTAGAATGTTTAGATTTTCTTACTTCTTCGCAATGTATTCAGTAACGCAAGGTTAGCACACCATAGTGACTTAGTCTTTACCACGTTTTTGAGCAGCGACTTTGGATGAAAAGCATATTCCAAAGGTAAATTAATCAGGTGTGAACAACCTTGAAAAAATTTGCTAGCCACACTTCCCTGAAGTTGCCCCCCCCCCCTATTAACATTACTCCAAAGAAAATTCTTAATATATTTGCAGAAATATTTCAAAGAAATTTTAGGTTGATTCATAATTAAGGCACGTTTTTCTCACCTTTTCTTCCAGGAGCTGGTATTTGATGTGTGATCAACTTTCTAAGAAACTTTCTACGCTGTCTAAAAGAGCGTTTCTTCTAGTTTCTTATGCGTCCCTTCTCTTTCGTAAATCTCTGTTCATTCCAAAGTTCTGAGCCTTCAGATAGAAGAGACTAAATCCCAAAATTTTTGCTTCTCATTCTTTTTGCCCTAAATTTATTAGAAATAGCCGGATTAATTTCAAAAATACGCATAAGGATTAGAAAACTTTGTGTTACAAGATGCTATCTGAACAAAATTCTCCATGAATTCTGAGGCGAAAAGTTCAATTGCGAAATTAAATGATTGTCGCGGCCCTTTCGTGCCATATAAAACTTTGAAGCAAAAGGCGGCTGCAGGTCTTTTGCACTATCCAGCAAGAGAAGGCCTAGTTCATTTGATGGTAGAAAGCGCTAGGGTTTTCTCACTTTCCAGCGGAAAAAAACGAAATAATTTCAAAAATGACCGATTTTTGAACCCGCCGAGATGCCAAAAAAAGTGAGTGCTTTCGACTTTTTCGCGAATATTTTCCTTCAGAAATTTTCCGTCAAATCCAAAGTTGGCATTAGAGTTTTTAATGACCAGCCTGAAATGGTGCAAGAAATTTGAATGAAACTTTGCATGTGCATAAACTTTGGGGCGGGCGGGTGTCATAAGCTTTTCACAAATTTATCGTATGGCGCTGTTGATTTATTGATTTTTGCGTTTTTTGTTTAGCAGTTTTGTTATGACTGGCCTAAAATATTGAAAAGAATTATACATAAACTTTGAGTAGGGGCGGGTGTTGTTAAGCTTTTTCACCGTAAGGGTCACGATTTATTGACTTGTATTTCAAGCTCTGTAGAGGTAAAAACCGGCAGGAAGGGATAGCTAAGCATGATTAATTTATAAAATATCTACAACTTCAATCGTAAATCTTCTTAACCTATTTTTTGATTTTTTTGTATGTCACATTCAATAGCTGATATAGAACTATGCATCAATCTTCTCAATTGTCGACCGGCTTACAGGGGAATGGTCAGATCGAAGTGGCCAAATCAGGCAATCTGCATACCATTAGATGCAGCATAAAACGCTGACTCTAAATCTGTCTTCCTTAATAAGCCGTGAAAGGACATTATTTCGCTAAGAATTTGCTCATGTTAAGTGTAAATTTGGCCATACAAAGCCATTCTCGGCTCATTGTTGGATCAAAACATGCACCTAGGTCACTTTATATGCCCCATATTTGAAGGTGAGCTAAAAGAGCAATAATGTGCCTAATTTCGCAATATATGTGTACGATTTTTTTGCAGTAAAGCTGCTCATAACTTCGCCTACAAAGGCGCTCTCAAGATATGGAAGACAGATTTGAAATCAGCATTCTATGCTGCATTGAATGGTGTACAGCTTGTTTGGATTGGCCACTTCGACTTCTGACGATTCCCTCGTTAGCTCACTAGCAATCAAAATAGTGTGTTTATCTGTTAGATCATGACCACCAAATTAACACTGACAGTCAATCAATACTTATTCATTAATTGCTTACTTTTGTATCTTTGCTAAAGAATGATAAAATAAGTAATCTAAGAAATAAAAATTTAAACCAAATTTGACATAATGCATAAGGTGGCGTGTGTTATTATGCCACATTGCTCAGAACCTATCAATTGCCTCCATCGACATTTGATTTTTCGCATTTTTTGCTAAGAAAATTTTTTTCCCCAGTCAAAAAGGAGTAGAAGGAGCCATAGAATAAGTCAAATTTGACAGACATAGAATGAGGTGGTAAGTGTGTCAATAAGACATTTTCTCCTGGATATACACAAAGGTTTTATCGATTTATTAATTTATAGTTTGCAGTTTGTTTGCACAAAAAAGCTTTTATGCTCGCCCAAAAGGATAGAAGGAGTCATGAATCTAAACCAGAATTCGCACACATGACCACTAGGTCGGGGCGTGTGTTAATAAGTCGCTTTGTCCAAAACGTTATTGAACCTTCAGTTAATTGATTTTCTGCAGTTTGCGTAGTATCCGTTGCTTAGAATGTGGTTGCTTAGAAGCTGCTTAGAAGCTTAGAAGGTTGTCGAAACAAAATAAACTGATGAAGGCAAAAAATGCCCTCAGTTTTTCTTATTAGCAATTTACAGATTGAATCAATTCGTAGAAAATGGCAAATTCTTCGCAAATTTTCACATTTCTGCGATATAGAGTAAGAAACCAAACCAGCCGAACCTGCCACGTGGTGGCAGAGAGTGGCTGGATATACAGGGTGTCCCAAAAATTTGAACGCTTTTGATCACTAGTAACTCTCTTGCTTTCCTGTTTTTCGCCAGCTTGAGGTACCACTTTTTAAAGCGAGATTCAACTTAGACTTATCAGTATGGATCGAATCATCAATTACTTTTCATTACTGTTGGATTACGGTAGGAACTTCGAGGAAGATTTTGGGAATTGAAAGTGATTTTTTCATAAGAAGGAAAAGCAAACAAGCCAGAAACTCTTGTTGTACTGGATTAATTCAAGTCGCTGATCTCAAATATGAAAGTTGCAATTCACTGTAGTGCTTCTTCCATAAGTCATTTCGGACAGCAGTGTGATTACACCATTGAAAAACCTCGAGAAACTGCTAAAAAGTTATGTAGTAAAATCAGCAAGCCTAAACTTGCTCTGGATTTTTTGGAACTTTTTCATCAAAAGGCTTATTTCATAGTAGCGTTAAATGCTTAAAGACTAAACCGTGATCCTAAGGTAACGAAGAAAAATTGGGAATTCTTTTCATGCTTGAATCTAAGTTGAACCTCGCTTTACAGAATGGTACCTCAAGCTCGGTGAAAGACTTGGAAGCAAGATAGTTATTAGCGATCAAACAGTGTTTGGAACACCTTGTACGTAATTGGTGGCCTAAATTCCGTACTTTTCATAGCGGTAGTTTGAACCGATTCGTCTTCTTTGGTCTAGAGAACAGTTGCTGGAAATACAACAAAGTGGTAAATGGGAGAAATAATCTTTGGCTTTCTCCTAATCATAGGTTGGCGTTACTTTATCTAAGCAAAAACGGAGTAATGCTTTGTGTTGAGTGCAAACAAGATAGCCAACTCATCCTTGAAACAAAGTTGACCATATGCTCATTTCACTTGAGTGATTCTATATTTGGAACTTCAAAATTGCTATAATTTGGGCTTAAAGGCAGTGTAAGGGCAAAAACTCGATTTTGAGATTTTGTGCTTACTTGGGCCTATTCGCTACGCTGAATCCGAAAATGCACATTGTGGAGCGCGAAAATGGCGAAAAACGGCTCTAACGCAGGAGGGAAATGAGCAGGTGGGCGGGGTCCTCCTCACTGCGAATTCACGTTCCCGGCTTCCGGAGCGACCTTCTCGCTTCCGGTTTCAAGTCAATCATTCGCACTTTACCGGTAGCGATGTTAGCACGACTAGCGGAATCGAGAAAATCGCTCCGGGGGGGGGGGGGGGGTGGGAGCGTAAAATCGCAGTGGGGAAAGCCCCGCCCACCTGCTGATTTTTCTCCTCTGTTAGAGCTCTTTTTCGCCGTTTTCGCGCTTTCCAATGTGGATTTTCGGATTCAGCATGGCGAATAGGCCCGTATAAGCAAAAAATCTCAAATCGAGTTTTTGCCCGGACACTGCCTTTAAGAGGATTACTTGGCATAATAATTACTAATATTTAACTCAGTAGGCTTGGTAAAGCTTTCTGTTTTGCCTGTAGTAGGTAAACGATAATGGGGTCTTACGGAGACTTCGGGCGGGTGTGGGGTTTCATCTGACGGCGTGTCACATCCGTGTGCCACACTACTTTTTAGTTTCATGGTTCTGCTTGCAGGTTCGTAGAATTCAACTATACATGTCGCAAAAATGTGCTTGCTGTTTGATTGTTAGACGTCCTAGTCATGAAGACTTTGAAAAAGGTTTTTTGCGCTATTTTGTAGAGCTGGGTTCAAAGATCTACGGTAAAAAGCGAACCACCGTTCGCTCTTCCTTACTGTAGGATTACGGTAGGGGTTTTGAGCATGCTCTTGCAGGGGTGTGGCACACAACCGCAGAATACGCCTCCCCTTAAGTTCTGTCTCAATACCCCTCCCCTGCAATTCTTTTGTCTACCGTAAGCATGACGTAAAAGCAGAGGTGCGATAGGGGGAGCCAAGTCTCCCCCTACCTTCACTTTTGAGCTGGTACGGGGTGACCACCTTCACTTTTGGAATGAAAAATTTTTCGCTGGACGACAAAGAAGGAAAATAAGCAAAACAAACGCAAAAAAGATTATTGAAAGCATATATTTATGTATACGGCGGCATATATATTTGAAATAAAGGTTTTTAGTAAATGGTGTATTTGGAAGTAAAGCTTAGCAAAACTGTACGGATTTTATTAAGCAAATTATGTTATAACGTATAGCGAAGGAAGTAGGTCGATCCAGGCAGTAACGGCGGAGAACCAGAATTTTGAATATTTAAATAGTGAAAAATCATGCGAAATTTCCACTGTTATAAATCTGTTGTTTGAAGATGTCAGCAGTTGCGACTTCATAGGTTTTGAAGAGTAGATGTTGGTCTATCAGCTAGTGAAGGAATCGAGTTGATTTAAGAGATAGTCGTTGGAAACCAGAGTTCTAAAACTTTACGCCATTTTTGCGTGTTTTTTGACTGTTGAGAGTTAAACTCTTATAAATCTTGAATGTGGAAGTGTATGATGTTGCGACTTCATAGGTTAGATTCCTCTCATCAAGGGCTTTCAGATGATATATAATATGTGGGGGTTTAGAGCCTCCTGCGAATTATGACCGGGGGGGGGAGACTTTTTAGGCCAAAGTCTCCCCCTCGCCCATTTTAATGTATTGGCTGGAGGCTGCCGGGGGAGACTTTGGCCTAAAAAGTCTCCCCCCCCCCCGGGCATATGCCGTAAGAGGCGCGAAACCCCCACATATTATATATCATCTGAAAGCTCTTGACGAGAAGAATCTAACCTATGAAGTCGCAACATGATTCGTGCAATCCTGAAGAAGTTATGAGCTGTTGAAATTCAAAAAGCTCTTTTTTACCTGCTTTTTCATGACTCTGGATCGCGGAGGTGTTTCAATGGATCGGAACGGACAAGACATATTCTGATAAGGCAAACCTTACTCTATAAAACCTATGAAGTCGCAACATCATACACTTCCACATTCAAGATTTATAAGAGTTTAACTCTCAACAGTCAAAAAACACGCAAAAATGGCGCAAAGTTTTAGAACTCTGGTTTTCAACGACTATCTCTTAAATCGACCAGATTCCTTCACTAGCTGATAGAGCAACATTTACTCTTTAAAACCTATGAAGTCGCAACTGCTGACAACTTCAAACAACAGATTTATAACAGTGGAAATTTTGCATGATTTTTCACTATTTATTTATTCGAAATTCTGATTCTCGGCCGTTACTGCCTGGATCGATCTACTTTCTTCGCTGTACGTTATAACAAAATTTGCTTAATAAAATCCGTACAGTCCAACAAAGTTCTACTTCCAAATACACCATTTACTAAACACGTCTATTTTAAATTTTTATAAATAAAATTTAAAGATATTTTTAATATTCATCGTATCTGTGGCCCTAAAGAGGGCCGTTGGGTCGACGTTAGACCTAGAAAGATAGCTCCGTTCGTCCGTTCTATCCTCCCCCCGCACCTCCCCCCCCCCCCCCCCCCCCCCCCGTCGACGTTTTTGGGAGGTGAGTGTCCGACACTACCACCTTCACTTTTGGCCGGCCAGTGGTAGCTGAAACCACCTTCACTTTTGCGGGACCCGGCTCCCCCTATCGCACCTCTGCGTAAAAGCTCCACCAAACATAATTGGCAATATATTCGTAATTTTTATGTCAAATAATCCCTGGGCCAAATTTTAGCGCATTAAGATTTCGTAATACTGAGCCACCCAAGTGAAATGGCCGTTTTTTTTTCAACATGGTTAACTATATTGCAAAAGTGAATTAGCTACCTCTACTCAAAACAGAGTACTACACTATGTTCGCTTATACCCTAACCTGCTTCAAATAACCATTAAACTATGGAATTAGAAGACAGCCAAAATTTCGTTTGTCCCAATTTCTGCTCGCAGTGGTTGTGCTTCCAGCAACTATTGCTCAAAAGAAAGAAGACGAATTTGGCTCCAATTACTTTCACAAAAACTGTGGAATTTTGACTATCGAACTGTATATAACCTGTTCTCTGATAGTCTCTTTGAAGGTAAGTTGATGGGGTGTGGCACAACCCCAAAAAAGCTGTGGCTGCCACACCTTTACAAAGGCTGTGCCACACCCCTTAAAGGTACCGTTCACTCAAAATTCGGTCGATGAGATTTTGATGCCTAACAGTAGTGTGGCCCCCAGCTGTAAACTTGCCCAACTCGCGCTACCAGAAGTTGCTTTTCATGTGAGAAAACTGCTTCAAAAGTTTCTTTGGATGACGGATTTGCCACGTTGACTTCTCTATTTTGAGTGGGCGCGTGACGTTCGTCCCGCCCATTTGAGCGCGCCCAACCAATCGCCGTTCCGCACAAGTCTCCCGTGGCTTCCCCAAAACGGAGTTCGTCGGGGTTTTCGCGGATTCTCGATTTGATATTCGGAATCAGGAAAATGCGGAGGTTCCGGAACGACAAAAACATGAAACCGAGAATCTAGGTGGCCGGTGTCTTCAACCTTCCTTCAAACAATCCAAATATCTTACAAGGAAACGATACTCGGTGTTCGTGGCTTTTTGAGATGAGTTGTACATCATCACACTTGTCTTGGAACGCTGATTCCGAATCTGGCTTCCGTTTCTGCTAATCGCTTCAAAGATGTTGTAAAAGATTGTGCGGGCTTTGTCTGTCCACTGAAATACGCTCAAAGCGGCGACAGTTGCGATGCGGTGTAGTCTAGCGGTTAGCGCGATAGGCTCATGAGTTGATGCAGGTGTAGGTTCGAAACCTTTTGTGTTTTTCAGTTTTGCGTTGCCTCAGTAAACCTTCTTTCGCATTTTCGAGCTAACTGAACGCCCTTACTCTTCACAAAATGTGGAAATTTGGATATTTACTATTTGCGTTAAAATGTATCCAATGACCATAATTCGAGTGAATCTCAAACAACTTTAATTGAGGTATTGCAGAATAAAAACACAAAAGGATTTGAACCTACACCTGTATCAAGTTATGAGGCTATCACACTGATCACTAGTCAATAACATGGCGCCGGTAGAGGCCGTTCTGGTGACCATACGCTTGGGCGGATAAAGTTGGCTCGAAATTCCTAGAGAGTTAGAAAATTAGAGCCATGTACTCTGGTAACCTTTACTTTGAGCGTCATGATAGAACCCAACCTTCACCTGGAGAGAAGTACAGAAGTCTCCGGGGCAAAGCCCCGGCTATCAATGGCGTAACTAACGACATCATACAGGGATAAATATGAATGAGGCAAATATAGTAGTGACATCCAAAAAAAAGCTCAAAAAACCAAAGGATCGCCTTTTTATGGCCTTTTTTTGCTGAAAAGAAGGTTTTTATTCAGAAACTCAATTAGGAACTAGGACAACATTTCTCAGTTAACCTTTCTCGAGACTGCGATTGAGCGTTGGAAGTTCACGAAAGCCGCTGGAGTTCAATAAACACGAAAAACTGCGCTCAAATTTTGCGCAGAGGGTCGCCACATAAATACTGGTCTATGTCGTTATGGAGTGATTTTCAAAACTCGCGACGTTATCAGTGCTCCTGGCCGTCTCATGAGGACCACAACGATATATAATGATATAGGGTTTCGTTATGACCCCGCAGAGGTCATTGACCAGAGCCACATGCCTCGTCGGCTCTGGTCTTTCTTCTCTGCTCGTCTGCGTCCCCGCGCGTTGCGCGCTACCTCAAACCGGGGCGCGGGCATTTGGCTTCGGTACCCTTTTTTTCCTTGTTCCGAGCCCAATTACGACATTCTATATATCATATTAAAGCTCTTGATCTCTACTTTCACGCTGACAATGTCGCAAGACTCCCTTCTATGACTTAAACGAAAATCCGGAAAAAAACGGCCTTTCGAAAACCTCTTGTTTTCCCCATAATTTAACTCTTTTCAGTCGGTTTTTTTTGTGTATTGGATTATAGGTCTTGTTTCTGTCTGTGATGTAGACAACGTCGCCGAACTTTCTTCTTTGCTTGTGCCAGTTTCTTGCAAAAATTACTGAAAAGTGCGTTTTTCTTCAACTTGTTTTCTTTCTGTGCTTTCCCAACGGATTTTCTCCACTTTGGACGAAACTTGCTCAGAATGATGAGCAGAAAAATCCAGACAACGTCGCAGGATACGAAACGACTATGCGGGGGTGAAAATTCAAAGGACGCATCAGAAACAGATTAGCGTCGATGTGCAACATAACTTTTCAGACATGTTTGACATGTTCAATTCAGTTGTTGACAAGTTTTCCTTCTTTCGGTCTCCCAACTACCGCCACGTCTAAACAGCGTTTTTCAATTGGAAAAGAACTTTGTTCTTGTAGCCACCCAGTTTTACCGGCAATCCTGAGAAGGAAACTGTGCGTAGGAAACCGCCAAGTCAAGTTTTCAAATTTGGTGGTGTGCTAAACTCTGCTTTATATGAATTTTTCGAGTTTCCTGGTTTAATTCATATCTCTAAATTTCCATTTATATTTCCGAAACAACCTTCACTTTTTATGAGGGCTAGGAACCCAAATAACTATCACTTTCTGGGTTCTTTCTCTTGACTATTGAAGGTATGGCCATCACCAATGAACTGGCGCCATACCAATACCTCTGTGGGTTTTGATATGAGGTCAGGTCATACGAGCACTATAATGAGGGGGCGGCGTGGCGTTATGGAGCAAAACTACGCCGCATTCGCCTGTGGTATATCCTGAAGGCCCTTTGCGTTGCGTCGCTCCTAATTGGAGTCGCAGGAGAGCTAGCGCTGCTCAGCGGGTTGAGCCAATTTTCATAATCTCTATAGATAAAGAGTTCAAAATGTGGAAGATAAACGGGTTTTGAGGATGATTTTGAAAAAATATATAAGGAAGAACTTGTCTGCTACTCAAGGGAAATTTAAAGAAGAGAAACTGATTTTTCGTAAAAAGTCATTGACGGGATTCTGTCTTTTTTTTTTACTAATTCTCCTGTCCCACTTCTCTTGAACACCTTTTAACAATTTATTCTTTGATTCATCCCAGTGTTCATTCCTAAAAGTCATCTAATTCATCAAGTTTTGTTTTCTCCATTGCAATATACTCTTTGAAGGGGAATATGGTTCACTCTACGAGCAGCGTTACTTCTGCGGTGCAATTAAAGGCGACGCAACGCAAATGCCCCTTAGGATATACCGCGTGGAAATGCGGAGTAGCTTTGCTCCATAACGCCTGCCCCTCTAATCAGGGGAGGAGGTATAATCTGAATATATGGTGGTCTG
The DNA here is from genome assembly GCA_958299035.1 of Cylicocyclus nassatus. NCBI lineage: Eukaryota > Metazoa > Nematoda > Chromadorea > Rhabditida > Strongylidae > Cylicocyclus > Cylicocyclus nassatus. The sequence goes on from CATQJL010000112.1 coordinate 70,371,628, forward strand.
GCACATCATCACACGTTAAAGGTGAGCTTTGGTTATTCGGATCTCTCTTTGCTTTTTGTACTCTCACCAATTTCACTTTCGTTTGGAACTAGATTGTTCGTCTAAGAGAATGTTTTACTTATGTTCTTGACTTTTTGGGCTTTGACGAAGACGGTTCCGACGAAACTTTGGCCGTGAATAAAGCGTGGTTAATATATTGGTCTACGCTCAACAAGCTCAAGCGATAGTCAACTCACCATTAAAACAAAGTATCATTTTGGAGATCATCTCACTTGGGTAGCTCAATATCTAGAAAGCTCAGAATTTGCTAAAACTTGGCTCACAAGGGTTATTTGACAGGCTATCAACAAAAATGATGCTATTATGGTTTTTAGGGCTTTTTTTTACAAAAAAATTTTTTTCAGGAAAATTTACAAGTATACGCGATCTGAGACAAGAGGAGGACATGGGTGGATCCTTTTATACCATCTACTTTCAGGTCAGCTGATTTGTGACTTTAAAGGCAGTGGCTCGGCATCCTCGACCTGAGGTTTTTTCGCTTACCTGGGGTAATTCGACGCCCTGCCGGAAACCCACTTTTGAGAGCGTTGAAATTGCGAAAACCAGCATTTTCCAAGACTCCTGATTTCGAATTTGGACGAGTGGAACGTTTCCCGCCATGGTTAAAAACGTAGATACGTTGTGGTACCCTCGCGTTCGTAGCAGTGCGGCATGCCGCCTCTGACGTGCAAGGGATATCGCAAGCTCGTCAGAGCGCGTGTAAAAATGACTTGCGCGCATGGGTTTAGGGGCAATTTTCTAGGCAGGGGCAGCATGCTATGCGCTCGGACCTGCTCCATTCTCATGTTTCGGATGCAAGCAAGCTTTCCTATAAAATTCTCGAGATGTTCGGGGAGCGAGAAAATCGCTTCAGAACGTGGAGACGACTAAGATGGAATGATAACCGCATATTCGTTAGACTCATAGATACATCAGAACCCGATTTTGGGGTTATTATCTTAACCCTTAACCTGTTATTATAAGTTATGATCTAATTATTTTCAGAACACCCACTGGTGGCGAAACCACCTTAGCAGATTCTACCCTTCAAAGGGTCTTTTCTCTCCGCAAATCGTCTTTTGCAACGGCAATTGGGCATTTATCTAGTCAGAGAGCCCGCTATCACGCGACATTAGAATCTCACAATTTTTAGTTTGAATGGCTATGCCTTTGAGATGCAATTCTGCACTCAACATATTCCTCTCCACTTTCTCCTATTTAATTCAAAACGCGACCATTCTATATGGGGTACGTAGCAAGTGGTACCCGGGCAGCCGACTGCTAACGCAGCCAGCCGCCAGGGCTGGCATCAGCGCAGTCGCATTTGGTAGGATAATCACGCTAGCCGTCTGAAACTCTCCGCCAAGAGGTCTCCTCGCACCTCGTGCGCTGAGGTGCGATATCAGCCTCAGAAATAGCTTGAATTGTCGATATTATATATCTATATATCTACATCATTTTGAACAGCAAAAAATTCCTAGTTCATCGAGAGCCATACAAACATTTACAAAACTATATACAAGCGACAAATCTCCAAAAATCGGCAGATAATTCCCCGAATTGGGGATAAATCCTGCGTACCAGTAATCCCCTCAGCTTCCTGAAAATCCCATTTAAAGCTTCAAAAAAATCGAAAATGGGGAATACAAAATTTTTTACTCGTGAAATACCTCAGCTGCATTTGTAGTTCGCAGCTCCTCGATGTCAAATTTACACCACAGTCCTTATACACTCCTTGAAACCATGTTTCCTCCAGATACTCGAAAAATTTCTTGCAAGGCACGTAGGAAGCATATCAGCATCATCTTTTGTATCAGCATGGGTGGCATATTTCCTTTTACCAGTGACCAATTTTTGACCTACTTTGACTCATTCATTTGACCTACTTTGGCTTATCAGCTTTTTTATCACCATTAAGTCTTTAAATCCTCATTTGAACAAATCTTTCTTCTCACTTCAAACGGTCCGTTCTCCTCCTGTTTTAAATTTCAAAAAACAAAATTATTATAACTAAACAAATTTTAAATTAATTATTTCACCTTTTGGTCATTTTATGAGATTGAATTTTTGGACCATTTTCCTCTAGAAAAACTTTACTCTATGTTGATTTGTTCATTCTCATTTTATCAATAAACTAAGATTTTTTGCTGATTAAAGTAATATAGATAAGATAACGGTATTGATATTAGGTTGTCCCGAAAGTTCGTTCGCACCATCTTCAAAAATTCATAGCTTTTTAAATCCTCAACAAATTTGTACAATCAAAATTTTGCTTAGGAGTGGAACTCATGCTCTTTGCATCTGTAGCTGAACTGTTCGTTAGTGTGTGCAAATGAAGGAGATAGAAGCTGAAAACCAAAATCACTCAAAATTTGATTTTTCGTGTAGGGTCATAAAAAATCGAAAACTTGCAACAAAAATAGGAGCAGTCAGTATTGTAGTTTCTTTTACAAGCTCTTTCTAACAGTGCAAAGTTTGCGCTGATTGAGCGTCTTTATGAAAATTTACGATTTCCCTGAAAAATGCCAAAATAAAAATCAAATTCGCCCTTTTGTAATGCTTGCTCGAAAATCATAACTTTTCATAGAAACGCTCAATCACCACAAACTTTGCACTGTTGGAAAGAGCTGGTGAAAGAACCTACAATACTGACTGCTCCGATTTTTGCAAGTTTCCAATTTTTTATGACCCTACGCGAAAAATTCAAATTTTGAGTAATTTTGGTTTTCAGCTTCTATCTCCTTCATTTGCATACATTAACGAACAGTTCAGGTACAGATGCAAAGAGCATGAGTTCCACTCCTAAGCAAAATTTTGATTGTACAAATTTGTCGAGGATTTAAAAAGCTATGAATTTTTGAAAATGGTGCGAACGAACTTTCGGGACAACCTAATAGTATCGCGCTATTCCAGGCTGATATCGCACCTCAGCGCGACGAGGTGCGAGAAATCTCTTGGCTTAGAGGTATCAGACGGCTAGCGTAATTACTGTACCATATGCCGCTGCGCTGACGCCAGCTCTAGCGGCTGACTGCGGCAGCAGTCGGCTGCCTGGGTACCACTTGCACCCCTCCCTTCTATATGACTTGATTTGTCATTTGTCATCATTCTGAAGGTAATTGCGAAACTAAGATACAACGTGGCCTTCAAGTCGCTGCTCCAAATTCACCGCAAGTAATTGCTTTTCAAGAAACATTTTCTTCGAAACATAGAAAACAGAGCTTCTCGGCTGTCTTATATCTGAGGTCCACGTTTAAAATAAAGCCTTGTGAAGAGTTTGAATGACAAAATCTGGCGTTTGAGTACTTAAACAGACGATTTTTTGAGAGAGAAAAAATAAGTAGAACTTGTTTCGTTTCAAAGCGGACGAAGCGGATAAAGAGGGCATCTGCATAGATAAAGCAGAATGTCTGTTTGCCTGTATGCCTATCTGTCTGTGTGTTTACCCATGCTTCGATGGAAACTGTTATACTTTTTGACCCGATCTGGACCAAATTTGGCACATACACACTTTGTAGGCGGAGCGAGTGTCGTAAACTAGTTTTCCCGCTGATCGATAATTTCATCGATTTTTGCAGTTTCACCTACGAAGCTGGGAGTTAACACAGGTGAGTGAGCATGCGAACCACGAGAATATTAGTGGCAAAGCGGATGGAGCCTGGTTTTCCAGCTAGAATCAGATTCTTCAATATTACGAAAACGTGAACTAAACTTCGAGTGAAAAAGAAAATTGAGCGAATTGGCTCAATGAAAACATCCAGATAGTATGAAACCTATACATACGATGGTTGCTGACACGGCAGTCAGAAATGTGATCAGTATAACTGAGTTGAGCAGACTCGGTTCTACTCGTTCCCGTACACATATTACAAGGGAATTGGCCATTCTAGCCCACACACAAACCTTCCTATTTTTGATTGAAAGCGTGAAAGCACTTAAGAGAAATGCCTATTTGCGCCCTTAATTAGCTCAGGATTCCAAAAAAAACGTTAGGAAGCGATTGTCATTCGTAACCTATAATGCACTTACCCGTTCGCTATCAGTTGCCAAGCTTATTCTTTAGACCCGCTTCAAGTTCGAAACTCTTTTCATCAAAAGGGGGATGAGCTAGAAAAATAAAGCCAAATCAAGTATCTGAGCAAAAACCCCAGAAACAAAAATTTTTAGAACTCGAGCAAATTGCGCGATGTTGGAATGAACACCAGAATTTTCCCAGTCACATTCGGCGTAGGGTCTCGATCCGAGAACAGTGTTTTCGCGGCGGGAAAAACTCGGGATTTGCAATGTCGTGTGTCAAAAATGCAATACGGAAGTGGAAAGGTAAAGGGGACAAGGAGGAAAAAGCATGATAAACGATGCATGTCAATTGCTTCGTTGCTATTTCGTCTTTTGATGCTGGAAGTGCTAGATTCATAAAGCTATTCTAACACAAAATGTCGAATGAATAGCTGTTCAGTGTGAATAACCAAATTCTCGAATATATTCAAAAATCAAAAGTTTTGACTTGGATAATCGGATGAATAAACAATGACAAATTCCGAAAAATCAATTATGGAATACATTCACGATTCCAGCTTTTCAAATAATCAAATTTCGAATATTAAGGTTAAATAAGAAGTGGGGCACAAGATTCCCCCACCCTCCTAACTCCTTCAATAAGTGCTCAACAGACCTCTCTTCCGCATTACCGCCGTCTTCCCCGTAGGCGGCGGTAATGCCGGGGGAGGTCTGTTGAGAGGCACAGCATGCTCTCAAAAATATTAGGTTGGCTAAAAAAAATTTCGTTTTGGCATAAAAATCTTCATATAAACTTCTCTACTTGTTCTTTATCTATGATCTTTTGTGGATAAAGAAGCAGTTTAAGCTTCCTCAGTTACATAATAACTATTGAGAATTCTTAATAATCGATTAGGGACAGTTATGGCCAAACGGCTAAATTTAAGAGCTCAACTCTGTCATTTTCCAAGCTTCGTTTTCACGTTCTAAAGGATGTAGAAAATAACAATTTGGTATTTGGATGCAGACAAGTTTTCCCTATTCAGCGAATATGAATAAATGTTGTGATCTGCCATTCTCAAATTTGCGCACAATGAGAAAATTTCAGTCTCTCACTCTCAATTCTTTCAAAGCAAAATAAATTTTACTCGAACAAATTCTATATTCCAATTCTCACTGAAGTGCTCTTTCTAACGGTACCGAATACTGGACAAATAATTGTCTGCAGCATAGTAACAAGTCTCAGCGAATTCCAAATTTTTTGATTTTCGGGCCACCTAAGTGCAGTTGTCATAATTTTAATTTAAAGCTAGCTATCTTTTTTGCACTCAATACAGAGAATGATTCGTCTTTGTTTATATAAGGAATCTCACTTCAAAAACTGCCAAACTACGGAATTAAGAGCCCAGCCAAAATCTCTTTTGCTGCATTTTTCGCTTTCAGTGGCTGTGATTTTAGCAACTGTCACTCAGACTAAAAAAACGAATCAAGCTCAAATTAATTCCTAAAAACTACGAGGTTTATGCTATCAAACCATAGAACTTTTTACTAGAAGCTTCCCTGGAGGTAATTTAAATGGGTGTGGCACAACTCCAAGTTGTGACTGCTATATCTTTTTTCGAGTTTGTGCCACACTCCCATCAATTCACCTTTAAGACATCCATACATCTAGTTTTCATATCGCTGGAGACCGCTATACCTTCTTGTCTTCCAGTAAATATCCCATCCAAAGTCGTTATTCCTGAAAGATAATGTAGTGTTCTAAGCTAAATTCATCCTATGTTCATGGCCAATATTGGGTTATGGCAGTATGCCAAATCTACGCTGCTACATATATCGTGAGGGAAGGCGGCAGAAATATATTAGGATGAAGGTAGAGAATGGGACACTTAAAGAACAACTGTAGACTTCTTACTTAGAAAAGAGAATTCATTGAATAAATTTTGATAGATATTGGAGTGTATTATTCTCTTTCAGATAATATCAGGTTGCTCCATAATTTCCGTCCGATTTGAATTTCACTCGCAATAAGTCATGAATTTTTTATCTCTAGATAGGCTTTAACTTTTCATTTGATAGGGCAAAGCAAGTCCTGCAAAAGGTGTTCTGGCTTTCGCAACAGTTCAGATTCCCTCTCAAATTTAAAACCAAAAACTAAAAAGATCTAATCGCCCGACAAATACAGACAAAACGTATTAGGTTGAACCGAAAGTTCTGTCGCACCATTTTCAAAACATCATAACTTCTTTCCGTCACGACGATTTTGCGCGACTCAAACTTTGTCTGAAAGCGTAAAGCATGTAGTTTCCAAAAGCCCCCTAGTGAAGTTCCAACATGCTTAGGTGGCAGAGATAAAAATGAAAGAACGAGATCATCCGAAATTAATTTTTAAGCAAGAATTCTAGAAATTCAGAAACAGTGCGATAAAATCCAGAAAAGCTATTATCCTAATTTCTCTTACATTTGATTACTTTCTGAGTCAAGTTTGTGCTGATCGAGGTCTTCTTTCAGAAGTTATGGATTTTTGAAAAAAAATGCCAAAAAATCCATTTCTTAAGAATTCTTAGGAAATTGATTTTTCGGCATTATTTTTCAAAAAATCATAACTTTAGAAAGAAGGGCTCGATCAGCACAAATTTGACTCAGATAGTAATCAAATGTAAGAGAAATTAGGATAATGGCTTTTCTGGACTTTATCGCACTGTTTCTGAATTTCTGGAATTCTTGCTTGAAAATTCCGAATTTCGGATGATCTCGTTCTTTCATTTTTATCTCTGCCACCTGAGCATCTCGGAACCTCTCTAGGGAGCCCTTGGAAACTACATGCTTTGCGCTTTGAGATAAAATTTGAACGGTGCAAAACCGTCGTGAGCGAAAGAAGTTATGATTTTTTGAAAATGGTGCGACAGAACCTTCGGTTCAACCTAATAACTCCGTCCAAAAAAATCCCAGAAATTTCTAAACTTGCTCACAGATATACTGGTTCCAAAAAATGTGCCTACTGTTTGATTGTCAATAACGTCTTGTAATGGAGGTCTGACCCCACAATGGTCGGTCGCCTCTTTGTGACGTGGGGGTGACAGGGTGTCGAGCGGTGCACAGCCGAGTGTATACTCTGGCAGGGTCTCCCAAGCTGTGAAGGAGTTCGACGTTTCCGGTTTCGGCCGGATGCCTAGCTGAGAACCGGCCACGCTAGATCCCCCGCCGTCTGGCTTCTTCTGGTCGCTAAGCGGTTCTCCCCGCTCCAAGCCCGAAGTAGCGATCGCCCCGTGGAAATCAAGAGTTGGCCTAATAAGTCTGCTCTTGTAGGGGAACAAATTTTATTACTCAGACAGCAAGAAGGTATTGAAAAAACCCTGTACATTGGATTCCGCCTACGATGCCGGGTGTAGCAAGAACGATGTCAGGGTCCTTAAGGCGCTTTTTGGATCGGACTAAAACGACACGTCTGCCCGGACGACACGCCATGGAGACTGCCTCATGCTCTGCACCTACAACGCCAGGAGTCTCCACAAACGCCGACCTCCACGCTCTTCTCGACGCTGCAGAGCGCATCAAGTACTACATCATCGCTCTGCAGGAAACGAAGTCCAGGAAGAAGGACGTGCGACAGATGAGTGATGGGACCCTCATCATTCGTGGTGCAAAGGTCCCATCACGAAACGTGGGAGGCGTCGACTTTGTCGTCCACCCATCTATCGTCCATCTTGTCGATTCGCATCTCGAGAACTAAAGATTGTAAGCAACTGAGAGTCCACGTTTGTACTTTTACAGATTTGTAGTATACATCTACTTTTGTGGGGACGGCACAGCGTCACTTTGACAAAAAACATGAAGAAAAAATACGGCAGTGGATAAGTGTTCACGTGGGCAAGTTAGAATTTTTGTAGGATTCTTATGAATTGATTTACAATTTTCTTCGATTTTTCGGGCAGTTGAATCTTTTTAGATTTTGGTTTGAAACTCGAGATAAATCGGAGCTGTTGCAAAAGCAAGATCGCCATCCTGTAGAGCTTGCTTTGCTCTATCGAATGGTGTTTTAGTTTTTCAAGAATGAAAAGTGTATGGTTTATTGTGGTTGAATTTCAAAACGGACATTAATTTCCGGACAATCTAATAGAAAACCTTACTACACTACAACCCAAGGGGTTTTTAACTCGGAAAAACTACGAAACTCAAGAGATGATTTTGCAAATTCCCTACTTCAGCTCTTCTTTGTCTCTCAGCACTGATGTTTACAATCTCTAAGTAGTTGAATGCATGAACTATTGTTAGTAGGAAACTTCTCACAAAATAATTTTGTTATCTAGCGCCATTTTAGTAATTCTTGTGACCAAACTCAAAATCGCATTAGAAATGCCGTCTTTTAGGTACGGTTCTGCGAGATTAATCAAAAGATAGCTTCTGAGTAGCTATATTGAAACGCAAATCTTTGCTATTTTCAAATGCAGATCATGAATTTAGTTTTGGTTGATGATTTGGAGTTGACAAACTTTATTTGACTAGCGACCCTACGGGTCGCTAGTAAGTGGGCTGGGGCAGATACATTGATAATTGTCTGCATGCAACTAAGAATAGCAAGAGAATGAATTCCCATTTTTCAACGATCTTTTTCGCAAAGCAAGTAGCAATAGAAGCAAGATCAGGCTCTCAAGGAAACTTTTCACAGCGACTAACTATCAAATCATATACGCTGTTCTTCTTGCAAAGACCCAACCCCAGCTCCTAAAAATGGAAATCGCCTAAGCTGTCATCTATGTAGAACAGCGAGATTCAACCCGAAATTCAGGCTGACTTTCAGGAATGTGCAACGGCCGCAAACACATCGAGCTTCGCGATCATGTACAGTCCTATACTCTCCTTATAATATCTCGCGAAGTCATTTCTTGAAGCGAGATCAAAGTTCGCTCAAAGCTTTCTTCTGGACAATCTTAACATGTCCTGCCGCATAGACCGAGACCACAAGACCGAGTAGAGCACTATATGTCGTCGAATTTGGAAGAGTTCCGCGCGGATTCCCTGCAGGAACGCATGTCCGCGCATGTTCAAGGGTGCGTATGTCGCAAATGACCGCGGGGACTGCCCTTTTTCGGCGACATATAGTCCTCTACCCCACGAGACCTAGCCCCCTTTCTTTTTTTGCTAAAGGAGGCAGAAGTATAATTTTTGCGAAGTAAAAGCAGCCAAAGTGGGTTTCAAGCATTACTTTTGGTAAGTTAGCATTCATCTTGCCGCATAAGCCCTCGGGACCTTCCTTCCCTCAGGACCAAGTTTGCTTTGCTTTTTTATTATAGGAGGCAGATGTGTGATTTCTGCGAAGTAAAAGCGACCAAAAATGGATTTCAAGCGAGTTTTCGTACAGTTTAGCATTGAAATTGAGAAATTCTTAGCAGAAATGCACTGCCGCATAAAGCTTTTAGGCCTTCCTTTCCTCGAGACCAAGCTCTCGCTTTGCTTCTTTGTTATAGGAGGCAGAGGTATTTTCTGCGAAATATTAGGTTGTAAAGGAAGAGTCCGGGCACTTTTGAAGATTTTGTTCTCTGATGCATTTTATGCCGCTCCGTCGGTATTTGACACAAGTTTTTATACTGTTCGGTAGAAGGAAGCCTAATCTTTTCGAAGCCGCTTCTAATTCTCATCGGTACTAAAACAAGTATAATCTGCACATCAAAAAAGGAAAGCTACACCATGACTATTTCACAATTTTTCTTCCTGCGGCCATTTTTTTGTGAAGCTTATAGGTTTTCGTCCAAATTGTGTGTGTGATCCAATCGAGGAGACTGTTAGCTTCTGACCCACAGCTGCACTCGTTTTGCGATTGCGTCCAGAAATTACACGCTGTCAAACTTGCCTCTGACTGCAACTATTTTCGCAGCTGACATCGCTTCTGCGAGATCGCCATTGGGCCCAAAAGATGTATAAGGATTAGCCCAACAATCTTCGCAATAAGTTTGGTTCCTCCTGCGCAGAACAAGAAGACTTCAAAGTCGCTTGATCGAAAAATCGTGCATTTTTGGGGCAAAAATGTACGATTTCTTAACCTTTCTGGAAAAACATTTTGCAGATATTCGCTCAAAGGCGTAAATAGTCTCCTAGATGGCCCCAGTAGACTTCCATATAATCACAGCATGTGAGCTGTCCAGCTCTCATCATGCCTGAGATAATCTGCGCAAATAGGTTACTTTTCGCGTCGATCTCTTTCCCTTCTGCGCATGCTGGTGGACCGCAGCGAAACTGTGAAAAGCCAGCAAGGTAAATATATGTTGTAAACAAAATTGTCTTTGCGAAGAAGTTTGTAGCTTTAAAAAAATCAACCTGCTTGAAGTTACAGCAATTTGGATAATTTTTTGCAAGTGCCCGGGAACTTTCTTGAAGACCTAATAAAAGCGGTCAAAAGTGATTTCAAGCGAGATTTGTATAATTTAGCATTGAAACTGAGAACTTAGGAGAAATGTTTGCCGCTTGAAGCTCTTGGGACCTTTCTTTCTTCGAAACCAAGCTCCCGAGGCAGGGTTGTGATTTCCGCGAAGTAAAAGCGGTTAAAAATGGACTTCAAGCGAGCTATTGTGTTATTTAGCATTGAAAGAGAAATTATCAACAGAAGCGCACTGCCGCACAAAGCTCCTGCAGCTTTCCTCCCTTCGAGACCAACTCAGGCTGATTTTCAGGAACTGTGTCATGTTTTAAAAAGCTTCCAGTAACTGAAAAACCCAAACATGTAAATTTTTAAAGCTAATTTTTAAAGTATGATATACGAGATCGAATTGTGACAACAGGGAGGAAGCGCTTTTATGTGACAAAAGCGGCCAGCTGCGGCTACGGGCTGCCAACGGCGGCTGCCGGCGCGGTATAAAGGCACCCTTATAGCGATACTATGCTGAAGCTTTCTATTGAATAATCTAGCAAAAAGGTCCTGCTGTGAAGCCCGTGGCTCTATCCTTCATTTGAGAGCAGCCTCCTTTGCTTTTCTGCTTTTGGGTGCACAAGCATAATTTTCGCGAAGTAGGCGCGGTTAAAATGGATTTCAAGGATTTTTTGAAAACTTTTTGGATTTTTTTACATTAGCCTTGAAAACAAGGGATTGTTCGGAAAAATGTCCTGCGGCAGGCGACCTTAGGGATCGCTAGTGAGTGGGTTGGGCAGATACATTAATTAACTATCTGCTTGCAACTTAAAATGGCAAGGAATTGGACTTTCATTTTCTCAACGATTTTTGGCAAAACGTAAGTACAGGGTGTTTGAAAAGTTCGTGTCCTTAAACACTCTTCAACTGCGAACGCTGACTCAATTTTTGCTATGTGTGTTCGCCAAACCTAGAAACCACTGAATGAACAAAGAAAAATATTTTTTGCCTCAAAATACCCCAAAATTTGGAAGTAAGCAATTTTTTCAGCTTCCTTGGAGAGTGCGTTATCTGATTCGTTCTTTTAAAAACGCCGGAAAAGGGAAACGGCTTTTGATTTTTTTACTACAAATAGTCCTAGATTTACACTTTCTTTATACAACAAAAGTTCTTCAGTAGCTTGCTAACGAAGATTTTTCTATGCGCTGAATCACAGCAGGCAGTCGCGGCACCCGTTTGCGTTGGAATTTTTTCACTTTGAAAAAATTTTGGAAGTCTTATTTCAATATGTACTTGTAGCACAACTCTCTGACCTCCGTTATATTTGTTTTCAAAAATTTTGCACGCTTGCAAAGGTTATGAAGATAAAATATAAAAATTTCGGTGCCGGACTTTTTGACGAAAAAATCCTGAAATTGGATCTCTTGCCTTTCCAAGGCACAATATTTCAAAACGAACTTACTTCTACGGAAGTAAAAGCACATTTAAGAAACCTTAAGGAAAGGCCTTCAGAAGGTATACCAAGTTTTTTGTAAATTATATTTCATTTTTTGTAACAAGCGTTTCAAGGAAAGAGGTTTGAAAAGCTATACTGATTTGTTTTAATCTAATAAAAAATCAAAGAAACCGCGAAGAAACTTGATTTCTCTGTAATTATGGTATTAAGGTCTGATGAGCACAATAAAACAAAAAGCGCGTCAAAATTCGAATTGGAAGTACTTTAAGACACGAACTTTTCAAACATCCTGTATGTAGTCCTGTAGGAGTAAGATCATGCTCTCAACCAAACTTTTTACAATGATAACTCTCAAATCATCTACGCTGTTCTTCTTGCAAAGCTCCTTTACTTTTCTGCTTTTGAGAGCACAAGAATTTCTGCTTGAAGTGGATTTCAAGGAGGTTTTTTCTATAACTTAGCCTTGAAAACAAGGAATTCTTAACAAAAATGTCCTGTGGCAGTAGCGACCCTAGGGGTCGCTAGTAAATGAATTGGGGCAAATACATTGACAACTATCTGCGTGCAACTTAAAATGGTAAGGAAATGGACTTCCATTTTCAACGATCTTTTTCGCAATGCAAGTAGTAGTGGAAACAAGATCAGACTCATTTCAAGGTTTCATTTCAAGATCATTTCCATTTTCTCAACGATCTTGGCGCAACGTAAGTACGTAGTAGTAGAAGTAAGATTATACTTTCAAGGAAACTTTTCACGAATAACTGTGAGTAACTCACAAAACATCTACGCTGTTCTTCTTGCAAGTACCCTACCCAGAGACCACAGCTATTAAACATGAGGATCACTTCAGCAGTCATCGATGTAGAACAGCTGAATCAATCCGAAACTCAGGCTGACGCTTAGGAACTGTGCAACGGCCGCTAACACATCGAGCTTCGCGATCATGCACAGTCCTATACTCTCCTCATTAGTCTCGCCAAGAAACGGTCATTTCTTAAAGTGAGACCAAAGTCCGCCAAAAGCTTTTTCTTGGACAATCCCAGCAAAAATGTCCTGTCGCATGAAGCCTCTGGGTAATCAAGAGTGTTTCAAGCTAGCTTTTGCATAATCTAGCATTGAAACTGAGAAGTCCTTAGCCTAAATGCGCTGCCGCATAAAGTCCTTGAAGCTTTTCTTTCTTCGAGACTTATGCTTTTTAAAGCAAAAGTACGGTTCTCGCAAGATAAAAGCGGCCAAAGTAAATTTCAAGCCATTCTTGTGAGATTCAGCACTGAAACCTGGAGAATCATATCAAAAATGTCTGCCGCATGAACACTAAGTCTTTTCTTCCATTGAGATAAGTTCCCTCTGCTGTGTTGTTTATTGGAAAAAGTAGGAATTTCACAAAGTAGAGGCCGCCAAAAACAAATGCAGCAAGCTTCTGTGAATTTTCACATTAAAAACTAATTGCAAGAAATGTGTTTTCAAGTGGATTTGTTGAGCCTTTCCTTCCAGCAGACCGGCGAAAACAATATTTTTACAATGTAAAAACATCCAAAAGTAAGTATTTAAAAGGTTTTTGAGATTTAGCATTTAATCCTAGAAATTTAGCAAAATGTTCCTAGAAATTTAGAAAAATGTACTACCGCATGAATCGACTGATTCTTTTCTTTCAACGAGACGTAGCTCCCCCTGTTTTTTCTACTTCCAGAGGCAGAAGCAATATTTTCAAAAAGTACAAGCATTCAAAAGGTGAAGTTTAGGCGAATCCCCGTAAAATTGATAGGTTTTATTATCTTATTTTCCTAACCTTCATATTGTTCAAAATCATAATGTGCTTTTCAAAAACTATTGATTGTAAGAAGTTAGGCAGGATAGGAAGCAAAATGGGCGACAGTTTTCCAAATTATGGTAGCAACACTGGGGCTCAGACATTTGCACTAATTCGGTAGTCTGGAATTATTTCGTTGTTGTTTGAGCTTTGTACATGACACTTGCACTTAAAGTGCATACAGTCTGGAAACTAACTACGAACGTCGTCAACTCTCTACGTCGCTGTTATGCAAACTATGTGGATCCTCGTTGAGTGCATGCGCTTCCCAATACTCTCTCGGCGTTTCTCTGCACATCCGTGTTAGTCATGTATCGTAGCTATATTTCATCGCCGCATAATCTGGACTGCTCTGGTTGTCGCGAATTGCTGTTAAAACTGTAAGAGAACACATAACACAACGGTAAAGCATATGGGGGAGGAGAGTACCCTCGTCGCATCGCTTTGGCAGTTACCAGAAGATATTATAGTAAGATTTACATAGAAATTTTTGCCTTGACCTGATATTCGGTAGCATTTGAGTTTGTTAGCGAATATATAGGTAAATTTAACCTTCTTCCATGGTTTTTATAGCGTTTGTATGAGTTTAGCAAAAAACACTTATTTTAGACTTCACGAAAGACATGAAACTTTTTCCACTCATTTTCCACTCATTCCGTTCTTTCGCAGCGGGAGCTTAAGTAGGGTTAAATCATTTTCATCACACCGGTTTGCCTCGTGGTTGCAATGAGATAAAATTTTTTAGGTAACGCTAGCAAAGCAGATTCCGACCAATTTCTATCGCGAACAAATAAAATGGGGTGTGGAAGTCCATTTTCCTCCATTATGGACTTTCGTAGATATCACCAGGGTCAAGCGTGAGGTGTAGCATGCCACAACTGGGGAATCGTATTGAGCAGGGTGGGGAGGGGTCGTTGTTAGGGCGTCCGCTGTTCGCATAACATGGTATTCGTTGAAAATATCAAAGGTTCGTCATGCAAAATACTAGCACATTGATGTTTGACCCATTATCGTATACGTACAGTAAGCATAATTAATGATCTATAAAGTAAGCATCGCTTTGTAATTAGCAAGTAAAATAACCCCTGTGGTCCAAGTTCTCAGATAATCGCCGGGGGCAGGCGGCCATGCGATTTATGGGCGGGAGGGCACCGGAAAAATAATTCGCTGATTTCTTGCGGTCCGCTTGCAGATATTTGGGAAAATTTGGGCGAAATTTTAGACGAATGCTTGGAGAACAATCGCGGCTTCCTTATAGATTAGCTGCGGCGCATTGGCCGGACTTTCCGCGAGAATAGGCAAAGTTTTCGAGGGCCGCACGGTCCTTTGTGAAGGACATCGCAGCCCATAGGTCTTCCGCTAGGAGAAAGTACCCCGAGCTTAGGTAATTAAACCATCGATGACACTTCTGTCACACAGAATCTCACCTTTACTCGGCGTTCTCCCAAAAATGTGTTAATAGAGTTCGAGCGCCTACTGAAAGTTTGGCCAGCGCTCGTAAGATTATTTGACATGCGCTTGCAGAGAATTTTGTATTGCTGCTCACCGGCAGAATATGCGACCGTAAAGGAAGTTCCGCCAGCTGAAGTTTTGGCCACACCCCAAAATTCTGTTGACCGTTTGCAGAAAAGCGCGAGTTTGCGCTGCTGTGCTCAATCTCGCAATCTTTATGTACGACTTTTTGCAATAAATATGCTCATAACTTCCTCCATAAAGGCGCTTAGCAGACATGGAATACAGATTCGAGATCAGCGCTAAATGCTACATCGTATAGTAGGCAGCCTGTTTGTATTGGCTACTTGGACTTCTAAGCATTCCCTTGTTAGCCGAATTTGTAGCACTCACCCACAACAGACAATGATGACCTTCTATCAATCCTTTTCCATCCCTTAAATGAGAATTCTGATACCACGATTACAGGTAATTTCAATTTCAATAATATAGTTTGGTCTTTATACATATCGAGATCACTTTCCTTCCGTAAGTATCTGAAGCTTTTGAAATCATCCTTTGATAAATCAAGTGAATGTCCGCGAAAACTCAATATTAGACATTATTGCCAGCTCATCAAGAAACATCAATTCTGGTGAAACCCTACCTCCTCTGGGTTTCGCTGATCATTCAATATACAAATATGAAAAATTCAACATCCAAACACTTGACTTTTTCTTGGCAGATTTCTCCGCTTAGAACTCACAACTTTCTTCGATTGATGGTTAACATTATTTGATAACTACGCTGATATAGATGATGTTTACATGCAATTTAGTGCCACTTTACCAAATATTATAGAAGATCATGTCCCTTTCAAAGAACAACACAGTTTTGAAATCAAATTCTTTTTCATATACAGAACCTATTCAATAAAAAAAAACGGCTCTTTATCGAACCCAATCCTTTAAAAAATACACAATACAGAAATGTCAGTCAAAATTTTAACCGCTATTTATGCCATTTTTAAGCTATATGCAACGTAAACTAGCAAAAGAGAATATCACGCGCAAACTATTCAACCTAGTAACCCACCGCATTTCCAAAATCAAAGTTGGATTTAACATGCTGGATGGAGCTGGAAAATGCCTAAACTCGTCTTCTTTTCAAGAACTTCGGTTGATTTTAGATCTAACGAAGAATTTTGCACTCCTACTTTCCTATGATGAAGAATACAAATTCCTCAAAGCAACTAGACCTTCCATGTCTTTTACATCTGAAGGCATCCCATTGCATGCAAAATATGGAAAAAATAATTGTCAGAAAAGTTGAAGTGGCGTATCCAAAAAGAACATTTTCCCTTCAGAGCAGCATGGTTTTATTACCGCTTTCTCTACCTGTACTCGGTTACTAGAAAAATGCAAAAATTGGACCAACGCCCTTAGTGATGGAAAATGCTTCGAAGTCGTTTATTTCGCTCTTAACAAACCTTTGACTGAGTCAATCACCATGGACTCCCTACCAAGCTCAATAGCGTTACGTATCAGCGGAAACCTTTTTAAGGCCCTTATGCACGTACATCCCCGCTGGGGAGGGGAGGGGATCTGAGAGGGGATACGTCATATCTCACTACTGCACGTATCTTTCTTCTTCTTTCTATATCATGCTTATAAATATTCTGCGCATAATGGATGCCAGGTTACTTCCATACAAGATTGAGTTTTTGCCATTTTGTGTGATCCCCGGGAGATGTTGATTTTAAATGTAAAAGATGTAAAAGATGTAGAATGTACCTTCAGATGTAAAAGACATGGAAGGTCTAGTTGCTTTGAGGAATTTGTATTCTTCATCATAGGAAAGTAGGAGTGCAAAATTCTTCGTTAGATCTAAAATCAACATGAGATCCTGGGGATCCCCTGGGGCTCACCTCTCATGTTCACAGTAATTTATCTTTCTGAGAATTCAATGTAAGCGCTGTAAAATTGTACTGGGGATGTGCTACGGCACCGCTAAGCACGTTTTCGATGGGAGAAAAGATGTGTGAAGATTGAAAATTTTTCGATGATTCTAATTCGCGAGCTGAAGATTACCGAAGATTTCGATATTATGAGATTTCAATCATTTCTACTATAGTCAATTTTAGCAGCGCCGTAGCTTATACGCAGTACAATTTTACAGCGTTTCATTGAGTTTTCAGGTAGAAAATGGCGTTAAAATTGAGAAGTGATTTCGTGGGGATCCCTAAAGAATTACACAAAATAGTGAAAATCTAATTAATTATGCCAGTAACCTGGCATCCATTATACGCAGGTATTAGAGTATGAGAAGCTTCATAAGCAAGATAGAGGGAAAAAGAAAGATAACAAGAGTAGCGAGATATAAGTCATCCTCTCTCAGATCCCCTCCCTCTCCAGCGGGGATGTAGGTGCATAACCTAAATGGTACAAATCCTACCTTTCCAATAGAACTTCTAAAGTTGTCTATCAAAATCGAAGATCCAATGTACAGAGTGGTCCACATGAAATGTGACGCACAAAAGTTTTCATAACTTTGCTAGAACTCAATGGAATTGAAAGCTTTTGTTTTCATCTGATCGACAAGAAATTTCCGTACGAGACATTGTAAATTGCTTTTGGAATATCTACCTTTGGCTTCGATGAAAGAATTTCTGCTCGAAGAAAATTTCAAAATGCGCGCAACGGTTTTTGACGTAACTTCGTCCGAGAATCTCTTTTCAGCAAATCCAGTGAAATAGATCTGGAAGAGTGGACGGTTTGCTCACAGATAGGCAGAAGGGGATTCGTGGGTTCAAGAATGTTCGAGTGGAAAGGCCCAACAGGGTTTTTTTTTTATATGTGCCCACATGATGTTTGACTGGCTGCAAAAAAACTCATTTTTTAGTCTTTTTCACTCCATGTGTTATAGTAATCGTCTTCTCCATACTCTTTTGTCCCGTTGTGGTTCTTCCCGACTTCGGTTCTTAATAAAACATGGTCAAGCTCGAAGGTTTTTCAAAGGCAGTTGCCATGGTAACGAAAATCGCAGTTTTCCGAAATTCTGTAAAAAGCATCGAAAGCAAACTTTGAAGGGCTGTGGCACCTTATTGGTTCAAGGGGGATACTATAGACGCTTTTGGGAATTTTCAGCAGGACTAGACACCAATCCACAGCGAAAAGAAGAAATTGCAGTTGTGTAAAATCCATCGTTTGAAAATACAAAAAAAATGATTTTTGGCCCTTTAGCTCGCTCATCCTTGAATCTACAAACATTCGTTTTTGTCTGGTTAAAAGGAGAGATTCTGCTGATTAATATCTTCAGCAGCGTCCAAGATTGGTACAGATATTTATTCCACAATAAACAGACTGACACCGAAACGTCAGTCTGTTTATTGTGGAATAAATATCTGTACCAATCTTGGACGCTGCTGAAGAAATCAATCAGGAGATTTAAACTATGCCAAGATTTATGGATAGTCGAACATGGATTCTGATGAAAGATTCTGCACTTTAAAATCCATGTTATCTGATTTGCCGAAGAGAAAACCTAGTGAGAGTTGGGGAGCAGAAACCATCGCGCGGAAATCGAAGAAATCTTGAAAAAGATTTAAAGGAGAAAAACGATTTTTAAACAAGAAGGTATCTCAAAAGTTAGCTAGAGGTTCTTAGACAGAAATCTCTTCTCTATCAGGTGAGGACGAAAGCTTTCAATTTTATCACATCCATGCAAGTTATAATATTTTCTCGTTGTGTCACATTTCATCTGGGCCACCCTGTAATGCCTTGTCCTTCGGATGTACCACAAGGTAGCGCCCTTTCCCCACTTTTGTTCAATATTTGTACGATGGGAATCAAAGTAGCTGTATATGCTGATGATATCAGCTATATGCCAATTATGACGCTACATTAGTGCGCGTATTCTTGAAAAAGTGAAGCAATTAGTACAACGGATATTACAGTGGGATAACGATCAGAGAATCAAGGTCAACCTTTCTGAAAGCCAATTGCTGAGGTTTGGAGATGATTTTACCGAATTTAGTTATCAAAATACCAAACATGCCATAAATCTTCAAACTCGTCTTGGAACGCTGATTTGAAATATATGTTTTAAATCTGCCAAGCGACTATTTGAGAGCAGCTATGAGCTTTCAAATATGAGAAATATTGAGTCCCAACGAGTATATTTTCTTGAAGGAAGCCTGATGGCGCAAACTTACGCGGCTATGGTTAATTTGATTACAAGAAAGAAGCACATCCACCAAAAACCTAAGTAAATGTTTCTGAGACTATTTCGTGGGACCTGCGCCGGAGATCACCTAACATATCCGCACATTTAAGCGCTCATAATCTTTCCAGATAGTCGCTTGGCAGATAATAAGCAGATACTCGAAATCAGCGTTTCAAGACGAATCCGATGATATACAGCTTGTTTGGAACGGCTGGGTTAATCTAACCATTTGCTCCTAAGCATGATATAAAGACCTTGGTGTAACCATTGATCAATCCCTTAAATTTCTTTCTCATATTGATTCTGTTGTTTCTAAAGCTGCGCATTATGTAATATTCGTTTAGAAATGTGCATGTATTCTATTTTCAGGTGCATAAGCCGCACCCTCATTGCTCTATTTGTGCGCGGACCGCGGCACGGCGCTCGCTATTCATACGTACTAGCACTTGCTTTATGTAGCGCGAGCAGTAGCCTTTTGCCGCGTATACGATTTCTTTTTATTTTATACACTACTTATAATATCTCATCTACTTCTTCTTTGGAGTAATAAATCTCTCGTGTTGTCATTATGTTGTCACTGCAATCCTATGAGCGAATGAATGATATGAAAATTTTGACTAGCGTCTTTCTCGTAATCTCGATTACGAAATCCGAATCCATTCATTTTGCAAAGGCTGGGTTCATACTGATTTCCATGTTCCGGAACCGTTCCCGCACAGTTCCCGCACTGTGCTGGAACTGTTCCGGAACTGTGCTTCATGTGCTGCAACCGCCCTGCACGCGTTTTGAAAGGCTGAAGTTGGGGAATTTTGAGCCTTTTCAACAGTTTTTCTTCCAGATTCCTCTCATTTTGGCCCTTGATTCTCTACCCCGCTTCCCTTTTTGATCAGCAGCTTCGAACTTGAAGAGGGGTTGAAGAATGAGTGCTTTTCTCCTCTGCGTAACCGACAAAATGTCTGTTCTTGCGCTTGTCCATTCTCACTTCGTTCGTTTGCTCAAGCCTATTCCATTTGTTCCAGGGAGCCGCTGCATAGTTTCCGCAGGCATCTATCTTGAATTAGGACGTGCGAACATTCTGAAATGCGGAAATGGAAACTTTGCTCTTGTTTTCTGATGAATTTCGTTTTTGGGCATTATCAGCCTTTCCTTTTCCTATATCGTTGCTTCTCCGATCTTTCTTCTACCCCGCTTCTCTTACTGAGAAAATCTGGGAATTTGTAGTGGAGTTGAAGAGAAAACGCTGTTCTCTTTCATGTGCATGTTCCGGATAAGTAGAGAAGAACAACGTTCATTCCAACCCTGCTTCAAGTTCACAGCTTTTCTTATCACAAGGAGAAGCGGGGTAGAGGAATAAGGCCAAAGTGAGAGGAATCTGGAAGAAAAATCGTTGAAAGCGGTCAAAATTTTTCAACCCCGCCGTTCAAAACGCGTGCGGGGCAGTTGCAGCGCATGCAGCACAGTTCCGGAACAGTTCCAGCACAGTGCGGGAACTGTGCGGGAACAGTTGCGGAACATGGGAATCAGTATGAACCCAGCCAAACGACTGCGATGTTACTTCAGCATCGCTACCAACGAGAAAACCGTGCTACGGTCTGTTTTTTTTGTATAATCCATGTGAGTATTTATACCTTTGTAGACACGAAGTTCGAATGTGCTTTATCTGATGCACCTGCGATGTTCAAGGTTTGTCTTGAAGATAGAGATCCGTTCGCGCTGCCAAACTGCCATGACAGAGTTGAGAGCGTGGAGAACGGCGCCATTCTTTGTACACAACCTATTTCCACAATTTCATGGCTGCATAATGTGAATAATCAGTGAAGTATCCTCAATGTTCTCGCATAAACTAAGATTGTAGGTTTTGATCGCAACCAAATGTATAGTGGATGTTGAAAGGCATGCAAAACTCTCACACAAAGAAAAGCGTCATGAATCTTGGGGAAATAGTTGGTAGACATTACGGAGCTTGGAGAACATCCATGAAGTCTTATCACAAGCTTAACCAGAGATAATTGCCTCTCCGAGTCGAAACGCTCTCTCAACTCATTTGATACTTCGCTTGGTTTTGTTCAAGAAAGTAGAGAAGCCATTCACAAACTTATGGTAAGAAAAGCATTGTACAACTTTAAATCTTGTAGATTTGAGCTGATGTATGGCTATGCCCTACTGAAGAAACCGCTACGCATGTCGCGAGAGGCTCCGGTGTTCGTGCACGAACAGAGCAATCAAGGTGCGGCTTGTACGCCTAAAACAAGAATAAATAATCTATCCATCTGGCTTAGACTGTATAAAGCTTATGTACTACCTGTTTTGGACGATAACCGAGTATGGGATTTTAGTCGGAAGAAATTCATTGATAAACTGGAAAAAGTCAAACGCACTACCAGATACCAGAACGCACATTTTTATACTATCGTATTTTCCCCAAGCAGCACCCTAATGCTTTACCTGATTATAACAGTGCTAGCATTTTTTGGTCTTAAGATTTGCACTAAAGAAAAATGATAGCTGATCTATTGTTAGGGTTCAAAATATTCAGATCTGAAGTACTTTTGAATTTTTTTTATTTCCGGATCATTTGACCAACTAGTAATCGTCGTTTCAGCTTAAATATCTTTTCGCTTCGAACAAGGATGGCGCAAAAAAATACTACAAGACTCATTTGCTAATCGCGTATGATAACTATTGAACAAACTTCCTTTTGAATCAACCAAAAAAAACTCATACAAACTAAGAAAGTTCTTGATCGAGCATGAATTTTCTCAATTATGTCTCGGTGATAAACAGTTAAGTCCATTTTACCTGTACAGTTAACGCTTTCTATTCGACTTCAAGATGCTTTCTGGAATTAGAGCTCCTACATCTAAATTATCTGTAATTACCGCATCATCATGGCACAAACGCATTTTATATTATGCTCAGTTCTTCAAGGCCACATTGTTGCTACTTGCTACTTAGACGCAGAGGCGAGGACATTAGGCATTATAATTAAAACGCAGGTACGCGTGGTTTAGCCGTATCGCCTGAATACTACCTCATAAGCGTATCGCTCGAAAGTGGCTTATACAGTTGTTTAACGCCCTGCTGTATTGTTACACCACACCTCTGTTATTTTGAGTAAAGTTTGCAACGTGGCCTTTCATCAAGCTATTATATCTATCAATTCGTACCCATGATAATGCGCTTTATTTTTACATGCACTTGGCAGATCTGGCCCATTTATACATGAGCTCAAAATTGAACGATATTTCCTCTACCTAAGTTGTACTATGATGTATTTGTATATCAGATGTACAATAAATATGAATACAAATAAATAAATATAAATATCTTTGCAAAAGTCCTTGTACTTGGCAAGACCACGATTTTGACGAAACTGTGTTTGAAAACCTCTATAAGCGGAGTTTACTTTCAAACCAAGATCATCAACATTTCGACCAAAACCCAATGGCGAGCTCCAGGCGTGAAACGAGAAAGATAGAAGTGACCCAAACATATCGCAAAACTTGCTCATAGGGGTTATCTGACCTGCTGATTACGAAACTCATGTTTGTTTAGCAAGACAGCTTCGTATTCTTGGTATGACGAGTCAAGATTTTTCCGCAATTCACCAGTTTTTCTGTCGCCTTTGAAAAGATGCTTGTGGTACTTCTCAAAGCTCCATAATTTACAAAAAGTACTATCAAAAGGTACTCGCTGGAGTCTACTAAGGGTAATGCGCGCTGCTTCGCTGCTTTACACCTTTGCAAGGAGACTTCCGCAGAAAGATTTAAGAACACTAAAATCGGAACATCAAGGACTCGTTGTACATCAAAGGATTTGAGTTGATAAGATGAGCACAATGCTTTCGATTCAAAATACACTCATTTCGAAGGAAGTCATGGCGCTGCGTATTTTGCAGGATTCCCGTGATTCCGCGGATATCCTGGAATGCCGCAGAATTCCCGTAATTTCGGAACATTCACGAAATTTTGCCCATTCTGTGAGCGTTGCTACCTTGAGCTGATTTGAGAACAAATTCAATTGAAATGACTATCTACCATACTCTTACAGTATTCCTACAATGTGTCATCAGCAGCAAATTAATGGCAATATTATCACAGCACACTGAACAATCCAACCAAACAAAGATTTGCAAAATTGAGCGAAAACTCATTTACCGTATACCTACCGTACCGTGACAGATTCTTGCACTTCTACATATTGGATGATGCGTCTGCCGAGCTGAAACGAACAGTGTATTTGGATTCAGACTCCGTCCATTCTGAAGCGAGATATGGCGATGCGACCCGGATTTCGGCGCATTCTAGTGGTGTGCGGCGCGCTCCGCTGCTTTTCTGCGCAGTCTAGCGCACTCCGGCGCACGCTGTTGCTCTTCGACGCATTGCAGCGCACTGTGACGCACTCCGCTGGAGTGCAGCGACTTTTTTTGACGAATTGTGAGCGGTATTGTATCTTGAGTTTGTAAGTGAGAGTACAGAATTGTTAAACAGGTACTCTTCCTTTCTACAAAGGCCTAGTGTTTGAAGCAGAATTGAAGTCTTCTTGCAAGTCTTGTGTGCAAAGGTTCATGGCCCATTTTTGAGCCTGCAAAATGAATTGGTAAGTGCTTTTCATAACTTCTATGTTTTTCACCATAGGGACGTACTGCTTTGGACTGTGTCAGTTTACATATTGGAACAATCTTGATTCAGTTTTAAGAGCTTTCTTGAGCTGATTTCAACACGTCAGTCTGTAATAACTCGTGTAAATATTAGGTTGGCTAATGAAAGATTTCGTTTTGACATACAGTTTTGAAGCTCTATAAAAGTTCAACTAAGTAATATTTAGCTATGATTTTTTGTGAGCGGGTAGCTCCAAGCTTCCACCATCACATTCTTATTACATAGATTTCTCAACCCTGATAAAGGACAGTTATGACCAGACCTGAGCAAGAGGTCAGGCACAAGTTTTTCGGAAACGACTCCCCCCCACCCTTGGAAACCCCCTCAGACGACCCCCTCCTTCTTCTCTTAACCTTCGGAACTCAGGGCCGCATGCATTAACATTCCCGCTGGGGAGGGGATCGCAGCTTAAAAGAAAAGCTTTATATTCTGAACTCCAGACATCTGAACTTCATGTCATCTACCTATTCGTAAGTATTTCTACTATTCTTTACCATGAACATATTGAACGGGAGACAAGAAGCTGTACAAGCCGCTTTTTCCAGCTTTTTGTATGATCCCCTGATGAACCCGGTTCTTCAAAGTCATTTCACTTTCTTCGAAGTTAATGAAACATTCCAAAGTTGCACTGATTATCTAACACAACAGTGCTAAGCATATTGCTAACAAGAACAAATGAGTTTCTGAAATATCAAAATTTTTGACAAACCACTTTCGACTTGTGGTTCATCGGAAATTTTATGACTCCAAAACATCATTTGTTCTTATCAGCAATGCTTAGCACTGTTGAATTAGATAAGCAATACAACTTTGGAATGTTTTCATTAGCTCTAAAGAAAAAAACATGACTTCAAAGAGTAGCGGTGGTCCCCCGGGATCATCGGGGATCGTACAAAAAGCTGGAAAATGCGGTTTGTATAGCTTCTCGCTTCTGTTCAATACGTTCAAAGTGGAATATGGTGGGAATACTTACTGATTGGTAGACAGCGCGTAATCCAGATATCTGAAGCTGCAGGATATAAAACTTTCTGTTAAGCCGCGATCCTTTCCCCAGCGGGGATGTTAGTGCATGCGGCAATCAGAGTGTGACATTGTGGAGAACGTTATCCTTTTGTAGAGAGTTCTTATTTGAGAAACGTACGCTCGATTTTCTGTGATTGCACTTTGCAATCGCAGGTAGTTTGACGGCTGTTTTCGATCTGAATGGGCCTAAAAGGGGTATAATTTTTCTAGGGGTGGGCGTTTGGCTCCAAAATTTCACTGTAGCAAGAAAAAAGCTATGAGCTCGATACTCCTACCAGAGATGGAGTGATCTCTGGATCTGAAGGCAAGTTACGGGAGGGGGCAACCCCTTAAAAGCTCAGGCAGCCTGACCTTTCGAGAGGTTGCGCCTGACCGAATTAACTTTATCACCGAAGAAGCTTTTCCTTCTTAGTTTCAGAGGATTCGCTAGCATAAACCTCGCTGATTCTACAATAGGTGTTTGAGCTTACCTCGACTGTTTTGGCTTTGTGATGATAGGTGGAGTTGAAGCACCCGAAATAGAAAATGCAGTGTCTGTTCTGGCCACGCGAACCCCTGACGGTGGCCCCTTTCGTTGCATCGGGGCTTGGCGCGTAGCCCCGCACTCTTCTTTTTGTGCTCTTCCGAGCACCTTTCGACACCCTGATGAATATTACCACTGAACCATTCTTTCACATGGCATTAGAAAGAGACTGCCATACGCCCTGTACACTAGGATATACCATAAGCCTTAAGTCGCCACAATAACTAACGTTTTGGCAGCACTTCTTAATTCATTATTTTAAAGCGATATGTATAACAATTTTTATTGTAGACTGATAAAGAGTAATACATCGTTACGAATGCAAAGAGCTGAGTTCTTTCACTTTTGTGACCAATTATTCATGTTTGAAAATCATGCTTCCTAGACGTTAGAAAACATGAGAAATGTAATAGGTAATGATTTCTAGAGCTCGTTGAGGTGATTTGGCATGCTGATTGTGGAAATCATACCCAATTTACATGAAAAGCTTCTCTAGTGAACTTAGTAAGTGTAAGGTAGAAGAATGGAATCTGGCCGGGACTTCGTTAGTCGAGTTAATCAGCATGCTCTTCACGATAATCATTCCTCTGATAGAGTTGTGAAATTCACAGTTGAGCGATAGCGCTTTTCTTTTCCACGCTACTCAGTCGTAGTGTTTCTTCGCTTTTTAAAGAAATTTGCTTCCTGATTACGACTCCCCCACCCTCCCTACCCCTTGTTCTTAATATCCCCAAAACGAGCCCCAGTGGGGCGCACATGACCTCATGCTCAACCGTGGTTTTAACCTTACATGGTTAGCCTTTCGAAAAATCACTTTTTGAATTTCCAAGTTTCGTTCTCAGCTTTTAGTCACTGCACAGACGAGTAATTTGATGATCGAATACATTCAACCTTTGGCAACATTGCGAACTACAAAGGAGACTGTGATCTGCTGCTTGTGTATTTCTGTAGCTAAAAAGGTGAGAATTTCTCGATATTGCGCGTGGAATTCAGTTTGGGGCAACTCAAACCGGGTTCGGCACAGGTGGCTTACGGGGCAAGCTCAGTTCTGCCCTTATGTCACTCACCGTCTATAGAAGAGCAAGTTGTCATTTTTGCCTTATCGATCTGCAAAAACAAAATTTTCTTGTTTCAACATGTTCGCCGGTTGAGCGCGCGAATTCAAACCTGCCTCGAAATAAACAAAAGAGTTGTTCACAGCAAAGAGAAAATGAAATGACACCAAATTTGGTGTGTAGTTGGGCAACAGGGAGTTAGGACTATGTGCAAAAAATTATGAAAAAATTATGGGAACTGAAGGCGTGGCAAACTTTTTTCGGAATTAGATGGCTTTTCAGCCACCTGGACAGCCACCAACGAACATTTTTAGTTTTTTTCGTCTGTTCAAAGTTGCTTTTATATTTTGTTCCATTATTTTCTCGTTATTCGTTCTAATCCATCCACGATCGCGTCATAGGTGATGTCGTATTTTTCTGCCAAAGTTTACAAAGACTTCGTCTTTGAAATATTGGAAAAGCCACCCCATGCCGAGCCCTGAATTCAAATGTCTTGAGTTTGACCATCTATAGCCAAGCAAGATCAGAAATATCACAGGTACGTTGCGTACCATTCGCGCATTTTGCAACCAATTTCACTTTGATTTTTGGAGCATGATTTTTTCAAAAATTTGGCAAAAAATCTGACTTGTTTGCTTTCCTGCACCATTTCGCCACCAAAACAATAATTTTCGAGCAAACAAAGTTGGTCATTCGATTCTTCTCAATTTACCCTTTCAAACGGTACCATGTATACACAAAATTATCTTCGAGATTTCCACAAACCGTTAAAAACGATTGAAATTATTTTTTAGATAACCTGCCCACAAAATAAAGATTTGATGTTAAAATTTGAAGTTATTCCAGAATCAAACCCACGTCTTCATCCTTATCCAGTCAAATCACGCGTGAAGTTTTGGTCGTAATTTGCGCAACTCCAGTAGCGCGGTTTCAGTTGCTGCATCCTAAAAAATTTTTTTGAAGCACTTTGAGCAAGGAAGATTTAGCACGTTTTGAGCTTAGGAAAGCTATGCGCCTATTTGGATCCCGCGCATAGATCTGCGCAAATCTGGCATTTCGATAAATCGCGGGTCACCGCATCGCTAAATCGCGAGTCACCAATTCGCTAAATCGCAAGTCACCGCGATTTAGACGGATCGCTTTAGGTATGACCTATGCCAAGAATTCTTCTGCTATATTTGGAAAAGTTGCAGACATTTCTCGCGAAATCAAAAAAGTCGAATTGCACACTCAGTTGAATTTGAGCAAATCGTTTTTGGAGGAGCTTCCAATTTATCTTTCCACTACAAGTTTTCTGCAATCAATCAATAGAGTCTTCTGAACTTTGTATATACATGGGAAGTTTGTCAAGTTTGTCTTCTTCAACACCAAGCTATACTTTTTATCTGGCACACCTTCCAGAGAATATAGGAGCTGGCTACTGAACGCAATCGCTTTTTTGCAATCAGCGTCGATTTTGTTAACAACCATGATATGAAATAGAAAATAAGTCTGAAAGGTGCGCAAGACAATTTTTTTACTCGAAGTTTTGAAACGCTAGAAGGATTCTACGATTCGTAGGCAAAAAGTCTGCAGGTTGTCATCGTAGCAGTAGTAGCGGCAATCATACAACCTTCACATATCATGTATGCAACGCTCTATACGCCCGAGAAGAGCTGGATAAAAAAATTGATATTTTTTGTGGTAGATGGCTGGATAACTCCAAGTCGCAGGCACCACCACCACAACAACAAATTTGATTATCTCAAAAAATCAATAACTGGAGTCTCAGCAGTTTGGAAAAACTTTTACACACGCAGGAACTTTTACAAATTGATAACAACAAGTGATGCTCTGCTGGACCTATTAGGGTGATCGGTAAAAAGTGGGGCACCTAGAGAATAAATGTAGATTTCCCAAAAAGTGATTAAACTTCCCAATTTTGCAAGATGTCAGAATAAATTATTCACTTTCAGAAAATACCTATATAAGGTCATTTACGTACGTAAGAATTCTTATAGTGGCTGAAATGCAAAGTTAGATAAACTTTGGGCAGTATCTGCGCAGTGAAACATGTGAGACCACCCAAAATACCGCTGCTGGGATGCGTTGTGGGACACTCACTAAACCCACGACGGCTTGATGGCTTCAACCTTCAAAGTCAGGAGATATAGCCATTAGCAGCTTCGAGAACAAAGATATGGTTATTCAATTCTTTGCAGGTGAACGAATGTTTTCTAGGCACCATCTGATAGAGCTTTTTACCCATGTATATGCAGATTATCTCAGATTTTATCTATCTTCGGAAAATATAAGGCAACATGATGTCAGTAGAGTAGTTATGTCAGAATTTTGTGCCTTCAGATTCTGTGGTGGAGACTTTATTGACCTTACGTTTTGACAATATCGTCGTCATCAGAGGTCTGAAAACGGATTGTAGGCTCTAGATTGGGACGGCACAAGATAGAGGCGCACTGCGGAAATGATTACGAAGTCAAATGTACGATACTGACATGCGAGACTGAGATTTGTGCCAGGAAACTATTTGAAGCCGCGTGGATTTCTATCAGAAATCCTAAGATGAATGTCAAAAACGAGTGTCTGTCTATCAGTAGTGACTTTGCTCCATTCATATCATTATGTGGGCTTAGCGTTGCACATAAAAGGACTTGATTCAATGGTTAACACTCAGTGACGTCCGTTACGACTAAATGTGCGGGCTTGTCGCTAGCCGGTGAAGTTCGTTCGTTTTGTGGTCTTGAGGATCTCATGCTGCGAGTCTTAGACTAGGTCTAGACTGACAGAGTGGGAGGAGGCGCTTGAATGTATGGTGAGCAAGTCAAAGGGCCTACAATCCGTTCACTCTAATGACGACGATATTGTCGAAACGTAAGGTCAATAAAGTTTCCACCACAGAATCTGAAGGCACAAAATACTGACATAACTACTCTACTGACATCTTATCATGCCCAGATTCAAAACCAAAGAGCATTTAACTTACTGACTAATGTATCGCCGAACAAGGCAACATGATTTTTTGGTTTTTTATTGCGCCAAAAAATCGCGATTTTTCAGGTATTTCGTTTTTTTTATCCAGATATAGAAAGAAATCCTGTATATTTGATAAATTATATGTAAGAGCATGAAGAGCTCTTTCGAATGGTATGCCATTCGCTTTACGACTTTACGGTATAGCAGCGCAAGAATGAGTGATGTTCCAAAAACCCTGTTTGAGTTCTTCAAGGCGCCGCGCCTACGGTCATGAGAGAGGAGCGCTAACGCGTTGCCAGAATAATAGGCGAAGGTCGGTTATGTAAACGACATTTGAGTTGCAACCTGCTTGTTGTTGGTGGGAACAAAAAACCTCAAAATGTATTAAAAATTAAGCTGCCCCTTTTTTTACCGATCACCCTAATATTTTATTGAGACTATGAACTGTGCGCTGTAGATAAACTCCAATAACATACAACGAAATCTTTCGAAAGGTAACGTAAATTAGTTCAAGATCGAATCAGGCGCAAGTCGGAATCGGGGAACGTGTTTTCTTCAAAACTCGCAATATCTTTTGCTTTTTGTGCCCTAGCCCTTTGCGAAATATTCCGTGACTTGCTCCTTTATTAGGACTAGAACTCGGCAAGAGGTGGCTCCCCGAAAATGGAAAAAGCGAAGTCCCCGTGAATTTCTCGAAATTTTACGAAGTCCTCTTTGACTCTCAACCATAAACGTAAAAAACCCTCAAAGAACGAAACGGTTAAAAAACGCCGTGTTCGGCCTAAAAAATTATATATCCTTTATTTTTCGATCCAAAAACGATATCCAGCTTGCTTATAAGCCACTTGTGCCGAGCCTCTCGATTAGGACCAATGGTGTTCAGGCGGGGAGAAACGAGAGAAAATTTCGAAAGCATTTTCTGCTGAAAAGAGTGCCGACTGCGTTGATATTATTGAAAAACTGAAGGACTTTTAAGCTGACAAAATGACTACATCGGCCGGCAGTGGTAATTTTTCCATCTTGACGAAAAAGTCATGCATGCACCTTTCATACTAATCTTCATAATTTTCCATTTCTTCCTTCCGATGCTCTATTTACACAAAATTGATGTAATGATGTCTTTGCGTCTGTAATGAATTATTTGTCTACACTAAAAGATTTTAAAAAAACAGTGCACATTCTTTATATCCTTGAGTTTAGCATTCTTACAAAGTGTTCCTACTGCCTCTTGTGTAATTTTGGAGTTAGTAACCACGTGGCTCAGAGATCAATTTTGGAGTTTGCGCGCCTGCGCAAAGCGAAGATCGAGTGCTCACACGTCATTTGTTTGCTTTCTCATAAAAACGAG
The DNA here is from genome assembly GCA_958299035.1 of Cylicocyclus nassatus. Taxonomy (NCBI): domain Eukaryota; kingdom Metazoa; phylum Nematoda; class Chromadorea; order Rhabditida; family Strongylidae; genus Cylicocyclus; species Cylicocyclus nassatus. The sequence goes on from CATQJL010000112.1 coordinate 70,402,507, forward strand.
TTTCTGTTTGATATTTGTCGCTCACGTACAGTACCCTGTGGCCGTATTCATCGACGAACTCTGAGGGTAAACCTTACCCTTGATTTTTACCAAAGAAAGCATAAAACCACTACTCACTGAGCACGGGGCAGGCTTAAAGGCAGCGGCTCGGCAGATTTTCAACTTCGGGGTTTTGGCAGATTTGGGGCTACTACGGCCCCCTGAATCACGATAAGAACTCCCCTTAGCGCGAAAATGGGAACCCCTCTTTTGAAACCCCCCTTGAGACGGGCGCGGACGAGTGAGCCGTTTTTCTTGCCGTCAGAGACGCAGAGTAAGGAGGTAGGGAGCGCTAGAACAACTCTGCCCTACGAAGCTACGAGTGACGGCGCGTTTTTTAGCGGAGAACATACTTGTCCGAACAAGTTGTTAGGGGAGGTTGAGGAGGAAGGGGAGCGGCGGTTGGGTTGTTCCCCTGGTATGCAGAGCTCACATTTTCGGCGCCGAGTTGCTGTTTTGGTTCACTTGAAGGGCCTCCTATCCATCTGTATCAAAATCTGAGGTAGGTTCGTTCTGCGAGACGCTGCCTCCAAAGGCACCGCCCACCCAGATTTTCGAGTTCCACGTTTTTGTCGTTTCAGGGCCTTCTCATGTCCCTGGTTCCGAATATGAAGTTGGAAATGCGCGAAAACCCCGACAATCACCATTCCGAAGAACCCACAGGTCGGCTTTCCGGAACGGTGATTGGACGAGCGCGCAAAAATGGGAGAGCATGGATGGGGGGCATGGATAGGGGTCCTTGTGCATCTTCGTTAATCCGAAGCGATTTTCTCGCTTCCGAAGCGGGCAACTTGCGCCGCAACTTGGGCATTGGATTGACAATGGGCCTCATTATTATATGCTGCCAAAAGCTCAACACCCTCAACTTAGGGTGGACGGTGCCTTTAACCTCAACACTTGAAGGCGGGGTCCACCCAAATCCTCGATTTTGAGTACTTATCCTTCTTAGCAGCTCTTGCGCCCGCTGACTCCAAATCTAGGCCTCAAATTGAACGAAATTTCAAAATTATTGAGTTTTGGATGTTTTCCAGAATTCGCAGCAGACGAGCACTCCTTGCGCCTGCCGCTCAGCCGCAGACCAGCTGCGGGCCCATCGCAGGGCAGAGACGCACTTTCTTCTGTTTGGCTCGATTTTTTTAGGCTTTGCACCTGCCAAGCGAAATCACTGTGGGGCGAGACGAATGTACCGTTCACTTATCAAGGAGGAGCCAACGTGACGAATCCGTCTTTCGAAGGATTCCGGAAGCGATTTTCTCGCTTTGGAAGCAATTTCAGACAGCGCGAGTTGGACACTCATACAGTTGAGAGCCCCGCAACTGTTAAATATCGAAATTCATAGACCCCATTTTGGGTGGACGGTGCCTTCAGACCTACCCTTGTGATAGTTTTACCCCGGAAAGCGATGAACCCCTATTCATTGTCTGAGGTTAAATTTTACCCTTGAGGACGTGCCCTTAAGTGAATTTAACCTTAAAATAGAACAAGGTCAACTTACCCTGACACTTGGTACAAACATATAATGAAATGATCTTCCAATGCCACTCAATCTTAACGGGACTGGATTGACAGCGAATACTCAACTCTATTTACTTACCTAAGATTTTTAACAAGAGAAGGATACTTGGTCGAAGTGGCGGGAGCAGTAGAACGCTGACTTCAAATCTGTTCTCGGTATCTGCAAAGCACTTCCTGAAAGAGAGTCATGAGAATTTTTCGAGACAAACATTTAAGCTTTTGGGTGTATAAAAAACAAGTGTATAGGTGTTTCCAGCGCTTTAGTGGAGCGTGATAGCATATATTTGTTAAACTTAAAGCATTAAGTGCCTGAAGCGCTTTGGAAATGAACAAGCTCCATTTGAGTTTGTAGACTACAGTTTGAATCGTTTTATTTTAGCTGCGCGTCAAACTTTTTGCTTCAAAAAAAAATTCCCATAACTTTTTAAGATGGTATACATTTCCTAAAGTGCGGTTCATAATTATACGAACACCCCAAATTTTGAAAGTTTCTGAACGTTTTGGAAGGAATTCAAAAAGCCGCTAGTACCACGCGATAGAGCACAGCGGAAAACGGTATATGATCTATAAGAATGGAAATCGATGCTATATTTAGGAGTGTTTTTGCGCCTAATGGAAATTTTTAGCGGTTCATAATTATACGAACACTTCAAACAAACAACATTTTTCAATCAAAATTGCAATCGTTCGAGTCCAGATTTTCTCTAGAGTTACAGTAACAAAGTCTAACATGTCTGCTACACACTGAACCCAGTGCAGTTCAAAAAGAGGTTGGTTACTTTTTCCAGATGGCTCTAAATGCTTTTGAAGTCATCGCGCTCCAAAAACATCCGTTCTTTTGCGGTTCACTCTAATTAGCTTTTACCAAGGCTATAAGATAGAATAAGCTTTTTCGATAGGTATCTTGTTTGACGCTTGGAAAATCTTTGCATTTTCGTGCCGCTTTTCAACCAAGTTCCAACCTTACCCTAGAGTTAGCAGGATTTCGAGCCTTAAAACTCATCCTCTCTCTCTCTCGCAAACATCTGATATGAAGCAGCTGCATTGCTTGCATGATGATGTATCCGTGCCAAAGTTTGGGTTTTTTGTAATGCTGATTTGAGGCTCTGGAGCTGCAAACCAGATAAAGGTGTGATTGCAATAGTAAAAACAATGACTTTGGTGAAATGACGTCTGCGTGGCCAAAACAAACGCTCAACGCCGCTGAATTTTTTTAGCGAAACAGACATTCTTGTGAACCTCTACAAACTATGTGCTTACTTCATTGTAGGGCTTCAGATACTGAGTTTTGAGGCTGGAAATCGTGTTAACTCAAAAGTAAGGTTGGAACTTGGTTGAAAAACGGCACGAAAATGCAAAGATTTTCCAAGCGTCAAATAAGATACCTATCGAAATAATATCTGCTCCAAGACAAAGGCGGTCGCCCAAATAGGTTGAAAGCATGAAAGGCTGCGGCGCGCGGGCAATTGTCAACCACAGGGCGCGCGCACGCTCGGTCAGCGGTCATCCACGCGAGCGTGCGCGCGACCCGTGGTTGACAATTGCCCGCGCGCCGCGTGCGCGTCAGCCTTGCATGCTCTCAACCTTTATGGGCAACCGCCTTCGTCATGGAGGAGATATTAGCTTGTTTTATCTTATAGCCTTGGTAGAAGCTTATCAGAGTGCGTAAACCGCAAAAGAACGGATGCTTTTGGAGCGCAATGACTTCAAAAGCATTTAGAGCCATCTGAAAAAAATAACCAACCTCTTTTGAACTGCACTGGGTTCAGTGTGTAGCAGACATGTCAGACTTTGTTACTATAACTCTACAAAAAACTTGGACTCGAACGATTGCAATTTTGATTGAAAAATGGACCTTTGTTTGAATTGTTCGTATAATTATGAACCGCTAAATCTGCATTAGGCGCAAAAACACTCCTAAATATGGCATCGATTTCCATTCTTATGGATCATATACCGTTTTCGGCTGTGCTCTATCGCGTGGTACTAGCGGCTTTTTGAATTCCTTCCAAAACGTTCAGAAACTTTCAGAATTTGGGGTGTTCGTATAATTATGAACCGCACTTTAGAGTCGATACTTCGACCAAGTATCCTCCCCTTGTAAATCCTTTCTTTGTCTATTTCGTCCATCATATTAGAAAACTAGAAAAAATACCTGCAGGATGATGAGTACGGCTACTGATTTGCATGTACGCAAATGTCCCTAGCCTCTGAATCTCACATAATCAGTGAAGTCGTTATGAAAACCCGCACAATGCGCTGCTACTTTGAAGATACTCTCCGGTAATAGGACCTATCTTTCAAACTAGCTGTTCTGAGCAGTGTACTTTATAATAGGACAAAGATCATTATTATTTTAGGGTCGGTTTTTTGCCACGCGTCAATAAAAATTAAGCACGTTTTCTTTAGCTTTGATTTTATGTGACATAACATAGCGTTCATGCGAACAGAAATCCTTCGACTTTTCGAGAAAGAAAATCGCATAAGTTACATTAAATATTTTTGTTCTTGTGGAACCGCGAATATAGCAACTTTGAACAAGTCTCAACAAGAAACATAGTAAAGGTTAATGATTCCGCGTTTTCAATAAACTCTGCGGGCATGCGCCGAACGCACACTACTTCGCAATCAAAGAGGCAATTGAATGCTTGCGAGCCTATTACAGTGACTTACGGGGGCAGCCAATTACCAAGTCTGTGCTTTTATTCTCCCAATTACTCTGGCAGCAATTCAAAGGCCCTGGAGGGTAGAGGGCTTGGTTGGCCCAGGGGCGGAATCGAACCTGATCTAGTCATAGCGGCGCGTATGATTTAGTCATAGCGGCGCATACCACTACGTCACCCGTCACCCAGAAACATACTATATGTTTTGGTACTTTTCCGTTATTCTAACCCATTTTTCAAAGGAGGATATTGCTCTATCCTTGTAGCATATCTGATTTGAGCTTCACTGAAAGGAGTGTCAACCTTCTGCCACGTGTCGAGAAATAACGTGTCATCTACATGTCTAACAGGTTTTGCCAAGAGTTTGTGCTACTTCACCTAACGACGTAAGTTCAGTGTGTTTTTTAGTCAATTTTGAACTCATTTCAACCAAACAGTTTCAAAAACATTATCGTAATAATAGCGACACACTGTTATCTACAGTGCTGGACATAATTATAAAGCCACTCTTGGTGCAAAAGTTTTGTCAGTTTTTCCAATTCATTGGGAAACACGCTAGGATAAAGATAAACAAACACTTTAGAAGTATTTGATGCAAAATTTCTTCCTCTTTCCAACTGCTTAACTCCCATTGTGTTTCGTTGAGAAAATGACGAGATATTTGCTGGAAATTACAACCACTCGTTTTTACCATGTCCAAATTTCACTAATTTTCAAAATTTTTGTATGAGATTTTCGGAGGAGCCCTAATAACCACCAGATAGGGCAACCTTTTGCCAACAGAAGCAAATTTTTGTAGCCCTACGCCTTGTTTTTTAGAATTTCTACGAAGTTTATGGGGAAAATCGCACTACTTCTCAATTCCATGAGTGCGCACTGACGTAACCTATGTTTCAAAATCTTCATAATTTGAAGCGAAAATAGCTCATTTACTTTGTAATGATAGCGGTAATAATAATCGTGTGTTGAAACCTCAGTGTTCTGTAGGTTTTGCAGTGTTTGGTTCAATGAAAGATTATGCGATTTTTTCAAAACACAAGACCTTCAGAAAATTACTTAGCAAAATCCTAAAGGAGCAGCTTAACAAAAAGAAAAAAATTGCTTCTGTCAGCAAAAGGTTTGCCCTATCTGGTGGTTATTAGGGTCCTCCGAAAATCTCATACAAAAATTTTGAAAATTAGTGGACGTTGGACATGGTAAAAACGAGTGGTCGTAATTTCCGGCAAATATCTCGTCATTTTCTCAACGAAACACAACGGGAGCTTAGCGGCTGGAAAGAGGAAGAGATTCTGCATCGGATACTTTTTGAAATCTTTGTTTATCTTCATTCTAGCGTGCTTGCCGATGGATTGAAGAAACTGACGAAACTTTTGCACCAAGAGTGGCTTTATAATTATGTCCAGCACTGTATGAAAAGATTATACTCGCTCAGATTAGAAAAGGAATCCGTCGTTTAAGAAGCGAAACAAGCAGAAACAAAGTCTTTCAAGCTATAATTTAGAGTCTTTTTTGGAAAAATTTGCATGGCGAAAAGAGGTTGAAGAGGAAAACTTTTTGAATTACTGCTGAAAGCAATCAAGATGTTCTAAAATAAGCTCAAGATTGCTTTGCTCCTATAGACGACAGTTGAATAGCTTAATGGTGATCACAAATTCTCTTTTACCTCACCGGAAATGTTTTCGAAATAAAAGTTGTCAAATTGAACCAAAGCGTGTTGATTTTTTTGTGACACGTGGCAGGAGACGGTCCTTAGAATTGAAAAATTGCTTTTAAGCTAAAGACGTATGAGAGCCATTTGAAAAAATAGGTCCCGATAATTGGAAAGTACCTATGTTTCTTTCCGAAAAGCTTGGCTAAGTTAGGGACTCTCCATTGTTATATGCATTTGAAGCCTTGAAGGGAGAGCTACACTCATTTTTTGAAAGTCAAGACTATTATGCGGGAAAGTTTTATGTATTCTTAGTTTCACAAAAACAAAAATATATCACGTAATCTTATACAGATTACTTTCTTGAGAAGGGTCGAAGGTCTGTTCACATGAGTTGTGCTATTTAACATAAAACCAACTTCAAAAAAATTAAAAAAATTGTTTACTTTTTAGCACGGTAAGCAAACCTAAGATAAGAATGATTTTCGTCCTAAAATAAAGCACACAATTCAAAACAGTTAGTTTGAAAGGAAGGTCTGAATAACGAAGAGTACCTCTAAGGTAGCACGCATTAGTGGGTTTTTATAACGACTTCACTTTTTAATGTGAGAGTCAGAGGCCAAGGACATTTGCGTACATGCAAATCAGTGGTACTCATCAACCCCGAGGGTATTTTTTTCTAGTTTTTTGTACTATGGACAAGACGAAGAAAGGTTTAAGCTCAAGGATAGGTTTGACACGGGTAAAGCCTGCCCCGTGCTTCGTGAGTACCGGTTTTATGCTCACTGTTGAGGTTTACCCTCAAGGTTCGTTGATCAATACGGCCTCAGCGTACCGTACCTGAGCGACAAATATCAAACAGAAACTCGTTTTTATGAGACAGCAAGTAAATGATGTGTGAGCACTCAATCTTAGATTTGCACAGGCGCGCAAACACCAAGATTGACCTCGGAGCCACGTGGTTACTGACACCAAAATTATGCACAAGATGCAATAGGAACAAGTTTTATAAAAATGATAAATTTATCTGTGTCTTTCAAATGATAATCATGGAATCCGCCGAGCGTTTTCGACAATTCAGATGAAAGACGCTAATTAAGCTTTGCGTAATGACTGATGTTGTCAGATAGGAACCCCACAATATAATTGTCATGTTTTTACACCTTAAAACTCAATTTTTAATGTTCAAGAAGTGTTGTACTTCATTTATTAGATACATAATGATGCTTTACAGCAACTTTCAGATTTTTGCTAATGAGGCAATCGCGGCTTTGGATTTGATGTATTCTTAATGACAATTCCGAACGAGTAGTAAATTCGACAATTAATAACCTCGCTAACTTACTTTTTGATTCGAGTCAAATATTGGCAGCAGAAATCAACAAATGTTTCAAAATTCTTAGTGTTCGTTCATCGTTGCACTGCCAACGTACTGTACACATTCAAAAATAGCAGACTTTTGCCCACCACAACATTTCAACTTCAAAATTTTCTGGAGTTTGGAAATGTTGTGGTGGGCAAAAGTCTGACAAGACTATGGTAAAGTTGCAGTTTATCCTTCAATATCAGCGAATAGCAGAGTTTTATAAAAGCGTCTTGTGTTTCATTTAACGAAAAGAGGTTCCATGACTTTCAATTACAATAGAATAGATATTAGCTTGAAAAGTGGTTAATTAGTCATTTATTGAAGCAAATTATCTTTAAGGCAGTGTCCCGGCAACATTTCGTTTTCCATTTTTCACCTTTTTGAGTCTTCTCGCTATAAGGATTTTAGATTAAGGCTTTTCAGCGCAGGAAAGTGGCAAAGATGAGTTTTATTTTGGAATTTTCCAGGTCCGCATCCAGTGGAAAATACTTGTAAGTGGACAAGGCGCGGAACGAAGGGCGGAGTGCGAAAGACTTTCGGCGTACGTTGAATGCGGACCTAAAAGCTTTGAAAAGGCTCATTTTTGCCATCTCCATGCTCTGAAAAGTCCAATTATCGGTTCCTGACGGCGAGAAGGCTCCGAATAAGTGAAAAACTGAAAAGCGAAATTTCTCTTGGACGCTGCCTTTAATGCTTTTGAAAGCAAGAAATGCAATGATTATTCCTTTTGAATAGGACGACAGATCATAAAAGTTGCAAATGTTCCATAATTTAATGTGATTTGCAAATTTCAGAGTTCAAGATTGCAACAGTGATTGAAAGCAAGCTTGAATTTTCCAATCACTGTTGCAATCTTTGACTCTTCTACCTGATTTATCGAAAAGGCTCAGCAGATTTCATGATTATCATCTAAAAGGAGCAAGAGCTTTAAAACTTTTCAAACCAGCTTTTTCTAAAGCAGATTGACTTTTAAGGCTTTTAAGAGCCAAAAATGCCATTATCCATTTCAAATCGATGAAGATTATAGGTGTTGCAAATATTTATTTTTCTAAGACGTAGGCGTAAAGAAAAATTTGGGAGTTAGAGAATGTGATAGAGGTTGAGAAAAGAATTTGATAGTGTTTTTGAGTGCGGGCTTTTTCATTTTCATATTTTTTTCTGATTCCTTCTCAAATTCAAAATTGAAATTTGTTTTGGCTAATCATGTTAAGCTAACGTGGACACTAGCGACAAGGTTTCAAACAGGTTCATCAGCAAAAACACAAACTACGATAGTTTTCAGAGTGAGTGAGGGGTAGTGTTTGGCACTGTATAAACCTTGATTGATTGAGGGATGACCAACAGAAACTGAAGAGGGCTGCAGTAAAATCGAAGAGCTTACTCTGAGCATCTCTTAGAAATTGTTGATTCAGCTAGCATGCGTTGAAAAGCGACTAAAGTCAGTCATCTTGTAAATCGGATCCCTTCACATTTATACTCTAGACATCTTGCCGCACTTTGTCATCTTTGACCAAAACATATTCAAATTGTTCCAATAGATCAGAAAGGTTGCTTCGCGAAGGATTGTAAATTGCAATAATTGCAAAACGATCTTTGATAGTTCTATTTTCAGTAATTTGTATTTTCAAATGGCTTTTCAATAAGGGGGTCAAGGTCCTGATTTTGCACTAATATGGCGGAGCGAGCAGGAACAACTAAACGAGTCATTCAAGAACGACCTGCTCCAACTAATGCACAAAACGATCTCTGATGGTTCTATTTTCAGTAATTTGTAATTTCAAATGGCTTTTCAATAAGGGAGTCAAGGTCCTGACTTTGCACTACCATGGCGAAGCGAGCAGCAACAACTAAACGAGTCATTAAAGAACGACCTGCTCTAACATATCATTGAAGAGCTGCAAAACAGAATAACGAACATGATACATAGCAAGTTCCAATCCAGTAGCGCTCTAATTAAGAAATTTTTTTGCAAATTACCATACATACTCGTTCCCAGTTTTTTGATAGTGATCATCACGCAAGACACAGTATTCTCAAAAGCGTAACATCTATGCACGAGGATAACCAAGAACTGAGTAGAAGGGGTCGATTTAATAGATTAGGGAAAGCTGTGTATGATCTAAGGAAAATGGCATAGCGGCTAGGATGGCGCTTGAATAAATTCAGATTCTTGCTTTTGTTAGTCTTTCAGAAGGACGCCTCTTCCTCACACAGTGTTTACCAACGTTATTTTCCTCTCATCCTTTTCTTTATCGCTACTCAACTTCATTACTTTTACATCAACCTTTACGGGCTACGATAGACGAAATTTCTGGTTAAGTATCAGCCTAGTGTGATACCATCTATGACAATGACTTACGAATGGCGTAAAAATTTCGCTTTCCGGAACTCGTGACAGAAAACCGAGAATATAACCAACGTTTGTGGTTGCTTTCAAAATTTCTGCCTTCTTCGCACATGTGTACGTTATGCTATAATCATAAAAGTTCATTCACATTGAACTCGTTTACGCTAACTCGAAACACGCTAAGTGAACCTCCCTACTGTCAAGTGGGAAGTCTAGACACATAGATAAACACATCAGTTTGGGCCCAAACCTTTATCTGTAATGAGTAGTGTTGAATTACGAATTTACCAAGTCATGTCCTCATAAATTTTGTTTTAAATTGGAAAACTGCATGTTTTGAAAAACTAAATGAGGAACGAATGTGTAATACAGTTTTTATGCTTGCTCTGTGCTGAATTCTTCTACTGCGAGGCTATGGCGGATAGCGGGAATGATCTAGTCAAAATATACTCTTAACGACGTCTTACTGTGTCTCGGTCCTAAGCGTCAAAATCTGACTCGCGCAGATGGCCAAAAAGCACAAAACTTTGTGCTTCAGAATTTCAACGGTCCTTGAAATTAGTGGTTGCCCAACAGACCCAGACGCTAAACGGTGCAGAGGAAGTTTGATCTCAAGCTATTTGATAATTTCGCAGTTACTTAAGCTGAGCGCTATAGTTCTGTTGTAGATGGCTACAAATGATGAGCGAATCAAAATTCGAGTTCGCTGCTTGAGACTAGGAGAAGTCTTACTTTTTTGGAAACACTGATAATATTTTCAAGTCTTATAATCTAATTTTAGAAACTATACTCTAACGCTTTGGATTTTAGGGGTTTCTTGTCTACTGTGTTCATATTCATGGGTCAATCATCTAATGGTCTGTACTAGAAAAGTCACACTTTTTATAATGAGCTTGATTGAGGTCTTTATTTATAGAATGTGCCAGATATCTGTCCTTTTTGACAAATACTATGAATTGTGATGTGATTACTGTCGTGAAAGTTGCAGACTCATGATTCGCGCACTGCACCAAATCTTATCCAGAAACCGGAGTGTTCTCGTGTTGCACTAAATTAGAAGTTTATTTTATCAGGTCACAAACGGTTACGCCTTTGAGTCGATGAAGGAGGCTGATACTGTAAATAACACGTAAGTACGATTTGAATAGATTTAGTCAATTGCTTCACAGCTACTATGATCTGTATAAAAGCAGTTTCTGGACAGCGAAGAATTCAAGTCAGCATGTTTGCTCTGTGCTCAATCGTTGTTTTGGTAAGTGTATTCTATCAAAATCATTTTTCATGTATTATCGTCGAGTGATGCGTTGAGTCTTGCAGACATTAATAACGTAATTCCATTTCGAGGTCATACTTCTCAGCACTGCTGCCTTGATGCCTGTGATTTCGGCAATTAGATCTTAAGTAAGAATTAGAAAGTAGAATAATTGACGACACTGCTATGGCTCGTCGAATACAGTGCAACTTTTGCAAGCAGGGGTTGCGTTCTCTACTCCTAATCACTAACTGTTAAATGACATGCTTTTATTATTTCGCTACATGGCTTAAGCGAGAAGAGTGTGAAGATACAAGGGAGTTTGACCAGAAGAGGGTGAAACGAAGCTAGAGAGGAAGAGGTGAGATGTTCCGATACCGAGTCAATTGGGGGGGGGGGGGGGGGGGGGAGGAGAGAGGGACCTTGTGTGAAGCACGGTACAGCAGGGAAATTTGATAATTACAATGGATTCAAATAATTCGCACTTTCGCAAGTTTTCTTTGTAGAGTAGTGGTTGCTGATGAGCTAAATGGCACACTATCGGTAGTGTCGCATTCTGCAAAGCTTCAACGGACTCAAAATAGCAGAAGACGAATTTGATATTAGCTCGCAATGAAAATATTGTGAATGGTATATTTATGGCGGAATGACAAAAGTCAAATTTGTACCTAATGTACCTAGTGTGCACAATATTCTTGTTTGGAAGCTGATTTCGCAGGTGTCATTTTCAGCGATGTCTTAGTATCTAATTTCCAAGTATACAGTGACTTGCAAACATGCTACGGTGAGGAGAAGAAGGGTCGTTCTTGCAAGGTTGGCCATCACAGGCATTCATTGGCTTCAACTCTGTTTCTGCTAGTTTCTTCTGAGAGGTGTTGCACAGCGTTTTTGCCTTGTTTTTGTCGATTGCCAGTCGCGAGAGGTACGGTCAGGGTTCGGCACGGCCTCTTCCCCTCTTTAAAAAAAAACAAATTCAACTCATATCAAACTTCACGACGTCCTTCTTTACACCTTAATCGATTTCGTCTCTTTGTTTTTCAAAATAACATTCGTTCTTACATGAAGGAGCGTTTTTTACTTGACTCTCTGCCAGATATTATCACGATACCACATCACTTCAGCTTCGCTTATGTTTTCTCAATGATAAGCCAAAAGATTATGGAAAACCCGTTTGAAGTAGAGAAATTTTAGTTTCACCGGTTTTTAATCGCTAGGCCGTATGTCAAAAATGGCATGACACATATGATAAGCGATGCGTCCTATTCATAAGCGTGGTCAAGACTGTAAACGCAGGTAGCACACAATTGGGATTTGTTCGTCTCTTTGTTTGCCTCACTGCTGAAAAGAGTCCTGTTGACTTTAAGGGATGCTGAATTGCAAAGATAGTATGGACTTGATAAAAAATTTCCGAGTTTTTGCTGAACACAATGCTAATATATAATAATTATGTTTCTGCTTGAGTAATTTTTACTAATCGCCGAATCTTTCACACATGATTTGTAGAGCAAAAGAAACTGTGTGTTTTATGTTAAAGTGATTCTGCCTCCATTTAGGTAACGGCAGCTGCACCGGTGTTATCAGAAGGTATGAATTGGATACCTAGCTGGTTTGAAACGTTGCAGTTCATACTTACAGATGTCATCCTGCATTCGGTGGTCAAGCTGGTTGAAAGTAACCAAGAGGTTAGAATTCTTGGCATTATAGTTCATTATTAGGCTTACGTTTCGATAGTTGTTTCGGTAAGTTTATTCTATCTAATCATTATACAAGTATTATTGTCAAATGGTGTTAGAGTGGAGTTTTGCAAACACTAATAACGTAATTTTAATTCGGGGTCATGCTTCTCGCACTGCTGCCTTGATGCCTTTTAGCAATTAATCTTGAGCAAGAATGAAAAGGGGAATAATCGACGTTCTGTATACACATGCCAACTTTTGCGAATTTATGAGATAATAATTAAGTGAAAAACTTTTACTTAAGTTTAACTCGTTCGCTAAGCTAACTTATGTGAAGAGAACGTAGATAAAAAGCTGCCCAAAAGTGAAAAGAGCGCGCTAGCGGAGTGAGAGGTTACGGTATGCACCTCTACTGAATGCGGAGCAGATGGCAGAATGGAAACAATTGAGCTACACTGTTTCCCAAGTTTGCTGGGTAGACTAGTGGCCGTTGTGGAGCTAATGCATCGTGTAGGGAGTGTTGAAACTCGCAAAATGGACGCGACAATAGCAGGAGAGAAATGTTGGAATAAGCAGGCAATGAATAGTTGCGATTGGTAGTTGACTATGGCGGTAAAAACCAAGTTTTGAAGGGTTGTAGAATATTCTTCTTTAGAAGCGGATCTAGCAAGTTTTGACTTTGACGGCAGTCTCAAATTCTTAAGTTTCTAAAAGAGCATTAATCTGCAAATATGTCGTAGTGAGGACGAGAAGAGTAGTGTTCCATATAAGGTTGGCCGTCACTACCACTCATTGACTTTAACTTTGTTTCTGCTAGTTTTGCTAAGCGGAAGTTGCGCAGCATTCTGCCGTGTGTTTGTATTGTAGTTTTGTCTATTTGCGGTCGCGAAAAGTACAGAACTTAGCACGAGTCGTTTTCTTTTTCAAAACGGAGTTTTAATCAGTTTCTGAAAGACTCAAAAATTCTCCCTCACCTTACTCTTATTTCTCTTTTTGACATATCTTCTTCTTTGAACCAGCGTTCACGTCATCGGATCACTGTACACCGGTCGGTCATATTGTAGCTAATGTTACTTTCAAGGAAATTTCATAGCATAACCCAACAATTTGCTCATACTGCTTATGAAAATGAGATCCATAGTATTTTGGCTTCATGCGTCAGATTGAATAATTATAAACAAGAAATCGTTGAGAAAATCTTATTCCGAAAAGGTTTCGTGTTGATTGGAAATTGTGCATGTTTTTTGCAATTCATTTCCAGTAACTTTTTACTTGGAAGTATCACAATACCGCATCACTTTGATAGCAGCTTTACTTATGATTTCCCCATCATATTCCAGAATATCCTGTAAAGTCCATTTGAAGTGGCAGGTTTAGCTTAACACATCGAATGAAAGACTATCCCGGCCCGTCAGAATAGAGTTATGAATAACGTTGGACCATATTCGTGGTCTCGTCAAGAATACAAACCCAAAGAAACCTACATTTGAATTTGCTCGTCTTTTTGATGCCTCAATAAAGGCGGCTCACTTGGAATGAAATGCAAAGCGTTAAAGAGAATCTCGTTAATTTTATGAGATGCTATTTTGAAAGGAAAGGAAATTATGATAATGCTGTACATAAATTCTCAACTTTTTGCAGAGCTTACTGGTAGTATAAATTTTTTCTATCCAAAAACCTTCATCTACTCGTCAAACTTTACAAGATGCATGTTTTATAAATGTAATTACGTCATTTTGTGCATTATGTGGAATGGTGTTTTTTGCATTTAGGGAACGGCACGTGCAGCGGAGGCATCAGCAGGTTGGTTTGATACGTTGCTAGTTTAAAACGTCACAATCAGGTGACTTACAGGAACCGGTCCCAACATCACTCCGAAAGGAAAGGTTAGAATTCTTGGCACCATAGTTCTTTATTAGCTTATGTTTCGGTGGTTATTTTGGTAAGTGTATCCTATCATAATAATTATACAAGTGTTATTGTCGAATGGTGCTAGAGAGTGGAGTTTTGCAGATACTAATAACGTGGTTTTGATTCCGGGGTCATACTTCTCTACTCAGCACTGCTGCCCTGGTGCCAATGATTTTGGCAATTAGAATCTTGAGTAAGAATGAGAAGGTGGAATGATCAACGATGCTGTGGGTCGTAAACATTGCCAACTGTGCAAGCAAACTTGGCGTTATTTTACTTCTATGGAATAATATTAGGCGAAAAACTTTTACTACCGTTCGCTTAACTAAATTACATGAAAAAAAAACGTAGATTAAAAGCTGTTCGAAAGGGTGTGAACGAAGCGCGGCTGCGGAGGTGGGAGGTTACGGTATGCGCCAAAACATTGCCGGCTACCTCGTATGAAACACAGAATAGCAAGGAAATCATATGGCAGAATGGAAACAAATGTACTACATTGTTTTCCTTGGTAGGTTAGTGGTCTTCTTGAGCTACACGGATCGTGTCGGGAGTGATGAAAGCCGCAAAACGACGAAGTGCAAGAGAGAATTTTTGGAGAAAGCAAGCAATGAATATGTTGTGATCGGTACATTGATTATGGCGGGCTGGCAAAAGTGAAGTTCTGATGTTTGTAGCATATTTTTCTTCGGAAGCAGATCTAGCAGGTTCTATTTTTGACGGCGGTCTCAAATTCTCTAGTTTTTCAAGGAACATTGATCTGCAAATATGCCGTAATGAGGACGAAAAGAGTAGTGGTCCGTATAAGGTTGGCCGTCACTGCCACTCATTGACTTTAACTTTGCTGCTATTTTCCTAAGCAGATGTTGCGCAGCATTTTTGCCGTGTTTTCGTGTTGTAGTTTTGTCTGTTTGCGGTCGCGAAAAGTACAGGGCTTAGAATAAGTCGTTTTCTTGTTCGAAACGAAGTTGCAGTCGGCTTCTGAAAGCTTTGAAAATTTTCCCTTACGTTATTCAAATTTCTTTTCTTTTTTTGACAATTCTTCGTCATTGAACGAGCGCTCTTCACATTATTGAACAACTAACACATCGGTGATATGTAGGAATTGTTACTACTTTTAAGGAAATTTCCGAGCAATTAATCAAAAGTTTGCTTAATAGAGTTGTAGATGGTACTGCTTATGAATAGGACATTCATGGTAATTTTGGCTTCATGTGGCAGATTGATAGTCATAAAGAAGTCGATAAAAAAATTCATTTCAAATTAGTTTCGTATTGATGGAATTGTGCATGTTTTTTGCAATCCACTTCCAGTAACTCTCTGCCAAGAAATATTGCAATACCACATCATTTTGATCGCAGTCACTTATGTTTCCCTCATTATAAGCCAGAATATCATAAAGCCCATTAGAAGTGGCAAATTCAACTTAACACCTCGAATGAAAGATTATTTCGCCCTGTCAGAATAGAAGTATGAGTAGCGTTAGACCATATTCTTGTACGTTTTGTCAAGGATGCGAACTCATGGAAACCCATACGCGTACTTGGATTTGCTTGTCTCTTTGTTGCCTTAGTAAAAGGCGATTCACACGAAATAAATTGCAAAGTTTTGAAGAAAACCTCGTTAGTTTGGTTAGTTTGAAAGAAAATTTAGCTCTACATAAATTCTTAACTTTCTGCAGAGTGTATTGGTATTATATTTTTTTGTATTTAAAAACCCTGAATCTTACAAGATGCTTGTTTTGTAGATCTGATTGAGCATTTTATGTTTTACGTGGAATGGGTTTTCTTGCATTTAGGTACGGGCAACTAAAACGGATAAACCAGCAGGTATAAATTTGTAAACATATGTAGACCGTTTGAGTCGTAACAATTCATAATACTTGCAGAACCTTTTGGTGGAAGTGGTAGTAAAGTGATTACAATAGGCAGCGATGGGATTCTACCCCTCAATGCAGCCTTCGCCACCTACTGGTGAGTCCCTGAAAAGTTTCTGTACAGACCACCCTTTTCTAAACTTGTGGCACTCTGAAGGGGATTAGTTTGCCAGGATTTGATTGCAAGGAATGTATTTTAAAACAAAATATGAAAGAGATTATTTGACTGCATCTTTTCTTCTATCTTTTGCGCTGATCGAGATTGGAGCAAAATGCTGAATCACATCCCTCAAATCTAAACAAGTTCGATTGTAGTCGGATTACAAGTTTTTAAATGCAGTGTTTAAACTAAAAAAGTTTTCTGCTTATCAATCGAAAAGCTCTCAAGAAGCTCTTTTGAACTGTTTTCGAAAATTTTGAAAAGTAAACGTTTGAAAGCCTTATTGCACGGCGAATTGAAGACGCGATTGAAGCAGTGCTCCAATGGAAAATCGTAGACATAGGGGTGGAACAGTATTGATACCCTTTATTGTGCCTCCTGAAATACTCCAGAACTGTGATGCATACATAGTTTTTGTTTCCGTCATGTAAGCGGAACTTTGGAGATCGAAGATGGAAGTTAATTCATTTGGTACAGTCTCCTATCGTTCATTTACGCAAATATAATAGACAAGAGGCCTTGACAATGGATGCAATACTTGAGCACCAAATGCGTCCTATAAATCTTCCACCAATGTTCGATTTGTGTTCATCAAGATATAAAGTACACAATCTCTTTTTCATCTCATTACAGATAAGCAAAGTGGGGGTCTGGGCTATGAAGTCTTTGTCAGTGATATTGCTGTCTTACATTGGCGTGCAGGAGCGAACTGACGGCCAGATAGGTAGAAGAATAAGTGTACCTTTGTATTAGTTAAGATGACAGCTTGCGATAATGTTTTTGGGAGGCTTTCACGATGTCCTAATGGTCTGCTCTTAACACCAGGGCCCTATTTACCAGTTACTTCTAACTCCTACCTCCAGCTATTGCGCGCATCACGTCACAGCGGTATTTGTGTGAGCGGAACAAGCGCACTTCACAAGATTTCGCCTGTTTACTAAGGCTTTAGCGAGATAATGAACCGTAACCATGAATATTAATGCAAAGAAACCGTCCTTGAGGGGGTCAGGCTACTACCAGCCGCCACAGCGGCTTACCCTATCCTATACTCCGAACATAAGCCGGCACACTACTCATCCCCGACATACATCACTATAATCGGACGAGCTGGTCACCCTATTACAACAAGTTAAACCTATTCCTCCAATGATGCAAAAGGCATGATTTGATTCCCGAGTTCATCAATGCGAATAAAATAGGATGTATCTGCTAATCCAATAACGATTCGAATGTTGGAAAAACTTATTCATCTACCGGCTAGTATGCCTGGCTTCGCCCGCTGGGCTCGACAGAGCAAAATGGGATTGGTGCGCGAACACAAGTTGTAGCTTGGTGAAGTGACCCAATTATTTTGAAAAAACTATCAAGTATTTTCTCACATGTCTTTTTTCTCTTTTTTGTCTTCTGTCTATTTTCTCACACACACTAGCACAACGTTATAATTGTCATGACTTTTCGCTCCTGTTTAGGCAGGTCCAAACTCTTCTGCCTAGCTTTGAGTAACATCTACAAAACTGGTTTTAGCTTAGACTCACAATGTAGTGAAATCACCCACTCCTTCATTGCTGTAGGATACGGTAGGACTTTTGAAAACAGTCTTGACCCAGCAAAGGCTTTATTCCTCTCCAGAAAGAATATCGAGTAAGCTGCAAATTTTACCATTAAGCCAACTCGAGTCGCCAACTATTTATATGAAATTTGCACTTTGTCGCAAGACTTTTTTTTAGTTATGCCCAGTTAAGCATATGTAACTAAACTACTCAAACCATTCAAAATGGCTGTGTAAACAAATTAACAGGTTGAAACTGCTGCAGAACCTTCCAGATTTTTGTAACTTCTTTCGCAATGAGCTATTTCACAATGGCCTGTATGCTGCAATTCCTACCGTTACTATACAATAATCAAGACAGTTCGGTAATTTGCATTAAACTGTAAATCTAAGCTGATGCCAGCTTTTCATACCTTAGTATGTACATATTACTTGTCGCTGAGCAACTATTTTTGGTGAAAAGAAATATAAGCGGTTAAAAAATGCGTACACTTTTGAGGCAGCCTGTATGAGTTTTACTCTTGCTTGCATTTCCTCACTCAAATCTTCCCAAAATAGCCACTAACTTGAACACAGAGGTTCCGTGCCGCTCGCTGACACGAATGATCACCAATCTTGGCTGGCATTCAAAGGAATGCTCAAACTTTATTGCATAAAGCACTTTGATCTTGTTTTTGAACTTTATTTTTTCCCTACAGTTTTGTGAAAGAAACATTAAACATTGCATGATACCGCATCGCTGCACAGTTGTGGTTTGTATCACACTTGCTGCGCTTCAAGGCAATACGATCACTGCAGGGTCCTGATTCTTGACGTACAATTTCCATTCAGCATAAGTTTTTATAGAGATGTGACAGACTCTCCCAGACACCACGTCGAACTTTACTTTTATGGCAGGCATAGCGATGGTATATGAGAGATTTATGCATATTTTACTACAAACCTAGCTGAAATGCTTAAATACACTGTAAATTCTGCCAGAGACGGTGCTTGGCACACTGGCTCACGGAGCAAGCAGCATACCGTTTTGGAGATAAAAAAAACAAATGCAACAGTTTTTGCTGGATTTGGTGGCCCTGAAAAAAATGCATATTTCAGTTTGGTGTGAGTACATGTAGAGATTGACATAGCTTCGTGCAAAATTGGAATCTCGGTAGCTTTAAGAATTATCTCAAGTAACCTTCTGATCACGCAATTCCATCGAAAACTCAATTTGTATACGAATCAAACAGTCGGAAAAATTCGAGAAGTAGCTAAATCTACATCCATCAATCCTACGAATTTTTGCGGCCCTCGTTCTTAGAAGCAAGACTTATCCCATCGCCTTTGTCGCCTGAACTTTCACCCCACATACCCACAATCCCCCCTCCTCCCTTCTCTTAAATTCTATCTCTATTCATCTTCTGGAGAAGTCGCGAATGCTCTGCTGCGTTACCGATCCCATTCTCTGCAAAGCGAACAACTTTCCGCTCCAATATGCTCAGAATTTTAGAAATGCGCCACGATAACAAAAAGTTTGTTTACGGCGAGAAGAAACCATATGACCGAAGTAGGGATTCAGGACTATGTATAAAAATCATAGAAAGGTTAACTGAACTAGAGAGTGGCAATTATTTTAGAGTTAGGTGGCTTTTGAGCCTTCTGTAGAACCTGAGGAGACTATATAAAAACATATGTTTCCCTCTTTTTACATAATTTTTATTTCTCGCATGATTCAATTTACATGCGAAACTTTACAAACTAGTTTTCGAAACATTTCAAACACTCCTCCTCCTCGCCTGATTACAGCCGGCGGTGTCCGGCGCCCTCCAAAATTTTGAATGGTTTGGCAATCTTGCTCTAACCGCGCGGTGGTGCGCGCCGGAGACATCCAACTTAGATATCTTCTTGTCTTTATGTTTGATTTGTTCAAGAGCATGTCGTATTTACATATGTTGCGAAGTTAACCGCGACTTCGTTTCCAAAACATTACCAGAACTACCTCGTGCCGAACCCTGGCCAGAGATACAAGTTGCCAAGAATGCATTTTTATTATAACTGACTATAACAGAGCAGGCCACAAGGCTACAAACCGTAATATGTTTGCAAAGAAAACTTTAACTAATCTGCAAATTAGCTTCTACCACTTCACAAAAAATCTCTCATGTAACGTAAAACTACAAACGCTCACTAAAACCGGCATTTTGATTTTCCTTTTCCATCTTCATAATGTTTAGCTCAAACTATTAAAGATTTGCCAGCAATAAAGCCCACCTTTGGTACTAACATAGCGATTCTAGGTAATGTAATAGACTTTCTCGTGTTGTCTCCTTTAACAGCTGTGTGACAGAAAGAGTGGCTCAAAAATAAGGATAGTGAAAATGATGCGAAGTTTAAGCATTGATTTAGAAGCAGTATTTGAGAACACTTTGTACGATTACCAAAGATAAGGATCGAGCTCAAAAAACTGTTACGTACATCCCCTTCTAACTTGGAAGCATTATCCATATCAACTGGAGGGTGGTGAGATTTTGACGCAGTGCGAGAGCACAGTTCCAAACTAATGCGACAGCCCAAGTCCGACCGCAAAAGGTGGATACTGAAATGAAAAAATCGCTTCGGGAAAAGGGCTAATTCCGCTTGCTTGACAAGTTTTAAAGTGGTTAATACATTGAGTATACAGGATTGATATGTCAAAACTTGTGAAGAAGACGGGATTAGAGTACCATACCCTTTTTTCAAAGCGAATTTCTCGTCAGAATCTACCTTTTTCGATCGGAATTGAACTGTTGCATCTGTTGGGAGCCATGCTCTCGCACTGCGTCAAAGTCTTACCATCCCCTGTTAACCTGGACAATATTTTGAAGTGAATGGTTCAAACACCTTACAAGGGAATGGTCAGAAGTCGAAGTGGCCAACCCATACAAGCTGCATACCATTAGATGCAGCATAAAACGCTGACTCTAAAACTGTCTTCCTTATCTGCAGAGCGCTTTTGTGGACGAAATTATAAGCCGTTGAAGGCCATAAACTTGCTAAGAAATTGTGCATGTAAAGTGCAAACTTGGCCGTACGAGCCATTCTTGGCTTAGTGTTGGACCGAAACATGCAACTAGGTCACATCATATGACCCGTACCTAGAGTTGAGCTGAAAGTGCAATAATGTGCCTAATTTTGCAATTTTTGTATACGGTTCTTTCGTAATAAAGTTGCTCATAACTTCGCTTACGAAGGCGCTCTGCAGATATGGAAGACAGATTTAGAATCAGTATTTTGTGCTGCATCGAATGGTATGCAGCTTGTTTGGTTTGGCCACTTCGACTTCTGACCATTTTCTTGTTAGTACGCACAATGATCCAGATTAATTGTTGATTGCAAGCAGGTATTCCATTCTTCCTCCATGTCAAACATCAAACTTCAAGTCTCTACACACTATACTAAAGATAAATTTTTAGTATTTGCAGGCAATGGCTAACCACTTAACAGTTGTCAATGATGGCACTGTCGAAACAGCAAATAATATTTGGTTTTTACAAAAGTCTATACGTTTTCTGAATTCAAAATCAGTCCACCATGACTCCTTTCAAAAGCGATCATTGTAGATACCAAATTTCGTTACATTCAGCAGATCCTTGGCAGTATCATACGTAATTGAGATATATTGAAGGTGCAAGATATATTGACACATGTCTTCAAAAATTCGTCGCTTGCTTGAAATATCATGGAAAAAGAAAAAAAAGGAAAATTCTACATCCGTAATGCTTCTTTCAAGTCTAACATATCAAAAAGAGGTACAAAAACGGGTAGAACTTCTGACAACTTACTGCCATACCAAAGGTGTGAGAAAAACAAATTTCCACTCCAATAAGCTCATATAAATCCACTCCCTCATTTTTGCAAGTGTTATGGTTTACTTTATTCTACATCCAATATAATTTCAGGAACTCGTCCTCTTCTCCTGCTAAAATAGTGAGTCGAATACCAGCATAGATACGTAATGTATCTCGTTTTCTAGGATTACGAGGAAGGACTAACTTTGAAAGCACCGAAATGTCCTTTCTGCAGACCGTGTATCAAAGTGACGAGGCAGTTCGTAGAACAGGACGAACCCGGGATGGCGCTTACGGAGGTATTGTGTTCGTAAATGATATTATTCTTAAGTATCTGCGTCTGAATTGTAGGCCATCCTCAAACTTGTAGGAAGAGAAGGTCCAGTTAGAAAATTCTTGACTCGGGTATGGGTGTTTATTTATACTTCTCATACCAAACTGATGATTACAGATTCTCGGGAACTCTGGAACACTTGTGTTAGGCTGCTCACAGAGACCCCTTTACAAATGGAGCATAGTATCTTGCGTTTACACCAGTCGCTGCTTCATGGAGTAATAGCTCATTATCGAATTTATGACCGTAAAACTAACAGTAAAAAATTTGCAGGAACAACGAAGGTTCTGAATTTACGGTACCAAATGGGTGTGGACAGTTCTGCGACCCACTCTAATAGAGTTGAAGAAAAAAGAAGAAATGATCGTTGTTGCTGGTCTTTGCTTCGCCAAGTAAAAGACTTTTTCTCTGACTGCTGTTCTTTCACTAAGATGAGGGAGGGTATATTTATATGCTGGCAAGCAAATGGTCAGAATTCATGGCTTTTCAACAAAAGCTACCCACTACATGCTGGTTCTAAAATTCGTTTTTTTCTCTTCAGAACACTTCCATTAACGAAATTTATGGATGCAACGTAATTCTTTGTGCAAGTGAAATATTAGCAAGTGTAAAACTAGTTCGGTAATGTTGATTCAAACATCACGAATGCCCTTTACTGTGAAAAGTCGTGAAATGCATCCAAAGCTTTACTGCAGTCTGCGTAGAGCCAGTCGATAGTAAGTCAAGCTCAGAAAAAATGTTCTCAACATTGCTTGAAAATACGCACTAGTACTATCTTAACGCAATAATTGTATACTTATGGTTTGGTTCAAATTTTGTACCTTTTTGACAGCTTCCATAAAGAATATCCTTGTAGTTCCTCCCGAGAAGCTGACAACTAAAAATCACAGATCCTTTCTGGTTAGCTTATAATTGTAATAGGTCATTTCGAAAGCGTTTTCAAATTGTCATAAACGCTGTAGAGTAAAGACAGGCATCCGTTTTAAGAAATACTCGATGTCTTTTTTGAGCAATTATTCTTTCAAATTGGCAACTCCTATGGTCAAAAATCGCCGGCATTTCGAAAATTGGCATCAACTGTCAGTTTCAGCAAGTTTTCAGTTCTCTTACCTCATTTTTTGGAAGAGCTTTGCTAAAAGATGATGGACGAAACAAAATGATTTATAATAATTTCGGCATCTCTAGACGGCTTTTTCGTACTATTGAATTTTCTCGTCAAAACAAGCCTCTAAAACTCAACCATCGATACAAGTCAATCGATGCTGCTTTAAAATTCTCCTAACTAGTACTTTTTATTTGGACTCTCTGGAGGCTTCGAGTACGAATTCATCAGAATTCTTATACTTGCGCGCTTCAGGCTTGACATGAATTGCGAAATTTGATATTCTAGAGCGGTAAACGCTTGTTTGCTGTGTAGTTAATGTCGGCAAAGATCTACTTTTGAAACTTACAACTTCTAAAACTTTCCAATGTTTGATGCATTCGTGTGTGACAAAACTCTGCAAAAAGCCTTTCGGAAAAAAATTGCCTTGTAAAATTTTAAATAGTTAACTGAATGACCAAAAAACATCTGCATTACTCCACCTACCTGTTATCGAAGCTCTCCCGACTGAGATCAAATTTCTTAAGAATGGCTAAAAGAATAGATAAAATTAGGTTTAATTTTGGAGATTCTTTCAGTAACCACAAACCAGGGTCAAGCGTGGGGTGCGGCACGCCACACCTGGGGGTCGTATTGAAGAGTCAAAAGGGGAGGGGGTCGTAGTTGGGTAATCTGATAATAGTAATAACTAAATAACTAACTAACTAACCAGTAATAATTCGTATCCCATCCATAATTAGCATGTCAATTAACCCCTGTAGACAAAGTGTGAACGAATTCTGAAGATTCAAAACATTAGGCTACCTAAATGAATGGGTCAAATTCCAACATGGTTAACTTTGTTTCAAAGGTGAATCAGCTATCCATTTTTGCACTCAAGACAAAGCACTGCTCCTTCTTTGTCCATCTCAGGAATCCCGTTTCAGAAGACCTGCAAACTGTGGAATTAGAAGCCAACCAAAATCTCGTTTTTCTCAGTTTTCGCTTTTGATCGCTGTGCTTTCACCAAATATTACTTAGAGCTAAGAAGACAAATCAGGCTCCAGACAGTTCTATGGAATCTACAAGGTTAAGTTATCGATTCATGTAAATACTGTCCGCTAAAAATGTTGTTTGATATAGTTAATGGGGTGCGGCACACCCCATTAAAAGCTGCGGCTGCCGCAGCTTTTAAGGGGGTGTGCCGCACCCCCTTAACTTGCCTTCAAAATCCAGAAAGCGCTCCATTGCTGGTATGAGTATTGAGTACATAGCTTCTTCTTGCTACATTGGAAATTTGGAGCCGAACGCCCCACCCATAAGAAAATTATAGCCCTTTCAATATGCCCATTCAGATCAAAATCAGCCGTCAAATTACGTGTGATTGTAAAGTGCAGTCACAGAAAATCGGGCGTACAGCTCTTACAAGGGAAGGATACTAGGTGACCGTGGCTTTTTGCACTGATATGTATACTAGTAGATGCGCCTTGAAACGCTGATTCCAAATCTATATTCATTATCTGCTGTGCGTTTTTCTAAACGAGGTTATGGACTTTTTTCCATGTTAGTTTCACTAAATTTAGGCGGTTAGAATCGTCAGTATTCAAGCTTTCTAGACTCGGATAAATCCGAGACAGTTTTTGTGAGCTTAATGTAAGGCTTTATTTTATTTGGACGCTTTTTGGAGTGTGTAAGTGACCATTCTAAAGATATTGTTGAATTCTGTCAACAAAACAGTGCAAATTTTGGTGGTAAGAAATGATTATAACTTCTTTCGGAAGAGCGCACAGCAGATTCCAAAGGCAGATTTGGAATCAGCGTTTCAAGATGCATTTATTGATATAAGCTTCATTGTAGAAGGCCACGGTCACCAAGTATCCTTTCCTTGTTAGAAATCTGAAAACTCTCTAGAAAAAGATGATGTCCTTCAGAATGTCACACTTTGAGGTCCAGAGGTTAAGAGGAGGAAGAAGGGATCGTTTGAGGGCTTTCATGGGAGGGGGAAGGGGTTTCGAAGGAATTGTGCCTACCTCTTTCTCAACTCTGGTAATGCTATCTTAGGTATATAGTTCAGGGGGGGGGGGTCTTATTAAGACAGCAATCAGGGAGGGGGGTCGTAACCAGCGATCGTGTGCCACATCCTTTGCTTGACCCTGCCACAAACTAACTGGATCAGATTCATGCTGCTCAACAGAGGAGAAAAAAGCTGCGTTGAATAGTTTTTGAAGCTCTTGCCTATCTTAATTTTACGTGATTTCACAACAGGTAGAAGAAAAAAATAGAAAACTTCCGAAAGGTTTTTTTTTTTGAGTTCGATTTCGTTTGAAAGAGGAAACTCTTCTCTTTAAAGCAGGACCTTTGTCATGAATTGGCATTGCAAAGTTCGAGAGCTAGGAGCAATTGAATGAAATCAAGATCAAGATCGGCATTTTTCAAGCTAGATCACTAAAAATTCTGCAAGTCTTTTTATTTAATAGAGAAAATTTTGCACATTACTGGTACTTTCCTCATAAACTGAAACAAGGAAGACCGAAAATTAGAAGCAAATAAAAACTTTTGAGCATGCTCAAAAAAGCTCAAAAACGTCACAGAAAAGACGGGAATCATATGGGTTTTGTTATCTCCTCTTTCTAGCTGAGCAGAAATCGTGCCAATTTAGAGCAATCTTGATTTTTTTGAAAAACGCAGACCCGGAATTCCGTATTATTGCAAAAATCAAAATTGTTCTTGATTGGCACGATTTTTGCTCAGCTAGGAAGAGAAGGCAACAAAACCCATGTTCATGACTTTCCCATCTTTTCTGTAATGTTTTTAGGCTTTTTTAAGCATGTTCAAAAATTGTAAAACTGAAAAAATTTTCTTTAGTTGCTTCTAACTCTCGATTTTCTTCGTTTCAAATCATAAGACAGGTAATACTGTAATGTGCAAAATTTTCTTTATCAAATAAAAACACTTGCAGAATTTCTAGCGATCCAGCTTGAAAAATGCCGATCTTGAGTAATTTCATTCACTTGCTTCTAGTTCTCGAACTTTGCAATGCCAATCCATGGCAAAGGTCATGCTGTAAAGAAAAGAGTTTCGTCTTTCGAACAAAATTAAACTCAAGAAAATCCATTGAGTGGCAAGGAAGTTACGATTTTTTGAAAATGCGGCGCAAGAACTTTTGGAACGACCTAATACATCTGTAGAGGAGCCCATGGTTGGTAAAAGCATTGCAACTTTTCAATCATACTTCTCTCAATTTCCACATGTATATGTTAAATTGAGCTAGTGCAAAAACGAGCGTGTTCGCAACTGCAGAAAGAAAAAGGATTATCTCCAAGTTATCACTTTTATGCGTTTCTGTAGCAGACTCCTATCCCATACTCTAAGATTTTCGGATTTCTTAAGCACTAAACATCTGAAGGTATTTGCAAACACTGTCAACAAAATATCATACACTTGAGCTTACATGCATAAACCTACTCAGACAATAATCCGAACGAGCGCAGTACCTCTACCGGCCGAGCGATCATGCCTCTCGCCTGCCCTCCTCTGAAGGCATGCCGCCCGCCCGCTAGAGATAACAAAGCGGGCGAGCGAAGTATGAGCGGTTCCACAACTTTGGCGAGGCGGAGCTGCGCTAGCGTGCCTTGCGTTGCGGTTGCCCTGTGCTGAGGCATACGTGATCCATCGATCTTTGGTGAAAATCACGGTCCCGCCTCGCCAAAGTTGGGGAGTCGACATTACCTTTAGGGGGCGACCATCGCACTTCTTTCCGTCTACCGGCCTATAGCACCCGCTGTTTACAGAACTCTACTGTTTTACAGCCTGTTGCCACTGCAACACACAATCTAATTTGCTACATACTTTGATGGTCAATTTATTGAAAAAACGTACAAGTAACAGCCCATGCACTCATACTACAAGAAATACAACACAGATTAAGATAGTTATATGTAATTCACTACGTAAGATACAAGGTAGGAATTATCCGTGGTAATCAAAGCAAATTTAGTTTATTTTCGGTAGAGGACCATACGATGGAGAAATTTGCTGAAAGAAAATAGAGTAGTACATACAATTCCCAAATTTTTGTGGAAATCGAGCCATGTAAAAAGTGTCGCAGAATCAACATGGTCGATTTCCAGTCAGATATCCAGGAGTGTGACGATCTATGCGAATACACATCAGGTATAAGTAAAACATCCTTTATATTTATTGCGTGTTCCTACTCCAAACTTCGTCCACTTTATATTTATTTTACTTGTCAACTCAAACTTTGTAAACAGCACAACTGTTGCCGTCGAACATTTTCCGGAAGGATGCCACGAGTCAGTCAGTGAATTACAACTCATCTTTTCGCATCAAAGATATCTTCATTTTCTATTTCTACGTTGTTGTTTTTTTCATGTGATCATTAGGTCCATCGTTGGTCTGACAACGTCCAATTCATAATCGCTAACAGCTATGATGGCCACCAAGCCATGGAAACAGCGTTGAAAAAAAATAAACACCACACCAATGAGAGTATTGTAGAATGATGCAAGATAAGGGCTATGAAAATGTTGACACGCCGCCGCCCGCTCAAAGAGATGGCCCGTCGCTGCCGGGTGAAAGGTTCGCCGCCTGCGAGCTTGGTATCGAAGGCACGCCGATTGCCCGCAGTAAGACCACGCCCAAAATTTAAGTCTCGCGGGCCGCCCGGCAAGGCAGGATGGACCGCAGCTAGTCCGAGTTATTATCTAGGTACTTAAACATTTTTCTTTTTAGAGGAGATCGTAAACTACAACAATCGCAACTACAGTTATGTAAGCTATACGAATTCCGCTAATAAGCTATGCTCAAAAGATTGTTGTCAAATGAGGATTTTTAGTCGAAAGTAGATGTAATGAAACTTGGGTCTAAGTTCTGAAATTGTGCAAGATTTCAGCAACTGAGCTTAGAAACCTTTAAAATGAAAATTATGTTAGAATGGGCTTGAAAGAAGCTTATAAGTCATTTGCGAGATTGTCTTGTAAAAAAACATCTGCGAAAAAGAAAGCTGATTGAAAAGAGCCTAGAAAAACACATTTCTGCTGAGGCAAACTAGAATGTATTTACAATACATGTAAGCAAGGAGGATATCCACACATTTTTTATTTTGGGTGTATTCTGATGTTAATATACGATGACTTTGCAGATTTATGAATACAAATTATGTACTTGCTTTGTGTCCCATTTAAGTACTTGCGTGCTTCATGTACTGGTGTTCCCGCTTTGCTCGTCATGAGTGGAAACTTATTCCCCGTTAATGTGGTACATTTCAGTGCCAAGAGTCTGCCCAAAAACCAAACTTACTTCAACATATTAGGTGTTGCATAAGTTCTGTCCGATTTTTTTTGCATTATGTTTGAAGCAGCTGTTTTAAGAGAATTTTGTCTCTAATGCGGTATTGTTAGCACCATTAAAAAGTGCATTTCTTGTGTTTTCTAGAGCATATCAAGTTTCAATAATTTTCTTAGAGTAAGGAGATTTCAAGCCTAAAAACTCTGAGTAGTCAAGGTACGTTCTTACCCTAGAAATATGTTCTTGCGAGGAAATCTCCACAATGCGCCCTTCAAGTCAAATTTTTTATCTGGTTGCGAAAGGGTGTAATAGGCTAACATACACATAAGTTCATTTTCATAAATAAAACGTCATGCTAGTAAAATTTATTGTCAAACATTAATTTTCTGTGTAGATGTTTTACAAGCTATAACTTTCTGCGAATAGAAGTAATCGATAACTTCAAATTTGGAGGTGTTAGGGTAAAGCAAGAGCTAGCAGGGCCCATACATCAATTCTTTTTCGGCGCTCACGTCAATTGTAAGATCTTCATAACTCGTAAATAGGCAAGCACACATGCGCTGAAGCGAGGTCAAAAAGTGGCTAATTTTTTGTTAAGACAAAAAAAATCTCTCGGCAACGCAGACCCTATGGGCTCCTTTATGGTGCAAAATAATCTGCGAAAAATTCTCTTTCCATCCATTCTTAAACAAGATGCCCATCAATTCTCATAATAGAGCATTGCCACGTCGAAAAAGACAGGTATGCAGAAAAACGCTGTGAAGTTTTTGAGTTCTTGCTTTTTTCTAAACACGGGTTTTCGCAGAATTTAATATGTATCTAGTAGCTAAGGAATTGCTCAACAAGTTGGTTTGAAAGAACTCATGACATTTTGGACTCAAAAATTCAAATCGGACAGAACTTATGCAACAACCTAATACATCTGTGAAAAACTTGTTTTGACTACAATATCAAGAAATGTTCCTGCTGCGAAATAAAGACTTGACTAGCTACTCCATATTCTTCAAAAATTACTCTATAAAGCGCATTGTGTACCGCGCGCAGGCTGATTCACGACGACGCGACGGTGTGCGACGCCGTATAAGCAAATAGGTTTTTTCGGTCTCTTGGCAGCAGTTTTTTTGCATTCGTCGCAAAATCTCTGTTATGGTTGCTTAAAGACAGTGTCCGGCAAAAACTCGATTTTGGGATTTTGTGCTTACCCGGGCCTCTATGCTGAACCCGAAAATCCACATTGGGGAGCGCGAAAACAACGAAAAAGGGCTCAACCTGGAGGGAAATCAGCAAGTGGGCGGGGGTCTTACCCACTGTGAGTTCACGCTCCCAGCTTCGGGGGCAATCTTTTTGATTCCGGTTCCAAGTCATTCGTTTGCACTTGATGTAGCGATGTTAGGGCGGCTAACGGATTCGAGAAAATTGCTCTGGAAGCTGGAAGCGTGAATTCACAGTGGGGAAGACCCCGGCCACTTGCTGATTTCCCTCCAGTGTTAAAGCCCTTTTTCGTCGTTTTCGCGCTCTCCAATGTGAATTTTCGGATTCAGCATAGCGAATAGGCCCGGGTGAGCACAAAATCTCAAAATCGAGTTTTTGCCCGGACACTGCCTTTAACAACAGATCATTCTGCTTTACTTTTAATTTACTGATATTTTGCAGAAGCAAAACGACAACCTGAACTCGAATTGTTGAGCCTTCGGACCTCATTCAATGTTGTCATTGAGGTCTTTTATGTCTACTTCTGCTATAAATCAATATTGGCATCTTGAGAACTGCGAGACACCTATTTGGCAATGAAATAGGTATATAGAACGTCAAAGCATAGCCAAACCCGAGCAAAATCAATGCTGTGGAGGAGACCAACAAATTCCCGTAAACAAACACGGACTTGTTGACACGAACACGTTGGACAGACAATTCAAAACACAAGAAGCAAAACGATGACCCAAGCCCTGACTGAGGTTATGGCATCGAATCTATAGTAATTTTTAACTTGGTATAGGCGGAATTCGGACTGGCAAGAGTCCGCTACGCAATGATTCACGCCGCTTTGCAATCTGCGTCTCTTCATTCTGATTTATCTCGCTGAGCTAGTAGTGGTGCGGGCGTTGCTCCACTTGGAATGTTTCGCCTACTCCGGATTGGAGACAAACTCAGATAACTGCATCGGGAAGTTCGCGGGTGCTTGCTCGGCCACAAATCATCCAGGCCGCGAGCTGCCCGGTATAAACCGATATTGGACCCGATAAGTGACTTCGGCGCATCCTGTAAGCGCCCGATAGTTGACCCGATTAGCATACTTGTAAGGCCTAGAAAGAGTGAAAAAATTTTTGGATTGTCTTTCATGAAAACGACTTGAGTGCGAATTGAGCAACTTGTTAGCTCATTTGTCGACATCATCTAATGTCTTCGATAAAACACTCATTCGACTGCTGAAGTTTGTTTCGTAAGCATAAAAACTTGACTGCCATACAGGACCAAACCCGAGAAGCGATTAACCAACTTCAAAAACACTTAGGGTAGCCCCATGTTGCCACGTACCTCACGCGGGTTGCATAGAGGAAGAGGAGGAGGAAGAGACATAGAGGAAGTGCTGGAGGATTACACAGAATGCTTCGCAGTAGATGAGAAAGAACTCACGTAAACAGATCTAGTCAAGATGAACATCAACACAGGGGATCATGAACCAGTGAAGATGAAGGCTAGGCCAGTCCCTCTGGGCATCAGGTCAAAACTCAAGCAGATGCTACAAGACTTGGAGAGAAGATCCATCATCGAAAAGAGTTCGTCAGAGTGGGCATTCCCCATAGTATTAGTAGAAAAGAAGGACTGGTCATTGAGACTGTGCGTTGACTACAAGGAGCTCAATAAGCGCATCAAGTTGGACTCATACCCATTACCGACGATAGATGCCATACTGCAAAATATGGCAGGAAAGAAATTCTTTTCCACTCTGGACATGTGCAGTGGCTATTGGCAGATACCAATCGCAGAGGATTCAAAGGAGAAGTCGGCATTCACAACACCGGAAGGCCTATACCACTTCCGAGTAGTACC
Source organism: Cylicocyclus nassatus (assembly GCA_958299035.1). Lineage (NCBI taxonomy): Eukaryota > Metazoa > Nematoda > Chromadorea > Rhabditida > Strongylidae > Cylicocyclus > Cylicocyclus nassatus. The sequence continues at coordinate 70,434,088 of CATQJL010000112.1, forward strand.
CTTAGGGCTGAGCACTAGCCCAGCAGTATTCCAAAGGCTGATGGATGCTGTACTTGGAGATCTTCTAGGAGTAGATGTCTTTTGCTATATCGATGACATAATGGTTTGCACACGCACTAGAGAGGAGCATATCAAATTGCTCCGCGAGGTCTGCAAGAGGATGAAGAAAGCGGGTTTGAAGTTGAAAGCAAAGAAGTGCTTCCTATTGCAGTCAGCTGTTTCGTTTTTGGGACAGAAAATAGACAGTGAAGGGGTACACATGGACCCTGAAAAAGTAGAAGTAATTCGGCAGTATCCAGCACCCAAGAATGAGAAGATTTCTGGGAATGGCATCTTTCTACCGGAAGTTTTGCCTAGGATTTTCCAAGCAAGCGAGCTGTCTGTTTCGCTTGACATCCACTTCGACACCTTGGTCATGGGGGACGACAGAACAGGAAGCCTTCGAAAAGGTTAAGACGATGATATCCACAGCACCGGTACTAGCACAGCCAGACATTGCTAAGGCTAGATCAGGTGAAAAACCTTTCACCATATGCACAGACGCTTCCACTACAGGTATAGGGGCAGTGCTGACGCAAAAAGGGGAAGACAATGAGATGCATCCAATATATTTTGCATCAGAGGCTTTGAGTAAAGCCGAACGAAACTACCATGTCACCGATTTGGAAGCACTAGCAGTCGTGTTTGCAGTGCGGAAGTTCCACATCTTCATATACGGGTTACCGACAGTGGTATATACCGATCACCTCCCACTAACTCACTTTTCAAACGGACAAATGTGTCAGCTTGGGTCTTAAGATGGTCATTAGAGCTGCAGAGATACAATCTTAACATACAATACGTGAAAGGAAAAGCGAACATCGTAGCCGATGCTCTGAGTAGAGAAGGCGCATGGAAAGAGGATGACGTATTAGGAGGATGTGAAGAAGCTGTGGTGAACACAGTGACGATGGAGGACGAGTCCAAGTGGTCGAAAGAGCTGAGGCAGGATGAAGAATGGAGCTCAGTGATTGATATGCTGAGAGAAGGGAAACTGGAAGAATATGTCAGGATTATTGGAATGTCGCAACCAGTGCGTATAGCGGATTTTGCCATACGGGAAGGAGAATTAACGATGTTTACAAAAGAAGGGAAGCAAGTATACGTCGTGCCTAAAAGTTTCCGGAAAGAAGTATTTCGAGAAGCCCACGAAGGAGCGTTGGCAGGACACTTTGGAGCCCAGAAGATTTTCAATCAGCTCAGAAGAAGAGTTTTTTGGTTAGGAATGGCAAAGGATGTACAAAAGTGGACAAAGGAATGTCAGAAATGTTTCGTGGAAAACGCCGGTAGAAAGGCTGTACCATCACTCAAACCGATAGTCACAACAAAACCATATGAGATTATTGGAGTAGATATACTGGAGTTAGGGCAAACAACAAGCGGAAATAGGTATGCAGTTACTGTCATCGATCATTTCTCCAAATATGCAGCAGCCTACCCAGTCCCGGACAAAAAAGCGGACACCGTCGCAAAAGTGATCTTTGGAAGGTGGATAGCGGATGGATGCCGCTGGCCCAAGTCAATTCTGTCTGATCGCGGAGGCGAGTTTGAAAACAAAGTCATGGACGAGATAGCGAAAATCACAGGATTGAAACAGCTTTTTACAAAGGGGTATAACCCGAGAGAGAATGGAATCACGGAGAGACTATATGGTACCGTAATGGTATCGTGACCATGCTGCGGAAGTCGACAAGCGTGCCCACGGAATAGGATGTAAGGTTGCCATTTTGCATGATGGCGTATAACATGATTCCGCACAACTCCACCAGGAGAGAGCCCGTATTTCATACTGCAAGGGGCGGATCCGTTCTTTCCATCAAACGTAATTCCGCCGGAAACTAGTGTGTACGAAGAACGCGGTAACGAGCAGTATAAGACAGGACTATTACAAGCAATTGCGGAGATCCAACAGCAAGTTAGATCCTACAATGAGTGCACGCGAACGAGAATGAAAATTGCGTACGACAAGCGGAACGCAGTAGGAAAAGCCAAATACCCAAAAGTAGGAGATCGGGTGTACATGAAATGTCCGGCAGAGAGGAGAAGGACTATGCACTTTAAGTTAACTTGTGAATGGGCAGGCCCTTTCAGAGTTTTAGAGACTAGTGAAAATTCCGCCTTGATAACTAGAATCGGGGAAAACGCAGACCCCATAAGGGTTCAGTTTGACATGTTAAGGGTGGTACCAGTAGAAATTACAGACGATCGTATTGACACAGTAACCTCTAGAGGAAAAAGAGGGAGAAAACCAAACACTAAGATAATTTGTTCTAAAACATTTTTATGTTCCAGAGATGCGTATATCAATGAAGAATCGCAGCCGGGCCATCTACTTTACGAGTGCTTGGATGGCTGTTTGATGAATTCGCATCTGAACGAGATAAGCGGAGTCAAATTCCCCGGCGCATTTGGAAGAGAGCCCGTTGGCACAGTATGGAAGGCCTGGACGGCCATTAGCATATTTGGACGCAGTGACATGGATCTCGGAGAGAAGATAAGGCTGTACCGTAAAGGAGCAATTTATCTCGAGGCGAAGTCGTTGGAAAAGGCTCTACTTCTTGCTTTTGATAAATGCACGACTTGGACGGAATTCATATGCAGTAAGAGCGGTATCAGGAAACATGCACCTGTAAGAAGCTATGACGTCCAAAAGATGTACGACGAGGCGTTAAAAGCAGTTAAACTAGAAATGGCTTTGACGGAGAAGAGTCAGAGACCAAAGAAGCAAGGTCCAGTCGCATTCCTAGCGCCCAGATGCGCAGCATTACTAGAGAAAGATGGGCTGAGGTTCGGAGTCGCGACGAAAATAATCGTGCAATTCAGCCAACTTAGAGAAGAGCTCGAAAAGCTGAAGAGTTGCCGCGTTTGGATTATTGTATGGCCACTAGACGTTAGGAAAGAAGACGAAGCCATCACGGGAGCTGTAGTAGCCTGCAAGAAATATCTGGAAGAAGGAGGGCAGATAGTATCGGTCTGGCCGCCGATAGTCAGTAGCAATGCCCATATATGGAAAGTCATGATGGAATTGTGGTCACTCCTGGACACAACACTGAAAACTTATGCAAGCCCGGATCAGCTCATTACGTTAGCAATCCGCGATCAAGGCGCTCCAACATTCCTCCCCTCCGGGGAGCCGCCGCCGAGGACGCCGGCTCCTCGGAGGAGAGGAATGTTGGAGCGCCTTGATCGCGGAGATCGTGACTTTGGCGGGAAAAGGGCCCGCTTTGACCCTCTCAGCAAGGTATAAATACCGGTGAGTAGCGGGAGCAGGCAGAGCTTGAAGAGAGCGCTCCAGGGAGTTTAAAAGAGCCGTAGAAGAGAGGCGGACCTCCCCCGTTAGATAGAAATAAGCTAGAATACCCTGCTGATAGGGCCAAAGCGGGTCAGAAGGACCCATAGTCGTTGTTTAGTGTTTAAGTTGTTCAAGTTGTTCAAGTTATTGTTGTTCGCTGTTGCCATAAAGATAAATATCTTTATTCTAACCGTGTCCTTATTGATCGATCCGGTGCAAACCGTCAATACCACTAGACAACCCCCTTTACAAAGTGTTTTTCTACCAGACAGTGAAAGAAATAGATCGATCTGAGCAGTGGTCGCCGAGAGCGAGAATTTTAAAAATTTAAGCGATTTTAGGTTACTTAGTGACAGCTTGCGTTTAGACTCTTATAAATCTGGAATGTAAAGGTATGCAATGTTGCGACTTCAAAGGTTTCGTAGAGTAAAAATTGCTCTATCGGACTTTGTCTTGGCCGTACCGATCCATCGAGATACCGCGGAGATTCAGGCCCTTAAAAAAACAAGTAAAAAATCGCTTTTTGAAGTTTGACAGCTTATAACTTCTTCAGAATTGCATGAATCATGTTGCAACTTCACAGTTTGGATTGTCCTCTTCAAGAGCTTTCAGGTAATTTATAATATATGGGGGGTTCAATGATTTTTGCGGCTCTAACCCAGGGTGGAGACCTTTCACCCCAAAGTCTCCATCTCGCCCATGTTAATGTATTGGCCGGAGACCGCCAGTGGAGACTTTGGGATAAAAAGTCTCCATCCCCGGGCATATGCCTTGAGAGGCGCGAGACCCCCACATATTATATATCATTTGAAAGCACTTGACAAGGAGAATCCGACTATAAAGTCGCAACATGAGTTGCGAGCTGTTGAAGTTCAATAAGCGGTTTTTTACCTGTTTTTCAAGAGCCTAGATCTCGGCGTTACCTCAATGGATCGGCACGGCTAAGGCATAGTCCGTTAGAGCTGTTCTACTCTACAACTATAAAGTAGCAACATTGCACGCCTTCAAATTTCAGATTTAAAGGAGTGTAAACGTCAGTTGTCACTAAGTAACTTAAAATCGCCTAATTTTTTGAAATTCTCGTTCTTGGCGGCCACTGCTCAAATCGATCTAATTCTTTTACTATCTGGTAGAACAACACTTGCCTTTCAAAACCTACGAAATCGCAATTGCACATCTTCAACCACCAGATTTATAACAGTGGAAATTTCGCATGATTTTACGCTATTTTATCATTCAAAATTCTGGTTCTCGGCGGTTACTGCCTGGATCGACCTACTACATAGATATATGCTCTCAATACTTTCTTTTGCATTCTTTTTGCTTATTTTCCTTCTCTTAAGCTTTAGCAAAAAATTTTTTTCAAACCCAAAAGTGAAGGTGGTCTCCGTACCAGCTCAAAAGTGAAGGTAGGCGGAGACTCGGCTTCGACTATCGCACCTTCTCGGACAATGGCATCGGAAAGTTCGCGGCTTTAAAGCGTGTTACATGGCGTACCGCGGCCCTTGAAATTTCAGCCGTGCACTCCGCGGCCCTTGTAAATTTTACTGGGAACGCCGCGGGCAAAGTTGAAATTGGGAAGAGATCATCGGGAAAGTCGCGGCCCAATCACCTCACTCGACGAGCCGCGGGTCTTATCAAAGACCGTACTTCTTACACGCTTTAGGTTGAGGCGCAACCCACGTGGGGTACGCCGCAGTGATGGGGCTACCCTAAAAGTTTGTGAGGCCCGGTAATCGCTTCTCGGGTTTGGTCCTGTATGGCAGTCAAGTTTTTATGCTTACGAAACAAACTTCAGCAGTCGAATGAGTGTTTTATCGAAGACATTAGATGATGTCGACAAATGAGCTAACAAGTTGCTCAATTCGCACTCAAGTCGTTTTCATGAAAGACAATCCAAAAATTTTTTCACTCTTTCTAGGCCTTACAAGTATGCTAATCGGGTCAACTATCGGGCGCTTACAGGATGCGCCGAAGTCACTTATCGGGTCCAATATCGGTTTATACCGGGCAGCTCGCGGCCTGGATGATTTGTGGCCGAGCAAGCACCCGCGAACTTCCCGATGCAGTTATCTGAGTTTGTCTCCAATCCGGAGTAGGCGAAACATTCCAAGTGGAGCAACGCCCGCACCACTACTAGCTCAGCGAGATAAATCAGAATGAAGAGACGCAGATTGCAAAGCGGCGTGAATCATTGCGTAGCGGACTCTTGCCAGTCCGAATTCCGCCTATACCAAGTTAAAAATTACTATAGATTCGATGCCATAACCTCAGTCAGGGCTTGGGTCATCGTTTTGCTTCTTGTGTTTTGAATTGTCTGTCCAACGTGTTCGTGTCAACAAGTCCGTGTTTGTTTACGGGAATTTGTTGGTCTCCTCCACAGCATTGATTTTGCTCGGGTTTGGCTATGCTTTGACGTTCTATATACCTATTTCATTGCCAAATAGGTGTCTCGCAGTTCTCAAGATGCCAATATTGATTTATAGCAGAAGTAGACATAAAAGACCTCAATGACAACATTGAATGAGGTCCGAAGGCTCAACAATTCGAGTTCAGGTTGTCGTTTTGCTTCTGCAAAATATCAGTAAATTAAAAGTAAAGCAGAATGATCTGTTGTTAAAGGCAGTGTCCGGGCAAAAACTCGATTTTGAGATTTTGTGCTCACCCGGGCCTATTCGCTATGCTGAATCCGAAAATTCACATTGGAGAGCGCGAAAACGACGAAAAAGGGCTTTAACACTGGAGGGAAATCAGCAAGTGGCCGGGGTCTTCCCCACTGTGAATTCACGCTTCCAGCTTCCAGAGCAATTTTCTCGAATCCGTTAGCCGCCCTAACATCGCTACATCAAGTGCAAACGAATGACTTGGAACCGGAATCAAAAAGATTGCCCCCGAAGCTGGGAGCGTGAACTCACAGTGGGTAAGACCCCCGCCCACTTGCTGATTTCCCTCCAGGTTGAGCCCTTTTTCGTTGTTTTCGCGCTCCCCAATGTGGATTTTCGGGTTCAGCATAGAGGCCCGGGTAAGCACAAAATCCCAAAATCGAGTTTTTGCCGGACACTGTCTTTAAGCAACCATAACAGAGATTTTGCGACGAATGCAAAAAAACTGCTGCCAAGAGACCGAAAAAACCTATTTGCTTATACGGCGTCGCACACCGTCGCGTCGTCGTGAATCAGCCTGCGCGCGGTACACAATGCGCTTTATAGAGTAATTTTTGAAGAATATGGAGTAGCTAGTCAAGTCTTTATTTCGCAGCAGGAACATTTCTTGATATTGTAGTCAAAACAAGTTTTTCACAGATGTATTAGGTTGTTGCATAAGTTCTGTCCGATTTGAATTTTTGAGTCCAAAATGTCATGAGTTCTTTCAAACCAACTTGTTGAGCAATTCCTTAGCTACTAGATACATATTAAATTCTGCGAAAACCCGTGTTTAGAAAAAAGCAAGAACTCAAAAACTTCACAGCGTTTTTCTGCATACCTGTCTTTTTCGACGTGGCAATGCTCTATTATGAGAATTAATAGGCATCTTGTTTAAGAATGGATGGAAAGAGAATTTTTCGCAGATTATTTTGCACCATAAAGGAGCCCATAGGGTCTGCGTTGCCGAGAGATTTTTTTTGTCTTAACAAAAAATTAGCCACTTTTTGACCTCGCTTCAGCGCATGTGTGCTTGCCTATTTACGAGTTATGAAGATCTTACAATTGACGTGAGCGCCGAAAAAGAATTGATGTATGGGCCCTGCTAGCTCTTGCTTTACCCTAACACCTCCAAATTTGAAGTTATCGATTACTTCTATTCGCAGAAAGTTATAGCTTGTAAAACATCTACACAGAAAATTAATGTTTGACAATAAATTTTACTAGCATGACGTTTTATTTATGAAAATGAACTTATGTGTATGTTAGCCTATTACACCCTTTCGCAACCAGATAAAAAATTTGACTTGAAGGGCGCATTGTGGAGATTTCCTCGCAAGAACATATTTCTAGGGTAAGAACGTACCTTGACTACTCAGAGTTTTTAGGCTTGAAATCTCCTTACTCTAAGAAAATTATTGAAACTTGATATGCTCTAGAAAACACAAGAAATGCACTTTTTAATGGTGCTAACAATACCGCATTAGAGACAAAATTCTCTTAAAACAGCTGCTTCAAACATAATGCAAAAAAAATCGGACAGAACTTATGCAACACCTAATATGTTGAAGTAAGTTTGGTTTTTGGGCAGACTCTTGGCACTGAAATGTACCACATTAACGGGGAATAAGTTTCCACTCATGACGAGCAAAGCGGGAACACCAGTACATGAAGCACGCAAGTACTTAAATGGGACACAAAGCAAGTACATAATTTGTATTCATAAATCTGCAAAGTCATCGTATATTAACATCAGAATACACCCAAAATAAAAAATGTGTGGATATCCTCCTTGCTTACATGTATTGTAAATACATTCTAGTTTGCCTCAGCAGAAATGTGTTTTTCTAGGCTCTTTTCAATCAGCTTTCTTTTTCGCAGATGTTTTTTTACAAGACAATCTCGCAAATGACTTATAAGCTTCTTTCAAGCCCATTCTAACATAATTTTCATTTTAAAGGTTTCTAAGCTCAGTTGCTGAAATCTTGCACAATTTCAGAACTTAGACCCAAGTTTCATTACATCTACTTTCGACTAAAAATCCTCATTTGACAACAATCTTTTGAGCATAGCTTATTAGCGGAATTCGTATAGCTTACATAACTGTAGTTGCGATTGTTGTAGTTTACGATCTCCTCTAAAAAGAAAAATGTTTAAGTACCTAGATAATAACTCGGACTAGCTGCGGTCCATCCTGCCTTGCCGGGCGGCCCGCGAGACTTAAATTTTGGGCGTGGTCTTACTGCGGGCAATCGGCGTGCCTTCGATACCAAGCTCGCAGGCGGCGAACCTTTCACCCGGCAGCGACGGGCCATCTCTTTGAGCGGGCGGCGGCGTGTCAACATTTTCATAGCCCTTATCTTGCATCATTCTACAATACTCTCATTGGTGTGGTGTTTATTTTTTTTCAACGCTGTTTCCATGGCTTGGTGGCCATCATAGCTGTTAGCGATTATGAATTGGACGTTGTCAGACCAACGATGGACCTAATGATCACATGAAAAAAACAACAACGTAGAAATAGAAAATGAAGATATCTTTGATGCGAAAAGATGAGTTGTAATTCACTGACTGACTCGTGGCATCCTTCCGGAAAATGTTCGACGGCAACAGTTGTGCTGTTTACAAAGTTTGAGTTGACAAGTAAAATAAATATAAAGTGGACGAAGTTTGGAGTAGGAACACGCAATAAATATAAAGGATGTTTTACTTATACCTGATGTGTATTCGCATAGATCGTCACACTCCTGGATATCTGACTGGAAATCGACCATGTTGATTCTGCGACACTTTTTACATGGCTCGATTTCCACAAAAATTTGGGAATTGTATGTACTACTCTATTTTCTTTCAGCAAATTTCTCCATCGTATGGTCCTCTACCGAAAATAAACTAAATTTGCTTTGATTACCACGGATAATTCCTACCTTGTATCTTACGTAGTGAATTACATATAACTATCTTAATCTGTGTTGTATTTCTTGTAGTATGAGTGCATGGGCTGTTACTTGTACGTTTTTTCAATAAATTGACCATCAAAGTATGTAGCAAATTAGATTGTGTGTTGCAGTGGCAACAGGCTGTAAAACAGTAGAGTTCTGTAAACAGCGGGTGCTATAGGCCGGTAGACGGAAAGAAGTGCGATGGTCGCCCCCTAAAGGTAATGTCGACTCCCCAACTTTGGCGAGGCGGGACCGTGATTTTCACCAAAGATCGATGGATCACGTATGCCTCAGCACAGGGCAACCGCAACGCAAGGCACGCTAGCGCAGCTCCGCCTCGCCAAAGTTGTGGAACCGCTCATACTTCGCTCGCCCGCTTTGTTATCTCTAGCGGGCGGGCGGCATGCCTTCAGAGGAGGGCAGGCGAGAGGCATGATCGCTCGGCCGGTAGAGGTACTGCGCTCGTTCGGATTATTGTCTGAGTAGGTTTATGCATGTAAGCTCAAGTGTATGATATTTTGTTGACAGTGTTTGCAAATACCTTCAGATGTTTAGTGCTTAAGAAATCCGAAAATCTTAGAGTATGGGATAGGAGTCTGCTACAGAAACGCATAAAAGTGATAACTTGGAGATAATCCTTTTTCTTTCTGCAGTTGCGAACACGCTCGTTTTTGCACTAGCTCAATTTAACATATACATGTGGAAATTGAGAGAAGTATGATTGAAAAGTTGCAATGCTTTTACCAACCATGGGCTCCTCTACAGATGTATTAGGTCGTTCCAAAAGTTCTTGCGCCGCATTTTCAAAAAATCGTAACTTCCTTGCCACTCAATGAATTTTCTTGAGTTTAATTTTGTTTGAAAGACGAAACTCTTTTCTTTACAGCATGACCTTTGCCATGGATTGGCATTGCAAAGTTCGAGAACTAGAAGCAAGTGAATGAAATTACTCAAGATCGGCATTTTTCAAGCTGGATCGCTAGAAATTCTGCAAGTGTTTTTATTTGATAAAGAAAATTTTGCACATTACAGTATTACCTGTCTTATGATTTGAAACGAAGAAAATCGAGAGTTAGAAGCAACTAAAGAAAATTTTTTCAGTTTTGCAATTTTTGAACATGCTTAAAAAAGCCTAAAAACATTACAGAAAAGATGGGAAAGTCATGAACATGGGTTTTGTTGCCTTCTCTTCCTAGCTGAGCAAAAATCGTGCCAATCAAGAACAATTTTGATTTTTGCAATAATACGGAATTCCGGGTCTGCGTTTTTCAAAAAAATCAAGATTGCTCTAAATTGGCACGATTTCTGCTCAGCTAGAAAGAGGAGATAACAAAACCCATATGATTCCCGTCTTTTCTGTGACGTTTTTGAGCTTTTTTGAGCATGCTCAAAAGTTTTTATTTGCTTCTAATTTTCGGTCTTCCTTGTTTCAGTTTATGAGGAAAGTACCAGTAATGTGCAAAATTTTCTCTATTAAATAAAAAGACTTGCAGAATTTTTAGTGATCTAGCTTGAAAAATGCCGATCTTGATCTTGATTTCATTCAATTGCTCCTAGCTCTCGAACTTTGCAATGCCAATTCATGACAAAGGTCCTGCTTTAAAGAGAAGAGTTTCCTCTTTCAAACGAAATCGAACTCAAAAAAAACCTTTCGGAAGTTTTCTATTTTTTTCTTCTACCTGTTGTGAAATCACGTAAAATTAAGATAGGCAAGAGCTTCAAAAACTATTCAACGCAGCTTTTTTCTCCTCTGTTGAGCAGCATGAATCTGATCCAGTTAGTTTGTGGCAGGGTCAAGCAAAGGATGTGGCACACGATCGCTGGTTACGACCCCCCCCCCCTGATTGCTGTCTTAATAAGACCCCCCCCCCCCCCTGAACTATATACCTAAGATAGCATTACCAGAGTTGAGAAAGAGGTAGGCACAATTCCTTCGAAACCCCTTCCCCCTCCCATGAAAGCCCTCAAACGATCCCTTCTTCCTCCTCTTAACCTCTGGACCTCAAAGTGTGACATTCTGAAGGACATCATCTTTTTCTAGAGAGTTTTCAGATTTCTAACAAGGAAAGGATACTTGGTGACCGTGGCCTTCTACAATGAAGCTTATATCAATAAATGCATCTTGAAACGCTGATTCCAAATCTGCCTTTGGAATCTGCTGTGCGCTCTTCCGAAAGAAGTTATAATCATTTCTTACCACCAAAATTTGCACTGTTTTGTTGACAGAATTCAACAATATCTTTAGAATGGTCACTTACACACTCCAAAAAAGCGTCCAAATAAAATAAAGCCTTACATTAAGCTCACAAAAACTGTCTCGGATTTATCCGAGTCTAGAAAGCTTGAATACTGACGATTCTAACCGCCTAAATTTAGTGAAACTAACATGGAAAAAAGTCCATAACCTCGTTTAGAAAAACGCACAGCAGATAATGAATATAGATTTGGAATCAGCGTTTCAAGGCGCATCTACTAGTATACATATCAGTGCAAAAAGCCACGGTCACCTAGTATCCTTCCCTTGTAAGAGCTGTACGCCCGATTTTCTGTGACTGCACTTTACAATCACACGTAATTTGACGGCTGATTTTGATCTGAATGGGCATATTGAAAGGGCTATAATTTTCTTATGGGTGGGGCGTTCGGCTCCAAATTTCCAATGTAGCAAGAAGAAGCTATGTACTCAATACTCATACCAGCAATGGAGCGCTTTCTGGATTTTGAAGGCAAGTTAAGGGGGTGCGGCACACCCCCTTAAAAGCTGCGGCAGCCGCAGCTTTTAATGGGGTGTGCCGCACCCCATTAACTATATCAAACAACATTTTTAGCGGACAGTATTTACATGAATCGATAACTTAACCTTGTAGATTCCATAGAACTGTCTGGAGCCTGATTTGTCTTCTTAGCTCTAAGTAATATTTGGTGAAAGCACAGCGATCAAAAGCGAAAACTGAGAAAAACGAGATTTTGGTTGGCTTCTAATTCCACAGTTTGCAGGTCTTCTGAAACGGGATTCCTGAGATGGACAAAGAAGGAGCAGTGCTTTGTCTTGAGTGCAAAAATGGATAGCTGATTCACCTTTGAAACAAAGTTAACCATGTTGGAATTTGACCCATTCATTTAGGTAGCCTAATGTTTTGAATCTTCAGAATTCGTTCACACTTTGTCTACAGGGGTTAATTGACATGCTAATTATGGATGGGATACGAATTATTACTGGTTAGTTAGTTAGTTATTTAGTTATTACTATTATCAGATTACCCAACTACGACCCCCTCCCCTTTTGACTCTTCAATACGACCCCCAGGTGTGGCGTGCCGCACCCCACGCTTGACCCTGGTTTGTGGTTACTGAAAGAATCTCCAAAATTAAACCTAATTTTATCTATTCTTTTAGCCATTCTTAAGAAATTTGATCTCAGTCGGGAGAGCTTCGATAACAGGTAGGTGGAGTAATGCAGATGTTTTTTGGTCATTCAGTTAACTATTTAAAATTTTACAAGGCAATTTTTTTCCGAAAGGCTTCTTGCAGAGTTTTGTCACACACGAATGCATCAAACATTGGAAAGTTTTAGAAGTTGTAAGTTTCAAAAGTAGATCTTTGCCGACATTAACTACACAGCAAACAAGCGTTTACCGCTCTAGAATATCAAATTTCGCAATTCATGTCAAGCCTGAAGCGCGCAAGTATAAGAATTCTGATGAATTCGTACTCGAAGCCTCCAGAGAGTCCAAATAAAAAGTACTAGTTAGGAGAATTTTAAAGCAGCATCGATTGACTTGTATCGATGGTTGAGTTTTAGAGGCTTGTTTTGACGAGAAAATTCAATAGTACGAAAAAGCCGTCTAGAGATGCCGAAATTATTATAAATCATTTTGTTTCGTCCATCATCTTTTAGCAAAGCTCTTCCAAAAAATGAGGTAAGAGAACTGAAAACTTGCTGAAACTGACAGTTGATGCCAATTTTCGAAATGCCGGCGATTTTTGACCATAGGAGTTGCCAATTTGAAAGAATAATTGCTCAAAAAAGACATCGAGTATTTCTTAAAACGGATGCCTGTCTTTACTCTACAGCGTTTATGACAATTTGAAAACGCTTTCGAAATGACCTATTACAATTATAAGCTAACCAGAAAGGATCTGTGATTTTTAGTTGTCAGCTTCTCGGGAGGAACTACAAGGATATTCTTTATGGAAGCTGTCAAAAAGGTACAAAATTTGAACCAAACCATAAGTATACAATTATTGCGTTAAGATAGTACTAGTGCGTATTTTCAAGCAATGTTGAGAACATTTTTTCTGAGCTTGACTTACTATCGACTGGCTCTACGCAGACTGCAGTAAAGCTTTGGATGCATTTCACGACTTTTCACAGTAAAGGGCATTCGTGATGTTTGAATCAACATTACCGAACTAGTTTTACACTTGCTAATATTTCACTTGCACAAAGAATTACGTTGCATCCATAAATTTCGTTAATGGAAGTGTTCTGAAGAGAAAAAAACGAATTTTAGAACCAGCATGTAGTGGGTAGCTTTTGTTGAAAAGCCATGAATTCTGACCATTTGCTTGCCAGCATATAAATATACCCTCCCTCATCTTAGTGAAAGAACAGCAGTCAGAGAAAAAGTCTTTTACTTGGCGAAGCAAAGACCAGCAACAACGATCATTTCTTCTTTTTTCTTCAACTCTATTAGAGTGGGTCGCAGAACTGTCCACACCCATTTGGTACCGTAAATTCAGAACCTTCGTTGTTCCTGCAAATTTTTTACTGTTAGTTTTACGGTCATAAATTCGATAATGAGCTATTACTCCATGAAGCAGCGACTGGTGTAAACGCAAGATACTATGCTCCATTTGTAAAGGGGTCTCTGTGAGCAGCCTAACACAAGTGTTCCAGAGTTCCCGAGAATCTGTAATCATCAGTTTGGTATGAGAAGTATAAATAAACACCCATACCCGAGTCAAGAATTTTCTAACTGGACCTTCTCTTCCTACAAGTTTGAGGATGGCCTACAATTCAGACGCAGATACTTAAGAATAATATCATTTACGAACACAATACCTCCGTAAGCGCCATCCCGGGTTCGTCCTGTTCTACGAACTGCCTCGTCACTTTGATACACGGTCTGCAGAAAGGACATTTCGGTGCTTTCAAAGTTAGTCCTTCCTCGTAATCCTAGAAAACGAGATACATTACGTATCTATGCTGGTATTCGACTCACTATTTTAGCAGGAGAAGAGGACGAGTTCCTGAAATTATATTGGATGTAGAATAAAGTAAACCATAACACTTGCAAAAATGAGGGAGTGGATTTATATGAGCTTATTGGAGTGGAAATTTGTTTTTCTCACACCTTTGGTATGGCAGTAAGTTGTCAGAAGTTCTACCCGTTTTTGTACCTCTTTTTGATATGTTAGACTTGAAAGAAGCATTACGGATGTAGAATTTTCCTTTTTTTTTCTTTTTCCATGATATTTCAAGCAAGCGACGAATTTTTGAAGACATGTGTCAATATATCTTGCACCTTCAATATATCTCAATTACGTATGATACTGCCAAGGATCTGCTGAATGTAACGAAATTTGGTATCTACAATGATCGCTTTTGAAAGGAGTCATGGTGGACTGATTTTGAATTCAGAAAACGTATAGACTTTTGTAAAAACCAAATATTATTTGCTGTTTCGACAGTGCCATCATTGACAACTGTTAAGTGGTTAGCCATTGCCTGCAAATACTAAAAATTTATCTTTAGTATAGTGTGTAGAGACTTGAAGTTTGATGTTTGACATGGAGGAAGAATGGAATACCTGCTTGCAATCAACAATTAATCTGGATCATTGTGCGTACTAACAAGAAAATGGTCAGAAGTCGAAGTGGCCAAACCAAACAAGCTGCATACCATTCGATGCAGCACAAAATACTGATTCTAAATCTGTCTTCCATATCTGCAGAGCGCCTTCGTAAGCGAAGTTATGAGCAACTTTATTACGAAAGAACCGTATACAAAAATTGCAAAATTAGGCACATTATTGCACTTTCAGCTCAACTCTAGGTACGGGTCATATGATGTGACCTAGTTGCATGTTTCGGTCCAACACTAAGCCAAGAATGGCTCGTACGGCCAAGTTTGCACTTTACATGCACAATTTCTTAGCAAGTTTATGGCCTTCAACGGCTTATAATTTCGTCCACAAAAGCGCTCTGCAGATAAGGAAGACAGTTTTAGAGTCAGCGTTTTATGCTGCATCTAATGGTATGCAGCTTGTATGGGTTGGCCACTTCGACTTCTGACCATTCCCTTGTAAGGTGTTTGAACCATTCACTTCAAAATATTGTCCAGGTTAACAGGGGATGGTAAGACTTTGACGCAGTGCGAGAGCATGGCTCCCAACAGATGCAACAGTTCAATTCCGATCGAAAAAGGTAGATTCTGACGAGAAATTCGCTTTGAAAAAAGGGTATGGTACTCTAATCCCGTCTTCTTCACAAGTTTTGACATATCAATCCTGTATACTCAATGTATTAACCACTTTAAAACTTGTCAAGCAAGCGGAATTAGCCCTTTTCCCGAAGCGATTTTTTCATTTCAGTATCCACCTTTTGCGGTCGGACTTGGGCTGTCGCATTAGTTTGGAACTGTGCTCTCGCACTGCGTCAAAATCTCACCACCCTCCAGTTGATATGGATAATGCTTCCAAGTTAGAAGGGGATGTACGTAACAGTTTTTTGAGCTCGATCCTTATCTTTGGTAATCGTACAAAGTGTTCTCAAATACTGCTTCTAAATCAATGCTTAAACTTCGCATCATTTTCACTATCCTTATTTTTGAGCCACTCTTTCTGTCACACAGCTGTTAAAGGAGACAACACGAGAAAGTCTATTACATTACCTAGAATCGCTATGTTAGTACCAAAGGTGGGCTTTATTGCTGGCAAATCTTTAATAGTTTGAGCTAAACATTATGAAGATGGAAAAGGAAAATCAAAATGCCGGTTTTAGTGAGCGTTTGTAGTTTTACGTTACATGAGAGATTTTTTGTGAAGTGGTAGAAGCTAATTTGCAGATTAGTTAAAGTTTTCTTTGCAAACATATTACGGTTTGTAGCCTTGTGGCCTGCTCTGTTATAGTCAGTTATAATAAAAATGCATTCTTGGCAACTTGTATCTCTGGCCAGGGTTCGGCACGAGGTAGTTCTGGTAATGTTTTGGAAACGAAGTCGCGGTTAACTTCGCAACATATGTAAATACGACATGCTCTTGAACGAATCAAACATAAAGACAAGAAGATATCTAAGTTGGATGTCTCCGGCGCGCACCACCGCGCGGTTAGAGCAAGATTGCCAAACCATTCAAAATTTTGGAGGGCGCCGGACACCGCCGGCTGTAATCAGGCGAGGAGGAGGAGTGTTTGAAATGTTTCAAAAACTAGTTTGTAAAGTTTCGCATGTAAATTGAATCATGCGAGAAATAAAAATTATGTAAAAAGAGGGAAACATATGTTTTTATATAGTCTCCTCAGGTTCTACAGAAGGCTCAAAAGCCACCTAACTCTAAAATAATTGCCACTCTCTAGTTCAGTTAACCTTTCTATGATTTTTATACATAGTCCTGAATCCCTACTTCGGTCATATGGTTTCTTCTCGCCGTAAACAAACTTTTTGTTATCGTGGCGCATTTCTAAAATTCTGAGCATATTGGAGCGGAAAGTTGTTCGCTTTGCAGAGAATGGGATCGGTAACGCAGCAGAGCATTCGCGACTTCTCCAGAAGGTGAATAGAGATAGAATTTAAGAGAAGGGAGGAGGGGGGATTGTGGGTATGTGGGGTGAAAGTTCAGGCGACAAAGGCGATGGGATAAGTCTTGCTTCTAAGAACGAGGGCCGCAAAAATTCGTAGGATTGATGGATGTAGATTTAGCTACTTCTCGAATTTTTCCGACTGTTTGATTCGTATACAAATTGAGTTTTCGATGGAATTGCGTGATCAGAAGGTTACTTGAGATAATTCTTAAAGCTACCGAGATTCCAATTTTGCACGAAGCTATGTCAATCTCTACATGTACTCACACCAAACTGAAATATGCATTTTTTTCAGGGCCACCAAATCCAGCAAAAACTGTTGCATTTGTTTTTTTATCTCCAAAACGGTATGCTGCTTGCTCCGTGAGCCAGTGTGCCAAGCACCGTCTCTGGCAGAATTTACAGTGTATTTAAGCATTTCAGCTAGGTTTGTAGTAAAATATGCATAAATCTCTCATATACCATCGCTATGCCTGCCATAAAAGTAAAGTTCGACGTGGTGTCTGGGAGAGTCTGTCACATCTCTATAAAAACTTATGCTGAATGGAAATTGTACGTCAAGAATCAGGACCCTGCAGTGATCGTATTGCCTTGAAGCGCAGCAAGTGTGATACAAACCACAACTGTGCAGCGATGCGGTATCATGCAATGTTTAATGTTTCTTTCACAAAACTGTAGGGAAAAAATAAAGTTCAAAAACAAGATCAAAGTGCTTTATGCAATAAAGTTTGAGCATTCCTTTGAATGCCAGCCAAGATTGGTGATCATTCGTGTCAGCGAGCGGCACGGAACCTCTGTGTTCAAGTTAGTGGCTATTTTGGGAAGATTTGAGTGAGGAAATGCAAGCAAGAGTAAAACTCATACAGGCTGCCTCAAAAGTGTACGCATTTTTTAACCGCTTATATTTCTTTTCACCAAAAATAGTTGCTCAGCGACAAGTAATATGTACATACTAAGGTATGAAAAGCTGGCATCAGCTTAGATTTACAGTTTAATGCAAATTACCGAACTGTCTTGATTATTGTATAGTAACGGTAGGAATTGCAGCATACAGGCCATTGTGAAATAGCTCATTGCGAAAGAAGTTACAAAAATCTGGAAGGTTCTGCAGCAGTTTCAACCTGTTAATTTGTTTACACAGCCATTTTGAATGGTTTGAGTAGTTTAGTTACATATGCTTAACTGGGCATAACTAAAAAAAAGTCTTGCGACAAAGTGCAAATTTCATATAAATAGTTGGCGACTCGAGTTGGCTTAATGGTAAAATTTGCAGCTTACTCGATATTCTTTCTGGAGAGGAATAAAGCCTTTGCTGGGTCAAGACTGTTTTCAAAAGTCCTACCGTATCCTACAGCAATGAAGGAGTGGGTGATTTCACTACATTGTGAGTCTAAGCTAAAACCAGTTTTGTAGATGTTACTCAAAGCTAGGCAGAAGAGTTTGGACCTGCCTAAACAGGAGCGAAAAGTCATGACAATTATAACGTTGTGCTAGTGTGTGTGAGAAAATAGACAGAAGACAAAAAAGAGAAAAAAGACATGTGAGAAAATACTTGATAGTTTTTTCAAAATAATTGGGTCACTTCACCAAGCTACAACTTGTGTTCGCGCACCAATCCCATTTTGCTCTGTCGAGCCCAGCGGGCGAAGCCAGGCATACTAGCCGGTAGATGAATAAGTTTTTCCAACATTCGAATCGTTATTGGATTAGCAGATACATCCTATTTTATTCGCATTGATGAACTCGGGAATCAAATCATGCCTTTTGCATCATTGGAGGAATAGGTTTAACTTGTTGTAATAGGGTGACCAGCTCGTCCGATTATAGTGATGTATGTCGGGGATGAGTAGTGTGCCGGCTTATGTTCGGAGTATAGGATAGGGTAAGCCGCTGTGGCGGCTGGTAGTAGCCTGACCCCCTCAAGGACGGTTTCTTTGCATTAATATTCATGGTTACGGTTCATTATCTCGCTAAAGCCTTAGTAAACAGGCGAAATCTTGTGAAGTGCGCTTGTTCCGCTCACACAAATACCGCTGTGACGTGATGCGCGCAATAGCTGGAGGTAGGAGTTAGAAGTAACTGGTAAATAGGGCCCTGGTGTTAAGAGCAGACCATTAGGACATCGTGAAAGCCTCCCAAAAACATTATCGCAAGCTGTCATCTTAACTAATACAAAGGTACACTTATTCTTCTACCTATCTGGCCGTCAGTTCGCTCCTGCACGCCAATGTAAGACAGCAATATCACTGACAAAGACTTCATAGCCCAGACCCCCACTTTGCTTATCTGTAATGAGATGAAAAAGAGATTGTGTACTTTATATCTTGATGAACACAAATCGAACATTGGTGGAAGATTTATAGGACGCATTTGGTGCTCAAGTATTGCATCCATTGTCAAGGCCTCTTGTCTATTATATTTGCGTAAATGAACGATAGGAGACTGTACCAAATGAATTAACTTCCATCTTCGATCTCCAAAGTTCCGCTTACATGACGGAAACAAAAACTATGTATGCATCACAGTTCTGGAGTATTTCAGGAGGCACAATAAAGGGTATCAATACTGTTCCACCCCTATGTCTACGATTTTCCATTGGAGCACTGCTTCAATCGCGTCTTCAATTCGCCGTGCAATAAGGCTTTCAAACGTTTACTTTTCAAAATTTTCGAAAACAGTTCAAAAGAGCTTCTTGAGA
This sequence comes from Cylicocyclus nassatus, assembly GCA_958299035.1. NCBI lineage: Eukaryota > Metazoa > Nematoda > Chromadorea > Rhabditida > Strongylidae > Cylicocyclus > Cylicocyclus nassatus. The sequence continues at coordinate 70,453,504 of CATQJL010000112.1, forward strand.
GCTTTTCGATTGATAAGCAGAAAACTTTTTTAGTTTAAACACTGCATTTAAAAACTTGTAATCCGACTACAATCGAACTTGTTTAGATTTGAGGGATGTGATTCAGCATTTTGCTCCAATCTCGATCAGCGCAAAAGATAGAAGAAAAGATGCAGTCAAATAATCTCTTTCATATTTTGTTTTAAAATACATTCCTTGCAATCAAATCCTGGCAAACTAATCCCCTTCAGAGTGCCACAAGTTTAGAAAAGGGTGGTCTGTACAGAAACTTTTCAGGGACTCACCAGTAGGTGGCGAAGGCTGCATTGAGGGGTAGAATCCCATCGCTGCCTATTGTAATCACTTTACTACCACTTCCACCAAAAGGTTCTGCAAGTATTATGAATTGTTACGACTCAAACGGTCTACATATGTTTACAAATTTATACCTGCTGGTTTATCCGTTTTAGTTGCCCGTACCTAAATGCAAGAAAACCCATTCCACGTAAAACATAAAATGCTCAATCAGATCTACAAAACAAGCATCTTGTAAGATTCAGGGTTTTTAAATACAAAAAAATATAATACCAATACACTCTGCAGAAAGTTAAGAATTTATGTAGAGCTAAATTTTCTTTCAAACTAACCAAACTAACGAGGTTTTCTTCAAAACTTTGCAATTTATTTCGTGTGAATCGCCTTTTACTAAGGCAACAAAGAGACAAGCAAATCCAAGTACGCGTATGGGTTTCCATGAGTTCGCATCCTTGACAAAACGTACAAGAATATGGTCTAACGCTACTCATACTTCTATTCTGACAGGGCGAAATAATCTTTCATTCGAGGTGTTAAGTTGAATTTGCCACTTCTAATGGGCTTTATGATATTCTGGCTTATAATGAGGGAAACATAAGTGACTGCGATCAAAATGATGTGGTATTGCAATATTTCTTGGCAGAGAGTTACTGGAAGTGGATTGCAAAAAACATGCACAATTCCATCAATACGAAACTAATCTGAAATGAATTTTTTTATCGACTTCTTTATGACTATCAATCTGCCACATGAAGCCAAAATTACCATGAATGTCCTATTCATAAGCAGTACCATCTACAACTCTATTAAGCAAACTTTTGATTAATTGCTCGGAAATTTCCTTAAAAGTAGTAACAATTCCTACATATCACCGATGTGTTAGTTGTTCAATAATGTGAAGAGCGCTCGTTCAATGACGAAGAATTGTCAAAAAAAGAAAAGAAATTTGAATAACGTAAGGGAAAATTTTCAAAGCTTTCAGAAGCCGACTGCAACTTCGTTTCGAACAAGAAAACGACTTATTCTAAGCCCTGTACTTTTCGCGACCGCAAACAGACAAAACTACAACACGAAAACACGGCAAAAATGCTGCGCAACATCTGCTTAGGAAAATAGCAGCAAAGTTAAAGTCAATGAGTGGCAGTGACGGCCAACCTTATACGGACCACTACTCTTTTCGTCCTCATTACGGCATATTTGCAGATCAATGTTCCTTGAAAAACTAGAGAATTTGAGACCGCCGTCAAAAATAGAACCTGCTAGATCTGCTTCCGAAGAAAAATATGCTACAAACATCAGAACTTCACTTTTGCCAGCCCGCCATAATCAATGTACCGATCACAACATATTCATTGCTTGCTTTCTCCAAAAATTCTCTCTTGCACTTCGTCGTTTTGCGGCTTTCATCACTCCCGACACGATCCGTGTAGCTCAAGAAGACCACTAACCTACCAAGGAAAACAATGTAGTACATTTGTTTCCATTCTGCCATATGATTTCCTTGCTATTCTGTGTTTCATACGAGGTAGCCGGCAATGTTTTGGCGCATACCGTAACCTCCCACCTCCGCAGCCGCGCTTCGTTCACACCCTTTCGAACAGCTTTTAATCTACGTTTTTTTTTCATGTAATTTAGTTAAGCGAACGGTAGTAAAAGTTTTTCGCCTAATATTATTCCATAGAAGTAAAATAACGCCAAGTTTGCTTGCACAGTTGGCAATGTTTACGACCCACAGCATCGTTGATCATTCCACCTTCTCATTCTTACTCAAGATTCTAATTGCCAAAATCATTGGCACCAGGGCAGCAGTGCTGAGTAGAGAAGTATGACCCCGGAATCAAAACCACGTTATTAGTATCTGCAAAACTCCACTCTCTAGCACCATTCGACAATAACACTTGTATAATTATTATGATAGGATACACTTACCAAAATAACCACCGAAACATAAGCTAATAAAGAACTATGGTGCCAAGAATTCTAACCTTTCCTTTCGGAGTGATGTTGGGACCGGTTCCTGTAAGTCACCTGATTGTGACGTTTTAAACTAGCAACGTATCAAACCAACCTGCTGATGCCTCCGCTGCACGTGCCGTTCCCTAAATGCAAAAAACACCATTCCACATAATGCACAAAATGACGTAATTACATTTATAAAACATGCATCTTGTAAAGTTTGACGAGTAGATGAAGGTTTTTGGATAGAAAAAATTTATATTACCAGTAAGCTCTGCAAAAAGTTGAGAATTTATGTACAGCATTATCATAATTTCCTTTCCTTTCAAAATAGCATCTCATAAAATTAACGAGATTCTCTTTAACGCTTTGCATTTTATTCCAAGTGAGCCGCCTTTATTGAGGCATCAAAGAGACGAGCAAATTCAAATGTAGGTTTCTTTGGGTTTGTATTCTTGACGAGACCACGAATATGGTCCAACGTTATTCATAACTCTATTCTGACGGGCCGGGATAGTCTTTCATTCGATGTGTTAAGCTAAACCTGCCACTTCAAATGGGCTTTACAGGATATTCTGGAATATGATGGGGAAATCATAAGTGAAGCTGCTATCAAAGTGATGCGGTATTGTGATACTTCCAAGTAAAAAGTTACTGGAAATGAATTGCAAAAAACATGCACAATTTCCAATCAACACGAAACCTTTTCGGAATAAGATTTTCTCAACGATTTCTTGTTTATAATTATTCAATCTGACGCATGAAGCCAAAATACTATGGATCTCATTTTCATAAGCAGTATGAGCAAATTGTTGGGTTATGCTATGAAATTTCCTTGAAAGTAACATTAGCTACAATATGACCGACCGGTGTACAGTGATCCGATGACGTGAACGCTGGTTCAAAGAAGAAGATATGTCAAAAAGAGAAATAAGAGTAAGGTGAGGGAGAATTTTTGAGTCTTTCAGAAGCTGATTAAAACTCCGTTTTGAAAAAGAAAACGACTCGTGCTAAGTTCTGTACTTTTCGCGACCGCAAATAGACAAAACTACAATACAAACACACGGCAGAATGCTGCGCAACTTCCGCTTAGCAAAACTAGCAGAAACAAAGTTAAAGTCAATGAGTGGTAGTGACGGCCAACCTTATATGGAACACTACTCTTCTCGTCCTCACTACGACATATTTGCAGATTAATGCTCTTTTAGAAACTTAAGAATTTGAGACTGCCGTCAAAGTCAAAACTTGCTAGATCCGCTTCTAAAGAAGAATATTCTACAACCCTTCAAAACTTGGTTTTTACCGCCATAGTCAACTACCAATCGCAACTATTCATTGCCTGCTTATTCCAACATTTCTCTCCTGCTATTGTCGCGTCCATTTTGCGAGTTTCAACACTCCCTACACGATCCATTAGCTCCACAACGGCCACTAGTCTACCCAGCAAACTTGGGAAACAGTGTAGCTCAATTGTTTCCATTCTGCCATCTGCTCCGCATTCAGTAGAGATGCATACCGTAACCTCTCACTCCGCTAGCGCGCTCTTTTCACTTTTGGGCAGCTTTTTATCTACGTTCTCTTCACATAAGTTAGCTTAGCGAAAGAGTTAAACTTAAGTAAAAGTTTTTCACTTAATTATTATCTCATAAATTCGCAAAAGTTGGCATGTGTATACAGAACGTCGATTATTCCCCTTTTCATTCTTGCTCAAGATTAATTGCTAAAAGGCATCAAGGCAGCAGTGCGAGAAGCATGACCCCGAATTAAAATTACGTTATTAGTGTTTGCAAAACTCCACTCTAACACCATTTGACAATAATACTTGTATAATGATTAGATAGAATAAACTTACCGAAACAACTATCGAAACGTAAGCCTAATAATGAACTATAATGCCAAGAATTCTAACCTCTTGGTTACTTTCAACCAGCTTGACCACCGAATGCAGGATGACATCTGTAAGTATGAACTGCAACGTTTCAAACCAGCTAGGTATCCAATTCATACCTTCTGATAACACCGGTGCAGCTGCCGTTACCTAAATGGAGGCAGAATCACTTTAACATAAAACACACAGTTTCTTTTGCTCTACAAATCATGTGTGAAAGATTCGGCGATTAGTAAAAATTACTCAAGCAGAAACATAATTATTATATATTAGCATTGTGTTCAGCAAAAACTCGGAAATTTTTTATCAAGTCCATACTATCTTTGCAATTCAGCATCCCTTAAAGTCAACAGGACTCTTTTCAGCAGTGAGGCAAACAAAGAGACGAACAAATCCCAATTGTGTGCTACCTGCGTTTACAGTCTTGACCACGCTTATGAATAGGACGCATCGCTTATCATATGTGTCATGCCATTTTTGACATACGGCCTAGCGATTAAAAACCGGTGAAACTAAAATTTCTCTACTTCAAACGGGTTTTCCATAATCTTTTGGCTTATCATTGAGAAAACATAAGCGAAGCTGAAGTGATGTGGTATCGTGATAATATCTGGCAGAGAGTCAAGTAAAAAACGCTCCTTCATGTAAGAACGAATGTTATTTTGAAAAACAAAGAGACGAAATCGATTAAGGTGTAAAGAAGGACGTCGTGAAGTTTGATGAGTTGAATTTGTTTTTTTAAAAGAGGGGAAGAGGCCGTGCCGAACCCTAACCGTACCTCTCGCGACTGGCAATCGACAAAAACAAGGCAAAAACGCTGTGCAACACCTCTCAGAAGAAACTAGCAGAAACAGAGTTGAAGCCAATGAATGCCTGTGATGGCCAACCTTGCAAGAACGACCCTTCTTCTCCTCACCGTAGCATGTTTGCAAGTCACTGTATACTTGGAAATTAGATACTAAGACATCGCTGAAAATGACACCTGCGAAATCAGCTTCCAAACAAGAATATTGTGCACACTAGGTACATTAGGTACAAATTTGACTTTTGTCATTCCGCCATAAATATACCATTCACAATATTTTCATTGCGAGCTAATATCAAATTCGTCTTCTGCTATTTTGAGTCCGTTGAAGCTTTGCAGAATGCGACACTACCGATAGTGTGCCATTTAGCTCATCAGCAACCACTACTCTACAAAGAAAACTTGCGAAAGTGCGAATTATTTGAATCCATTGTAATTATCAAATTTCCCTGCTGTACCGTGCTTCACACAAGGTCCCTCTCTCCTCCCCCCCCCCCCAATTGACTCGGTATCGGAACATCTCACCTCTTCCTCTCTAGCTTCGTTTCACCCTCTTCTGGTCAAACTCCCTTGTATCTTCACACTCTTCTCGCTTAAGCCATGTAGCGAAATAATAAAAGCATGTCATTTAACAGTTACTGATTAGGAGTAGAGAACGCAACCCCTGCTTGCAAAAGTTGCACTGTATTCGACGAGCCATAGCAGTGTCGTCAATTATTCTACTTTCTAATTCTTACTTAAGATCTAATTGCCGAAATCACAGGCATCAAGGCAGCAGTGCTGAGAAGTATGACCTCGAAATGGAATTACGTTATTAATGTCTGCAAGACTCAACGCATCACTCGACGATAATACATGAAAAATGATTTTGATAGAATACACTTACCAAAACAACGATTGAGCACAGAGCAAACATGCTGACTTGAATTCTTCGCTGTCCAGAAACTGCTTTTATACAGATCATAGTAGCTGTGAAGCAATTGACTAAATCTATTCAAATCGTACTTACGTGTTATTTACAGTATCAGCCTCCTTCATCGACTCAAAGGCGTAACCGTTTGTGACCTGATAAAATAAACTTCTAATTTAGTGCAACACGAGAACACTCCGGTTTCTGGATAAGATTTGGTGCAGTGCGCGAATCATGAGTCTGCAACTTTCACGACAGTAATCACATCACAATTCATAGTATTTGTCAAAAAGGACAGATATCTGGCACATTCTATAAATAAAGACCTCAATCAAGCTCATTATAAAAAGTGTGACTTTTCTAGTACAGACCATTAGATGATTGACCCATGAATATGAACACAGTAGACAAGAAACCCCTAAAATCCAAAGCGTTAGAGTATAGTTTCTAAAATTAGATTATAAGACTTGAAAATATTATCAGTGTTTCCAAAAAAGTAAGACTTCTCCTAGTCTCAAGCAGCGAACTCGAATTTTGATTCGCTCATCATTTGTAGCCATTCACAACAGAACTATAGCGCTCAGCTTAAGTAACTGCGAAATTATCAAATAGCTTGAGATCAAACTTCCTCTGCACCGTTTAGCGTCTGGGTCTGTTGAGCAACCACTAATTTCAAGGACCGTTGAAATTCTGAAGCACAAAGTTTTGTGCTTTTTGGCCATCTGCGCGAGTCAGATTTTGACGCTTAGGACCGAGACACAGTAAGACGTCGTTAAGAGTATATTTTGACTAGATCATTCCCGCTATCCGCCATATCCTCGCAGTAGAAGAATTCAGCACAGAGCAAGCATAAAAACTGTATTACACATTCGTTCCTCATTTAGTTTTTCAAAACATGCAGTTTTCCAATTTAAAACAAAATTTATGAGGACATGACTTGGTAAATTCGTAATTCAACACTACTCATTACAGATAAAGGTTTGGGCCCAAACTGATGTGTTTATCTATGTGTCTAGACTTCCCACTTGACAGTAGGGAGGTTCACTTAGCGTGTTTCGAGTTAGCGTAAACGAGTTCAATGTGAATGAACTTTTATGATTATAGCATAACGTACACATGTGCGAAGAAGGCAGAAATTTTGAAAGCAACCACAAACGTTGGTTATATTCTCGGTTTTCTGTCACGAGTTCCGGAAAGCGAAATTTTTACGCCATTCGTAAGTCATTGTCATAGATGGTATCACACTAGGCTGATACTTAACCAGAAATTTCGTCTATCGTAGCCCGTAAAGGTTGATGTAAAAGTAATGAAGTTGAGTAGCGATAAAGAAAAGGATGAGAGGAAAATAACGTTGGTAAACACTGTGTGAGGAAGAGGCGTCCTTCTGAAAGACTAACAAAAGCAAGAATCTGAATTTATTCAAGCGCCATCCTAGCCGCTATGCCATTTTCCTTAGATCATACACAGCTTTCCCTAATCTATTAAATCGACCCCTTCTACTCAGTTCTTGGTTATCCTCGTGCATAGATGTTACGCTTTTGAGAATACTGTGTCTTGCGTGATGATCACTATCAAAAAACTGGGAACGAGTATGTATGGTAATTTGCAAAAAAATTTCTTAATTAGAGCGCTACTGGATTGGAACTTGCTATGTATCATGTTCGTTATTCTGTTTTGCAGCTCTTCAATGATATGTTAGAGCAGGTCGTTCTTTAATGACTCGTTTAGTTGTTGCTGCTCGCTTCGCCATGGTAGTGCAAAGTCAGGACCTTGACTCCCTTATTGAAAAGCCATTTGAAATTACAAATTACTGAAAATAGAACCATCAGAGATCGTTTTGTGCTTTAGTTGGAGCAGGTCGTTCTTTAATGACTCGTTTAGTTGTTCCTGCTCGCTCCGCCATATTAGTGCAAAATCAGGACCTTGACCCCCTTATTGAAAAGCCATTTGAAAATACAAATTACTGAAAATAGAACCATCAAAGATCGTTTTGCAATTATTGCAATTTACAATCCTTCGCGAAGCAACCTTTCTGATCTATTGGAACAATTTGAATATGTTTTGGTCAAAGATGACAAAGTGCGGCAAAATGTCTAGAGTATAAATGTGAAGGGATCCGATTTACAAGATGACTGACTTTAGTCGCTTTTCAACGCATGCTAGCTGAATCAACAATTTCTAAGAGATGCTCAGAGTAAGCTCTTCGATTTTACTGCAGCCCTCTTCAGTTTCTGTTGGTCATCCCTCAATCAATCAAGGTTTATACAGTGCCAAACACTACCCTTCACTCACTCTGAAAACTATCGTAGTTTGTGTTTTTGCTGATGAACCTGTTTGAAACCTTGTCGCTAGTGTCCACGTTAGCTTAACATGATTAGCCAAAACAAATTTCAATTTTGAATTTGAGAAGGAATCAGAAAAAAATATGAAAATGAAAAAGCCCGCACTCAAAAACACTATCAAATTCTTTTCTCAACCTCTATCACATTCTCTAACTCCCAAATTTTTCTTTACGCCTACGTCTTAGAAAAATAAATATTTGCAACACCTATAATCTTCATCGATTTGAAATGGATAATGGCATTTTTGGCTCTTAAAAGCCTTAAAAGTCAATCTGCTTTAGAAAAAGCTGGTTTGAAAAGTTTTAAAGCTCTTGCTCCTTTTAGATGATAATCATGAAATCTGCTGAACCTTTTCGATAAATCAGGTAGAAGAGTCAAAGATTGCAACAGTGATTGGAAAATTCAAGCTTGCTTTCAATCACTGTTGCAATCTTGGACTCTGAAATTTGTACAATCACATTAAATTATGGAACATTTGCAACTTTTATGATCTGTCGTCCTATTCAAAAGGAATAATCATTGCATTTCTTGCTTTCAAAAGCATTAAAGGCAGCGTCCAAGAGAAATTTCGCTTTTCAGTTTTTCACTTATTCGGAGCCTTCTCGCCGTCAGGAACCGATAATTGGACTTTTCAGAGCATGGAGATGGCAAAAATGAGCCTTTTCAAAGCTTTTAGGTCCGCATTCAACGTACGCCGAAAGTCTTTCGCACTCCGCCCTTCGTTCCGCGCCTTGTCCACTTACAAGTATTTTCCACTGGATGCGGACCTGGAAAATTCCAAAATAAAACTCATCTTTGCCACTTTCCTGCGCTGAAAAGCCTTAATCTAAAATCCTTATAGCGAGAAGACTCAAAAAGGTGAAAAATGGAAAACGAAATGTTGCCGGGACACTGCCTTAAAGATAATTTGCTTCAATAAACGACTAATTAACCACTTTTTAAGCTAATATCTATTCTATTGTAATTGAAAGTCATGGAACCTCTTTTCGTTAAATGAAACACAAGACGCTTTTATAAAACTCTGCTATTCGCTGATATTGAAGGATAAACTGCAACTTTACCATAGTCTTGTCAGACTTTTGCCCACCACAACATTTCCAAACTCCAGAAAATTTTGAAGTTTGGAAATGTTGTGGTGGGCAAAAGTCTGCTATTTTTGAATGTGTACAGTACGTTGGCAGTGCAACGATGAACGAACACTAAAAATTTTGAAACATTTGTTGATTTCTGCTGCCAATATTTGACTCGAATCAAAAAGTAAGTTAGCGAGGTTATTAATTGTCGAATTTACTACTCGTTCGGAATTGTCATTAAGAATACATCAAATCCAAAGCCGCGATTGCCTCATTAGCAAAAATCTGAAAGTTGCTGTAAAGCATCATTATGTATCTAACCAGTTCTAACCAACCACCTCTGCTTCGCAGAGGCTCGCACTGGCTTTACTGTCTAGGCCCTACTCATTCTCGCATAATGATGGCATTGGAACTCACCGAGCAATGCCGACTATCACGAATAAAATGTAAACAACTACTCATTCCGAAAGCTTTTTCATGTGAAATCGGTGATTTCGCGTGGATGAGACTTTTTGCAAGAGAATAAACGCAAATTTTTATAGGTTTTTGATTTCCCCTGGTCTTGGCAGTTGCAATAAGAATAGCAGTCACCGGGAGCTATATCTTTGTGCAAAAATCTCGTCAAATGCTCTGGTAAAACCTTGGCAAATTGACCATTTGCGCAACCAATACTTTTTAGCGCCGTTTTTGTAAAGTAATGGACTTTTGATCACTTTTTTGGGCCTATGTTCATGACTTGCACATTTACTTGGCACAGACATCTGCGACTCTGTAAAAAGTGCAATTTTGGACGCAAATTTGGTAGATGGCCCGACAACCAGCTCCGGCTGAGCCGCGGCCGTTTTCCGGCTGAGCCGAGGCCGTTTTTCGGCTGAGCCGCGGACCATTCACCGGCTGGTCCGCGGACGCTGCGAAATTCCAGCCGGAAATGGGCCGCGGCTCGGCCGGTCCCAGTGTCTGAGAAGTTCCAACCTTACTTTTGAGTTAACACGATTTCCAGCCTCAAAACTCAGTATCTGAAGCCCTACAATGAAGTAAGCACATAGTTTGTAGAGGTTCACAAGAATGTCTGTTTCGCTAAAAAAATTCAGCGGCGTTGAGCGTTTGTTTTGGCCACGCAGACGTCATTTCACCAAAGTCATTGTTTTTACTATTGCAATCACACCTTTATCTGGTTTGCAGCTCCAGAGCCTCAAATCAGCATTACAAAAAACCCAAACTTTGGCACGGATACATCATCATGCAAGCAATGCAGCTGCTTCATATCAGATGTTTGCGAGAGAGAGAGAGGATGAGTTTTAAGGCTCGAAATCCTGCTAACTCTAGGGTAAGGTTGGAACTTGGTTGAAAAGCGGCACGAAAATGCAAAGATTTTCCAAGCGTCAAACAAGATACCTATCGAAAAAGCTTATTCTATCTTATAGCCTTGGTAAAAGCTAATTAGAGTGAACCGCAAAAGAACGGATGTTTTTGGAGCGCGATGACTTCAAAAGCATTTAGAGCCATCTGGAAAAAGTAACCAACCTCTTTTTGAACTGCACTGGGTTCAGTGTGTAGCAGACATGTTAGACTTTGTTACTGTAACTCTAGAGAAAATCTGGACTCGAACGATTGCAATTTTGATTGAAAAATGTTGTTTGTTTGAAGTGTTCGTATAATTATGAACCGCTAAAAATTTCCATTAGGCGCAAAAACACTCCTAAATATAGCATCGATTTCCATTCTTATAGATCATATACCGTTTTCCGCTGTGCTCTATCGCGTGGTACTAGCGGCTTTTTGAATTCCTTCCAAAACGTTCAGAAACTTTCAAAATTTGGGGTGTTCGTATAATTATGAACCGCACTTTAGGAAATGTATACCATCTTAAAAAGTTATGGGAATTTTTTTTGAAGCAAAAAGTTTGACGCGCAGCTAAAATAAAACGATTCAAACTGTAGTCTACAAACTCAAATGGAGCTTGTTCATTTCCAAAGCGCTTCAGGCACTTAATGCTTTAAGTTTAACAAATATATGCTATCACGCTCCACTGAAGCGCTGGAAACACCTATACACTTGTTTTTTATACACCCAAAAGCTTAAATGTTTGTCTCGAAAAATTCTCATGACTCTCTTTCAGGAAGTGCTTTGCAGATACCGAGAACAGATTTGAAGTCAGCGTTCTACTGCTCCCGCCACTTCGACCAAGTATCCTTCTCTTGTTAAAAATCTTAGGTAAGTAAATAGAGTTGAGTATTCGCTGTCAATCCAGTCCCGTTAAGATTGAGTGGCATTGGAAGATCATTTCATTATATGTTTGTACCAAGTGTCAGGGTAAGTTGACCTTGTTCTATTTTAAGGTTAAATTCACTTAAGGGCACGTCCTCAAGGGCAAAATTTAACCTCAGACAATGAATAGGGGTTCATCGCTTTCCGGGGTAAAACTATCACAAGGGTAGGTCTGAAGGCACCGTCCACCCAAAATGGGGTCTATGAATTTCGATATTTAACAGTTGCGGGGCTCTCAACTGTATGAGTGTCCAACTCGCGCTGTCTGAAATTGCTTCCAAAGCGAGAAAATCGCTTCCGGAATCCTTCGAAAGACGGATTCGTCACGTTGGCTCCTCCTTGATAAGTGAACGGTACATTCGTCTCGCCCCACAGTGATTTCGCTTGGCAGGTGCAAAGCCTAAAAAAATCGAGCCAAACAGAAGAAAGTGCGTCTCTGCCCTGCGATGGGCCCGCAGCTGGTCTGCGGCTGAGCGGCAGGCGCAAGGAGTGCTCGTCTGCTGCGAATTCTGGAAAACATCCAAAACTCAATAATTTTGAAATTTCGTTCAATTTGAGGCCTAGATTTGGAGTCAGCGGGCGCAAGAGCTGCTAAGAAGGATAAGTACTCAAAATCGAGGATTTGGGTGGACCCCGCCTTCAAGTGTTGAGGTTAAAGGCACCGTCCACCCTAAGTTGAGGGTGTTGAGCTTTTGGCAGCATATAATAATGAGGCCCATTGTCAATCCAATGCCCAAGTTGCGGCGCAAGTTACCCGCTTTGGATGCGAGAAAGCTTCGGATTAACGAAGATGCACAAGGACCCCTATCCATGCCCGCCCTCCTCCATCCATGCTCACCCATTTGTGCGCGTCCGTCCAATCACCGTTCCGGAAAGCCGACCTGTGGGTTCTTCGGAACGGTGATTGTCGGGGTTTTCGCGCATTTCCACCTTCATATTCGGAACCAGGGACATGAGAAGGCCCTGAAACGACAAAAACGTGGAACTCGAAAATCTGGATGGGCGGTGCCTTTGAAGGCAGCGTCTCGGCAGAATGAACCTACCTCAGATTTTGATACAGATGGATAGGAGGCCCTTCAAGTGAACCAAAACAGTAACTCGGCGCCGAAAATGTGAGCTCTGCATACCAGGGGAACAACCCAACCGCCGCTCCCCTTCCTCCTCAACCTCCCCTAACACCTTGTTCGGACAAGTATGTTCTCCGCTAAAAAACGCGCCGTCACTCGTAGCTTCGTAGGGCAGAGTTGTTCTAGCGCTCCCTACCTCCTTACTCTGCGTCTCTGACGGCGAGAAAAACGGCTCACTCGTCCGCGCCCGTCTCAAGGGAGGTTTCAAAAGAGGGGTTTTCCCCATTTTCGCGCTAAGGGGAGTTCATGTCGTGATTCAGGGGGCCGTAGTAGCCCCAAATCTGCCAAAGCCCCGAAGTTGAAAATCTGCCGAGCCGCTGCCTTTAAGCCTCCCCGTGCTCAGTGAGTACGGGGTTTATGCTTTCTTTGGTAAAAATCAGGGGTAAGGTTTACCCTCAGAGTTCGTCGATGAATACGGCCACAGGGTACTGTACGTGAGCGACAAATATCAAACAGAAACTCGTTTTTATGAGAAAGCAAACAAATGACGTGTGAGCACTCGGTCTTCGCTTTGCGCAGGCGCGCAAACTCCAAAATTGATCTCTGAGCCACGTGGTTACTAACTCCAAAATTACACAAGAGGCAGTAGGAACACTTTGTAAAAATGCTAAACTCAAGGATATAAAGAATGTGCACTGTTTTTTTTAAATCTTTTAGTGTAGACAAATAATTCATTACAGACGCAAAGACATCATTACATCAATTTTGTGTAAATAGAGCATCGGAAGGAAGAAATGGAAAATTATGAAGATTAGTATGAAAGGTGCATGCACGACTTTTTCGTCAAGATGGAAAAATTACCACTGCCGGCCGAGGTAGTCATTTTGTCAGCTTAAAAGTCCTTCAGTTTTTCAATAATATCAACGCAGTCGGCACTCTTTTCAGCAGAAAATGCTTTCGAAATTTTCTCTCGTTTCTCCCCGCCTGAACACCATTGGTCCTAATCGAGGGGCTCGGCACAGGTGGTTTATAAGCAAGCTGGATATTGTTTTTGGATCGAAAAATAAAGCATATATAATTTTTTAGGCCGAACACGGCGTTTTTTAACCGTTTCGTTTTTTGAGGGTTTTTACGTTTATGGTTAAGAGTCAAAGAGGAAATTCACGAGGACTTCGCTTTTTGCATTTTCGGGAAGCCACCTCTTGCCGAGTTCTAGTCCTAATAAAGGAGCAAGTCACGGAATATTTCGCAAAGGGCTAGGGCACAAAAAGCAAAAGATATTGCGAGTTTTGAAGAAAACACGTTCCCCGGTTCCGACTTGCGCCTGATTCGATCTTGAACTAATTTACGTTACCTATTGAAAGATTTTGTTGTATGTTATTGAAGTTTATCTACAGCGCACAGTTCATAGTCTCAATAAAATATTAGGGTGATCGGTAAAAAAAGGGGCAGCTTGATTTTTAATACATTTTGAGGTTTTTTGTTCCCACCAACAACAAGCAGGCTGCAACTCAAATGTCGCTTACATAACCGACCTTCGCCTATTATTCTGGCAACGCATTACCGCTTCTCTCTCATGACCGTAGGCGTGGCGCCTTGAAGAACTCAAACAGGGTTTTTGGAACATCACTCATTCTTGCGCTGCTATACCGTAAAGTCGTAAAGCGAATGGCATACCATTCGAAAGAGCTCTTCATGCTCTTACATACAATTTATCAAATATACAGGATTTCTTTCTATATCTGGATAAAAAAAAACGAAATACTTGAAAAATCGCGATTTTTTGACGCAATAAAAAACCAAAAAATCATGTTGCCTTGTTCGGCGATACATTAGTCAGTAAGTTAAATGCTCTTTGGTCATTGAATCTGGGCATGATAAGATGTCAGTAAAGTAGTTATGTCAGTATTTTGTGCCTTCAGATTCTGTGGTGGAAACTTTATTGACCTTACGTTTCGACAATATCGTCGTCATTAGAGTTCTGAACGGATTGTAGGCCCTTTGACTTGCTCACCATACTTTCAAGCGCCTCCCCCCACTCTGTCAGTCTAGACCTAGTCTAAGACTCGCAGCATGAGATCCTCAAGACCACAAAACCAACGAACTCCACCGGCTAGCGACAAGCCCGCACATTTAGTCGTAACGGACGTCACTGAGTGTTACCCAGTGAATCAAGTCCTTTTATGTGCAACGCTAAGTCCACATAATGATATGAATGGAGCAAAGTCACTACTGATAGACAGACACTCGTTTTTGACATTCATCTTAGGATTTCTGATAGAAATCCACGCGGCTTCAAATAGTTTCCTGGCACAAATCTCAGTCTCGCATGTCAGTATCGTACATTTGACTTCGTAATCATTTCCGCAGTGCGCCTCTATCTTGTGCCGTCCCAATCTAGAGCCTACAATCCGTTTTCAGACCTCTGATGACGACGATATTGTCAAAACGTAAGGTCAATAAAGTCTCCACCACAGAATCTGAAGGCACAAAATTCTGACATAACTACTCTACTGACATCATATTGCCTTATATTTCCCGAAGATAGATAAAATCTGAGATAATCTGCATATACATGGGTAAAAAGCTCTATCAGATGGTGCCTAGAAAACACTCGTTCACCTGCAAAGAATTGAATAACCATATCTTTGTTCTCGAAGCTGCTAATGGCTATATCTCCTGACTTTGAAGGTTGAAGCCATCAAGCCGTCGTGGGTTTAGTGAGTGTCCCACAACGCATCCCAGCAGCGGTATTTTGGGTGGTCTCACATGTTTCACTGCGCAGATACTGCCCAAAGTTTATCTAACTTTGCATTTCAGCCACTATAAAAATTCTTACGTACGTAAATGACCTTATATAGGTATTTTCTGAAAGTGAATAATTTATTCTGACATCTTGCAAAATTGGGAAGTTTAATCACTTTTTGGGAAATCTACATTTATTCTCTAGGTGCCCCACTTTTTACCGATCACCCTAATAGGTCCAGCAGAGCATCACTTGTTGTTATCAATTTGTAAAAGTTCCTGCGTGTGTAAAAGTTCTTCCAAACTGCTGAGACTCCAGTTATTGATTTTTTGAGATAATCAAATTTGTTGTTGTGGTGGTGGTGCCTGCGACTTGGAGTTATCCAGCCATCTACCACAAAAAATATCAATTTTTTTATCCAGCTCTTCTCGGGCGTATAGAGCGTTGCATACATGACATGTGAAGGTTGTATGATTGCCGCTACTACTGCTACGATGACAACCTGCAGACTTTTTGCCTACGAATCGTAGAATCCTTCTAGCGTTTCAAAACTTCGAGTAAAAAAATTGTCTTGCGCACCTTTCAGACTTATTTTCTATTTCATATCATGGTTGTTAACAAAATCGACGCTGATTGCAAAAAAGCGATTGCGTTCAGTAGCCAGCTCCTAAATTCTCTGGAAGGTGTGCCAGATAAAAAGTATAGCTTGGTGTTGAAGAAGACAAACTTGACAAACTTCCCATGTATATACAAAGTTCAGAAGACTCTATTGATTGATTGCAGAAAACTTGTAGTGGAAAGATAAATTGGAAGCTCCTCCAAAAACGATTTGCTCAAATTCAACTGAGTGTGCAATTCGACTTTTTTGATTTCGCGAGAAATGTCTGCAACTTTTCCAAATATAGCAGAAGAATTCTTGGCATAGGTCATACCTAAAGCGATCCGTCTAAATCGCGGTGACTTGCGATTTAGCGAATTGGTGACTCGCGATTTAGCGATGCGGTGACCCGCGATTTATCGAAATGCCAGATTTGCGCAGATCTATGCGCGGGATCCAAATAGGCGCATAGCTTTCCTAAGCTCAAAACGTGCTAAATCTTCCTTGCTCAAAGTGCTTCAAAAAAATTTTTTAGGATGCAGCAACTGAAACCGCGCTACTGGAGTTGCGCAAATTACGACCAAAACTTCACGCGTGATTTGACTGGATAAGGATGAAGACGTGGGTTTGATTCTGGAATAACTTCAAATTTTAACATCAAATCTTTATTTTGTGGGCAGGTTATCTAAAAAATAATTTCAATCGTTTTTAACGGTTTGTGGAAATCTCGAAGATAAATTTGTGTATACATGGTACCGTTTGAAAGGGTAAATTGAGAAGAATCGAATGACCAACTTTGTTTGCTCGAAAATTATTGTTTTGGTGGCGAAATGGTGCAGGAAAGCAAACAAGTCAGATTTTTTGCCAAATTTTTGAAAAAATCATGCTCCAAAAATCAAAGTGAAATTGGTTGCAAAGTGCGCGAATGGTACGCAACGTACCTGTGATATTTCTAATCTTGCTTGGCTATAGATGGTCAAACTCAAGACATTTGAATTCAGGGCTCGGCATGGGGTGGCTTTTCCAATATTTCAAAGACGAAGTCTTTGTAAACTTTGGCAGAAAAATACGACATCACCTATGACGCGATCGTGGATGGATTAGAACGAATAACGAGAAAATAATGGAACAAAATATAAAAGCAACTTTGAACAGACGAAAAAAACTAAAAATGTTCGTTGGTGGCTGTCCAGGTGGCTGAAAAGCCATCTAATTCCGAAAAAAGTTTGCCACGCCTTCAGTTCCCATAATTTTTTCATAATTTTTTGCACATAGTCCTAACTCCCTGTTGCCCAACTACACACCAAATTTGGTGTCATTTCATTTTCTCTTTGCTGTGAACAACTCTTTTGTTTATTTCGAGGCAGGTTTGAATTCGCGCGCTCAACCGGCGAACATGTTGAAACAAGAAAATTTTGTTTTTGCAGATCGATAAGGCAAAAATGACAACTTGCTCTTCTATAGACGGTGAGTGACATAAGGGCAGAACTGAGCTTGCCCCGTAAGCCACCTGTGCCGAACCCGGTTTGAGTTGCCCCAAACTGAATTCCACGCGCAATATCGAGAAATTCTCACCTTTTTAGCTACAGAAATACACAAGCAGCAGATCACAGTCTCCTTTGTAGTTCGCAATGTTGCCAAAGGTTGAATGTATTCGATCATCAAATTACTCGTCTGTGCAGTGACTAAAAGCTGAGAACGAAACTTGGAAATTCAAAAAGTGATTTTTCGAAAGGCTAACCATGTAAGGTTAAAACCACGGTTGAGCATGAGGTCATGTGCGCCCCACTGGGGCTCGTTTTGGGGATATTAAGAACAAGGGGTAGGGAGGGTGGGGGAGTCGTAATCAGGAAGCAAATTTCTTTAAAAAGCGAAGAAACACTACGACTGAGTAGCGTGGAAAAGAAAAGCGCTATCGCTCAACTGTGAGGCTCCCGCCAGAGTGCCGAAGTTATGCCAGCGCTACGCCAGCATTTCGATCGATACACGTGTATTTCGTTGGGGACGTCAGCTAGCCCCGCCCCAACGAAATCACGTGTATCGATCGAAATGCTGGCGTAGCGCTGGCATAACTTCGGCACTCTGGCGGGAGCCTGAATTTCACAACTCTATCAGAGGAATGATTATCGTGAAGAGCATGCTGATTAACTCGACTAACGAAGTCCCGGCCAGATTCCATTCTTCTACCTTACACTTACTAAGGTCACTAGAGAAGCTTTTCATGTAAATTGGGTATGATTTCCATAATCAGCATGCCAAATCACCTCAACGAGCTCTAGAAATCATTACCTATTACATTTCTCATGTTTTCTAACGTCTAGGAAGCATGATTTTCAAACATGAATAATTGGTCACAAAAGTGAAAGAACTCAGCTCTTTGCATCGATGTATTACTCTTTATCAGTCTACAATAAAAATTGAGCTCTTTGCATTCGTAACGATGTATTACTCTTTATCAGTCTACAATAAAAATTGTTATCCATATCGCTTTAAAATAATGAATAAAGAAGTGCTGCCAAAACGTTAGTTATTGTGGCGACTTAAGGCTTGTGGTATATCCTAGTGTACAGGGCGTATGGCAGTCTCTTTTTAATGCCATGTGAAAGAATGGTTCAGTGGTAATATTTATCAGGGTGTCGAAAGCTGCTCGGAAGTGCACAAAAAGAGGAGTGCGGGGCTACGCGCCAAGCCCCGATGCAACGAAAGGGGCCACCGTCAGGGGTTCGCGTGGCCAGAACAGACACTGCATTTTCTATTTCGGGTGCTTCAACTCCACCTATCATCAGAAAGCCAAAACAGTCGAGGTAAGCTCAAACACCTACTGTAGAATCAGCGAGGTTTATGCTAGCGAATCCTCTGAAACTAAGGAGGAAAAGCTTCTTCGGTGATAAAGTTAATTCGTTCAGGCGCAACCTCTCGAAAGGTCAGGCTGCCTGAGCTTTTAAGGGGTTGCCCCCCTCCCGTAACTTGCCTTCAGATCCAGAGATCACTCCATCTCTGGTAGGAGTATCGAGCTCATAGCTTTTTCTTGCTACAGTGAAATTTTGGAGCCAAACGCCCACCCCTAGAAAAATTATAGCCCTTTTAGGCCGACAGCCGTCAAATTACCTGCGATTGCAAAGTGCAATCACAGAAAATCGAGCGTACGTTTCTCAAATAAGAACTCTCTAGAAAAGGATGACGTTCTCCACAATGTCACACTCTGATTGCCGCATGCACTAACATCCCCGCTGGGGAAAGGATAGCGGCTTAACAGAAAGTTTTATATCCTGCAGCTCCAGATATCTGGATTACGCGCTGTCTACCAATCAGTAAGTATTCCCACCATATTCCACTTTGAACGTATTGAACAGAAGCGAGAAGCTATACAAACCGCATTTTCCAGCTTTTTGTACGATCCCCGATGATCCCGTGGGACCACCGTCTTCTCTTTGAAGTCATGTTTCTTTCTTTAGAGTTAATGAAAACATTCCAAAGTTGTATTGCTTATCTAATTCAACAGTGCTAAGCATTGCTGATAAGAACAAATGATGTTTTGGAGTCATGAAATTTCCGATGAACCACAAGTCGAAAGTGGTTTGTCAAAAATTTCGATATTTCAGAAACTCATTTGTTCTTGTTAGCAATATGCTTAGCACTGTTGTGTTAGATAATGCAACTTTGGAATGTTTCATTAACTTCGAAGAAAGTGAAATGGCTTTGAAGAATGAACGATCATACCCCGGGGATCATCAGGGGATCATACAAAAAGCTGGAAGAAGCGGCTTGTACAGCTTCTTGCCTCCCGTTCAATATGTTCATGGTAAAGAATAGTGGAAGTACTTATGGACAGGTAGATAACATGAAGTTTAGATGTCTGGAGTTCAGAATATAAAGCTTTTCTTTTAAGCTGCGATCCCCTCCCCAGCGGGGATGTTAATGCATGCGGCCCTGAGTTCCGAAGGTTAAGAGAAGAAGGAGGGGGTCGTCTGAGGGAGTTTCCAAGGGTGGGGGGGGAGTCGTTTCCGAAAAACTTGTGCCTGACCTCTTGCTCAGGTCTGGTCATAACTGTCCTTTATCAGGGTTGAGAAATCTATGTAATAAGAATGTGATGGTGGAAGCTTGGAGCTACCCGCTCACAAGAAATCATAGCTAAATATTACTTAGTTGAACTTTTATAGAGCTTCAAAACTGCATGTCAAAACGAAATCTTTCATTAGCCAACCTAATATTTACACGAGTTATTACAGACTGACGTGTTGAAATCAGCTTAAGAAAGCTCTTAAAACTGAATCAAGATTGTTCCAATATGTAAACTGACACAGTCCAAAGCAGTACGTCCTTATGGTGAAAAACCTAGAAGTTATGAAAAGCACTTACCAATTCATTTTGCAGGCTCAAAAATGGGCCATGAACCTTTGCACACAAGACTTGCAAGAAGACTTCAAATTTGCTTCAAACACTAGGCCTTTGTAGAAAGGAAGAGTACCTGTTTAACAATTCTATACTCTCACTTACAAACTCAAGATACAATACCGCTCACAATTCGTCAAAAAAAAGTCGCTGCACTCCAGCGGAGTGCGTCACAGTGCGCTGCAATGCGTCGAAAAGCAACAGCGTGCGCCGGAGTGCGCTAGACTGCGCCGAAAAGCAGCGGGGCGCGCCGCACACCACTAGAGTGCGCCGAAATCCGGGTCGCATCGCCATATTTCGCTTCAGAATGGACGGAGTCTGAATCCAAATACACTGTTCGTTTCAGCTCGGCAGACGCATCATCCAATATGTAGAAGTGCAAGAATCTGTCACGGTATGGTAGGCATACGGTAAATGAGTTTTCGCTCAATTTTGCAAATCTTTGTTTGGTTGGATTGTTTAGTGTGCTGTGATAATATCGCCATTAATTTGCTGCTGATGACACATTGTAGGATTACTGTAAGAGTATGGTAGATAGTCATTTCAATTGAATTTGTTCTCAAATCAGCTCAAGGTAGCAACGCTCACAGAATGGGCAAAATTTCGTGAATGTTCCGAAATTACGGGAATTCTGCGGCATTCCAGGATATCCGCGGAATCACGGGAATCCTGCAAAATACGCAGCGCCATGACTTCCTTCGAAATGAGTGTATTTTGAATCGAAAGCATTGTGCTCATCTTATCAACTCAAATCCTTTGATGTACAACGAGTCCTTGATGTTCCGATTTTAGTGTTCTTAAATCTTTCTGCGGAAGTCTCCTTGCAAAGGTGTAAAGCAGCGAAGCAGCGCGCATTACCCTTAGTAGACTCCAGCGAGTACCTTTTGATAGTACTTTTTTGTAAATTATGGAGCTTTGAGAAGTACCACAAGCATCTTTTCAAAGGCGACAGAAAAACTGGTGAATTGCGGAAAAATCTTGACTCGTCATACCAAGAATACGAAGCTGTCTTGCTAAACAAACATGAGTTTCGTAATCAGCAGGTCAGATAACCCCTATGAGCAAGTTTTGCGATATGTTTGGGTCACTTCTATCTTTCTCGTTTCACGCTCTGGAGCTCGCCATTGGGTTTTGGTTGAAATGTTGATGATCTTGGTTTGAAAGTAAACTCCGCTTATAGAGGTTTTCAAACACAGTTTCGTCAAAATCGTGGTCTTGCCAAGTACAAGGACTTTTGCAAAGATATTTATATTTATTTATTTGTATTCATATTTATTGTACATCTGATATACAAATACATCATAGTACAACTTAGGTAGAGGAAATATCGTTCAATTTTGAGCTCATGTATAAATGCGCCAGATCTGCCAAGTGCATGTAAAAATAAAGCGCATTATCATGGGTACGAATTGATAGATATAATAGCTTGATGAAAGGCCACGTTGCAAACTTTACTCAAAATAACAGAGGTGTGGTGTAACAATACAGCAGGGCGTTAAACAACTGTATAAGCCACTTTCGAGCGATACGCTTATGAGGTAGTATTCAGGCGATACGGCTAAACCACGCGTACCTGCGTTTTAATTATAATGCCTAATGTCCTCGCCTCTGCGTCTAAGTAGCAAGTAGCAACAATGTGGCCTTGAAGAACTGAGCATAATATAAAATGCGTTTGTGCCATGATGATGCGGTAATTACAGATAATTTAGATGTAGGAGCTCTAATTCCAGAAAGCATCTTGAAGTCGAATAGAAAGCGTTAACTGTACAGGTAAAATGGACTTAACTGTTTATCACCGAGACATAATTGAGAAAATTCATGCTCGATCAAGAACTTTCTTAGTTTGTATGAGTTTTTTTGGTTGATTCAAAAGGAAGTTTGTTCAATAGTTATCATACGCGATTAGCAAATGAGTCTTGTAGTATTTTTTTGCGCCATCTTTGTTCGAAGCGAAAAGATATTTAAGCTGAAACGACGATTACTAGTTGGTCAAATGATCCGGAAATAAAAAAAAT
Organism: Cylicocyclus nassatus; assembly: GCA_958299035.1. NCBI lineage: Eukaryota > Metazoa > Nematoda > Chromadorea > Rhabditida > Strongylidae > Cylicocyclus > Cylicocyclus nassatus. Next base: position 70,475,858 of record CATQJL010000112.1, read on the forward strand.
TCAAAAGTACTTCAGATCTGAATATTTTGAACCCTAACAATAGATCAGCTATCATTCTTCTTTAGTGCAAATCTTAAGACCAAAAAATGCTAGCACTGTTATAATCAGGTAAAGCATTAGGGTGCTGCTTGGGGAAAATACGATAGTATAAAAATGTGCGTTCTGGTATCTGGTAGTGCGTTTGACTTTTTCCAGTTTATCAATGAATTTCTTCCGACTAAAATCCCATACTCGGTTATCGTCCAAAACAGGTAGTACATAAGCTTTATACAGTCTAAGCCAGATGGATAGATTATTTATTCTTGTTTTAGGCGTACAAGCCGCACCTTGATTGCTCTGTTCGTGCACGAACACCGGAGCCTCTCGCGACATGCGTAGCGGTTTCTTCAGTAGGGCATAGCCATACATCAGCTCAAATCTACGAGATTTAAAGTTGTACAATGCTTTTCTTACCATAAGTTTGTGAATGGCTTCTCTACTTTCTTGAACAAAACCAAGCGAAGTATCAAATGAGTTGAGAGAGCGTTTCGACTCGGAGAGGCAATTATCTCTGGTTAAGCTTGTGATAAGACTTCATGGATGTTCTCCAAGCTCCGTAATGTCTACCAACTATTTCCCCAAGATTCATGACGCTTTTCTTTGTGTGAGAGTTTTGCATGCCTTTCAACATCCACTATACATTTGGTTGCGATCAAAACCTACAATCTTAGTTTATGCGAGAACATTGAGGATACTTCACTGATTATTCACATTATGCAGCCATGAAATTGTGGAAATAGACTGTGTACAAAGAATGGCGCCGTTCTCCACGCTCTCAACTCTGTCATGGCAGTTTGGCAGCGCGAACGGATCTCTATCTTCAAGACAAACCTTGAACATCGCAGGTGCATCAGATAAAGCACATTCGAACTTCGTGTCCACAAAGGTATAAATACTCACATGGATTATACAAAAAAAACAGACCGTAGCACGGTTTTCTCGTTGGTAGCGATGCTGAAGTAACATCGCAGTCGTTTGCAAAATGAATGGATTCGGATTTCGTAATCGAGATTACGAGAAAGACGCTAGTCAAAATTTTCATATCATTCATTCGCTCATAGGATTGCAGTGACAACATAATGACAACACGAGAGATTTATTACTCCAAAGAAGAAGTAGATGAGATATTATAAGTAGTGCATAAAATAAAAAGAAATCGTATACGCGGCAAAAGGCTACTGCTCGCGCTACATAAAGCAAGTGCTAGTACGTATGAATAGCGAGCGCCGTGCCGCGGTCCGCGCACAAATAGAGCAATGAGGGTGCGGCTTATGCACCTGAAAATAGAATACATGCACATTTCTAAACGAAGATTACATAATGCGCAGCTTTAGAAACAACAGAATCAATATGAGAAAGAAATTTAAGGGATTGATCAATGGTTACACCAAGGTCTTTATATCATGCTTAGGAGCAAATGGTTAGAAATTAACCCAGCCGTTCCAAACAAGCTGTATATCATCGGATTCGTCTTGAAACGCTGATTTCGAGTATCTGCTTATTATCTGCCAAGCGACTATCTGGAAAGATTATGAGCGCTTAAATGTGCGGATATGTTAGGTGATCTCCGGCGCAGGTCCCACGAAATAGTCTCAGAAACATTTACTTAGGTTTTTGGTGGATGTGCTTCTTTCTTGTAATTAAATTAACCGTAGCCGCGTAAGTTTGCGCCATCAGGCTTCCTTCAAGAAAATATACTCGTTGGAACTCAATATTTCTCATATTTGAACGCTCATAGCTGCTCTCAAATAGTCGCTTGGCAGATTTAAAACATATATTTGAAATCAGCGTTCCAAGACGAGTTTGAAGATTTATGGCATGTTTGGTAATTTAATAATTAAATTCGGTAAAATCATCTCCAAACCTCAGCAATTGGCTTTCAGAAAGGTTGACCTTGATTCTCTGATCGTTATCCCACTGTAATATCCGTTGTACTGATTGCTTCACTTTTTCAAGAATACGCGCACTAATGTAGCGTCATAATTGGAATATAGCTGATATCATCAGCATATACAGCTACTTTGATTCCCATCGTACAAATATTGAACAAAAAGCGGGGAAAGGGCGCTACCTTGTGGTACATCCGAAGGACAAGGCATTACAGGGTGGCCCAGATGAAATGTGACACAACGAGAAAATATTATAACTTGCATGGATGTGATAAAATTGAAAGCTTTCGTCCTCACCTGATAGAGAAGAGATTTCTGTCTAAGAACCTCTAGCTAACTTTTGAGATACCTTCTTGTTTAAAAATCGTTTTTCTCCTTTAAATCTTTTTCAAGATTTCTTCGATTTCCGCGCGATGGTTTCTGCTCCCCAACTCTCACTAGGTTTTCTCTTCGGCAAATCAGATAACATGGATTTTAAAGTGCAGAATCTTTCATCAGAATCCATGTTCGACTATCCATAAATCTTGGCATAGTTTAAATCTCCTGATTGATTTCTTCAGCAGCGTCCAAGATTGGTACAGATATTTATTCCACAATAAACAGACTGACGTTTCGGTGTCAGTCTGTTTATTGTGGAATAAATATCTGTACCAATCTTGGACGCTGCTGAAGATATTAATCAGCAGAATCTCTCCTTTTAACCAGACAAAAACGAATGTTTGTAGATTCAAGGATGAGCGAGCTAAAGGGCCAAAAATCATTTTTTTTGTATTTTCAAACGATGGATTTTACACAACTGCAATTTCTTCTTTTCGCTGTGGATTGGTGTCTAGTCCTGCTGAAAATTCCCAAAAGCGTCTATAGTATCCCCCTTGATCCAATAAGGTGCCACAGCCCTTCAAAGTTTGCTTTCGATGCTTTTTACAGAATTTCGGAAAACTGCGATTTTCGTTACCATGGCAACTGCCTTTGAAAAACCTTCGAGCTTGACCATGTTTTATTAAGAACCGAAGTCGGGAAGAACCACAACGGGACAAAAGAGTATGGAGAAGACGATTACTATAACACATGGAGTGAAAAAGACTAAAAAATGAGTTTTTTTGCAGCCAGTCAAACATCATGTGGGCACATATAAAAAAAAAACCCTGTTGGGCCTTTCCACTCGAACATTCTTGAACCCACGAATCCCCTTCTGCCTATCTGTGAGCAAACCGTCCACTCTTCCAGATCTATTTCACTGGATTTGCTGAAAAGAGATTCTCGGACGAAGTTACGTCAAAAACCGCTGCGCGCATTTTGAAATTCTTTCCGAGCAGAAATTCTTTCATCGAAGCCAAAGGTAGATATTCCAAAAGCAATTTACAATGTCTCGTACGGAAATTTCTTGTCTATCAGATGAAAACAAAAGCTTTCAATTCCATTAAGTTCTAGCAAAGTTACGAAAACTTTTGTGCGTCACATTTCATGTGGACCACTCTGTACATTGGATCTTCGATTTTGGTAGACAACTTTAGAAGTTCTATTGGAAAGGTAGGATTTGTACCATTTAGGTTATGCACCTACATCCCCGCTGGAGAGGGAGGGGATCTGAGAGAGGATGACTTATATCTCGCTACTCTTGTTATCTTTCTTTTTCCCTCTATCTTGCTTATGAAGCTTCTCATACTCTAATACCTGCGTATAATGGATGCCAGGTTACTGGCATAATTAATTAGATTTTCACTATTTTGTGTAATTCTTTAGGGATCCCCACGGAATCACTTCTCATTCAACGCCATTTTCTACCTGAAAACTCAATGAAACGCTGTAAAATTGTACTGCGTATAAGCTACGGCGCTGCTAAAATTGACTATAGTAGAAATGATTGAAATCTCATAATATCGAAATCTTCGGTAATCTTCAGCTCGCGAATTAGAATCATCGAAAAATTTTCAATCTTCACACATCTTTTCTCCCATCGAAAACGTGCTTAGCGGTGCCGTAGCACATCCCCAGTACAATTTTACAGCGCTTACATTGAATTCTCAGAAAGATAAATTACTGTGAACATGAGAGGTGAGCCCCAGGGGATCCCCAGGGGGATCTCCCGGGGATCACACAAAATGGCAAAAACTCAATCTTGTATGGAAGTAACCTGGCATCCATTATGCGCAGAATATTTATAAGCATGATATAGAAAGAAGAAGAAAGATACGTGCAGTAGTGAGATATGACGTATCCCCTCTCAGATCCCCTCCCCTCCCCAGCGGGGATGTACGTGCATAAGGGCCTTAAAAAGGTTTCCGCTGATACGTAACGCTATTGAGCTTGGTAGGGAGTCCATGGTGATTGACTCAGTCAAAGGTTTGCTAAGAGCGAAATAAACGACTTCGACGCATTTTCCATCACTAAGGGCGTTAGTCCAATTTTTGCATTTTTCTAGTAACCGAGTACAGGTAGAGAAAGCGGTAATAAAACCATGCTGCTCTGAAGGGAAAATGTTCTTTTTGGATACGCCACTTCAACTTTTTCTGACAATTATTTTTTCCATATTTTGCATGCAATGGGATGCCTTCAGATGTAAAAGACATGGAAGGTCTAGTTGCTTTGAGGAATTTGTATTCTTCATCATAGGAAAGTAGGAGTGCAAAATTCTTCGTTAGATATAAAATCAACCGAAGTTCTTGAAAAGAAGACGAGTTTAGGCATTTTCCAGCTCCATCCAGCATGTTAAATCCAACTTTGATTTTGGAAATGCGGTGGGTTACTAGGTTGAATAGTTTGCGCGTGATATTCTCTTTTGCTAGTTTACGTTGCATATAGCTTAAAAATGGCATAAATAGCGGTTGAAATTTGACTGACATTTCTGTATTGTGTATTTTTTAAAGGATTGGGTTCGATAAAGAGCCGTTTTTTTTATTGAATAGGTTCTGTATATGAAAAAGAATTTGATTTCAAAACTGTGTTGTTCTTTGAAAGGGACATGATCTTCTATAATATTTGGTAAAGTGGCACTAAATCGCATGTAAACATCATCTATATCAGCGTAGTTATCAAATAATGTTACATCAATCGAAGAAAGTTGTGAGTTCTAAGCGGAGAAATCTGCCAAGAAAAAGTCAAGTGTTTGGATGTTGAATTTTTCATATTTGTATGTTGAATGATCAGCGAAACCCAGAGGAGGTAGGATTTCACCAGAATTGATGTTTTTTGATGAGCTGGCAATAATGTCTAATATTGAGTTTTCGCGGGTGGAACATTCACTTGATTTATCAAAGGATGATTTCAAAAGCTTCAGATATTTACGGAAGGAAAGTGATCTCGATATGTATAAAGACCAAACTATATTATTGAAATTGAAATTACCTGTAATCGTGGTATCAGAATTCTCATTTAAGGGATGGAGGATTGATAGAAGGTCATCATTGTCTGTTGTGGGTGAGTGCTACAAATTCGGCTAACAAGGGAATGCTTAGAAGTCCAAATGGCCAATACAAACAGGCTGCCTACTATACGATGTAGCATTTAGCGCTGATCTCGAATCTGTATTCCATGTCTGCTAAGCGCCTTTATGGAGAAAGTTATGAGCATATTTATTGCAAAAAGTCGTACATAAAGATTGCGAGATTGAGCACAGCAGCGCAAACTCGCGCTTTTCTGCAAACGGTCAACAGAATTTTGGGGTGTGGCCAAAACTTCAGCTGGCGGAACTTCTTTTACGGTCGCATATTCTGCCGGTGAGCAGCAATACAAAATTCTTTGCAAGCGCATGTCAAATGATCTTACGAGCGCTGGCCAAACTTTCAGTAGGCGCTCGAACTCTATTAACACATTTTTGGGAGAACGCCGAGTAAAGGTGAGATTCTGTGTGACAGAAGTGTCATCGATGGTTTAATTACCTAAGCTCGGGGTACTTTCTCCTAGCGGAAGACCTATGGGCTGCGATGTCCTTCACAAAGGACCGTGCGGCCCTCGAAAACTTTGCCTATTCTCGCGGAAAGTCCGGCCAATGCGCCGCAGCTAATCTATAAGGAAGCCGCGATTGTTCTCCAAGCATTCGTCTAAAATTTCGCCCAAATTTTCCCAAATATCTGCAAGCGGACCGCAAGAAATCAGCGAATTATTTTTCCGGTGCCCTCCCGCCCATAAATCGCATGGCCGCCTGCCCCCGGCGATTATCTGAGAACTTGGACCACAGGGGTTATTTTACTTGCTAATTACAAAGCGATGCTTACTTTATAGATCATTAATTATGCTTACTGTACGTATACGATAATGGGTCAAACATCAATGTGCTAGTATTTTGCATGACGAACCTTTGATATTTTCAACGAATACCATGTTATGCGAACAGCGGACGCCCTAACAACGACCCCTCCCCACCCTGCTCAATACGATTCCCCAGTTGTGGCATGCTACACCTCACGCTTGACCCTGGTGATATCTACGAAAGTCCATAATGGAGGAAAATGGACTTCCACACCCCATTTTATTTGTTCGCGATAGAAATTGGTCGGAATCTGCTTTGCTAGCGTTACCTAAAAAATTTTATCTCATTGCAACCACGAGGCAAACCGGTGTGATGAAAATGATTTAACCCTACTTAAGCTCCCGCTGCGAAAGAACGGAATGAGTGGAAAATGAGTGGAAAAAGTTTCATGTCTTTCGTGAAGTCTAAAATAAGTGTTTTTTGCTAAACTCATACAAACGCTATAAAAACCATGGAAGAAGGTTAAATTTACCTATATATTCGCTAACAAACTCAAATGCTACCGAATATCAGGTCAAGGCAAAAATTTCTATGTAAATCTTATTATAATATCTTCTGGTAACTGCCAAAGCGATGCGACGAGGGTACTCTCCTCCCCCATATGCTTTACCGTTGTGTTATGTGTTCTCTTACAGTTTTAACAGCAATTCGCGACAACCAGAGCAGTCCAGATTATGCGGCGATGAAATATAGCTACGATACATGACTAACACGGATGTGCAGAGAAACGCCGAGAGAGTATTGGGAAGCGCATGCACTCAACGAGGATCCACATAGTTTGCATAACAGCGACGTAGAGAGTTGACGACGTTCGTAGTTAGTTTCCAGACTGTATGCACTTTAAGTGCAAGTGTCATGTACAAAGCTCAAACAACAACGAAATAATTCCAGACTACCGAATTAGTGCAAATGTCTGAGCCCCAGTGTTGCTACCATAATTTGGAAAACTGTCGCCCATTTTGCTTCCTATCCTGCCTAACTTCTTACAATCAATAGTTTTTGAAAAGCACATTATGATTTTGAACAATATGAAGGTTAGGAAAATAAGATAATAAAACCTATCAATTTTACGGGGATTCGCCTAAACTTCACCTTTTGAATGCTTGTACTTTTTGAAAATATTGCTTCTGCCTCTGGAAGTAGAAAAAACAGGGGGAGCTACGTCTCGTTGAAAGAAAAGAATCAGTCGATTCATGCGGTAGTACATTTTTCTAAATTTCTAGGAACATTTTGCTAAATTTCTAGGATTAAATGCTAAATCTCAAAAACCTTTTAAATACTTACTTTTGGATGTTTTTACATTGTAAAAATATTGTTTTCGCCGGTCTGCTGGAAGGAAAGGCTCAACAAATCCACTTGAAAACACATTTCTTGCAATTAGTTTTTAATGTGAAAATTCACAGAAGCTTGCTGCATTTGTTTTTGGCGGCCTCTACTTTGTGAAATTCCTACTTTTTCCAATAAACAACACAGCAGAGGGAACTTATCTCAATGGAAGAAAAGACTTAGTGTTCATGCGGCAGACATTTTTGATATGATTCTCCAGGTTTCAGTGCTGAATCTCACAAGAATGGCTTGAAATTTACTTTGGCCGCTTTTATCTTGCGAGAACCGTACTTTTGCTTTAAAAAGCATAAGTCTCGAAGAAAGAAAAGCTTCAAGGACTTTATGCGGCAGCGCATTTAGGCTAAGGACTTCTCAGTTTCAATGCTAGATTATGCAAAAGCTAGCTTGAAACACTCTTGATTACCCAGAGGCTTCATGCGACAGGACATTTTTGCTGGGATTGTCCAAGAAAAAGCTTTTGGCGGACTTTGGTCTCACTTTAAGAAATGACCGTTTCTTGGCGAGACTAATGAGGAGAGTATAGGACTGTGCATGATCGCGAAGCTCGATGTGTTAGCGGCCGTTGCACAGTTCCTAAGCGTCAGCCTGAGTTTCGGATTGATTCAGCTGTTCTACATCGATGACTGCTGAAGTGATCCTCATGTTTAATAGCTGTGGTCTCTGGGTAGGGTACTTGCAAGAAGAACAGCGTAGATGTTTTGTGAGTTACTCACAGTTATTCGTGAAAAGTTTCCTTGAAAGTATAATCTTACTTCTACTACTACGTACTTACGTTGCGCCAAGATCGTTGAGAAAATGGAAATGATCTTGAAATGAAACCTTGAAATGAGTCTGATCTTGTTTCCACTACTACTTGCATTGCGAAAAAGATCGTTGAAAATGGAAGTCCATTTCCTTACCATTTTAAGTTGCACGCAGATAGTTGTCAATGTATTTGCCCCAATTCATTTACTAGCGACCCCTAGGGTCGCTACTGCCACAGGACATTTTTGTTAAGAATTCCTTGTTTTCAAGGCTAAGTTATAGAAAAAACCTCCTTGAAATCCACTTCAAGCAGAAATTCTTGTGCTCTCAAAAGCAGAAAAGTAAAGGAGCTTTGCAAGAAGAACAGCGTAGATGATTTGAGAGTTATCATTGTAAAAAGTTTGGTTGAGAGCATGATCTTACTCCTACAGGACTACATACAGGATGTTTGAAAAGTTCGTGTCTTAAAGTACTTCCAATTCGAATTTTGACGCGCTTTTTGTTTTATTGTGCTCATCAGACCTTAATACCATAATTACAGAGAAATCAAGTTTCTTCGCGGTTTCTTTGATTTTTTATTAGATTAAAACAAATCAGTATAGCTTTTCAAACCTCTTTCCTTAAAACGCTTGTTACAAAAAATGAAATATAATTTACAAAAAACTTGGTATACCTTCTGAAGGCCTTTCCTTAAGGTTTCTTAAATGTGCTTTTACTTCCGTAGAAGTAAGTTCGTTTTGAAATATTGTGCCTTGGAAAGGCAAGAGATCCACTTTCAGGATTTTTTCGTCAAAAAGTCCGGCACCGAAATTTTTATATTTTATCTTCATAACCTTTGCAAGCGTGCAAAATTTTTGAAAACAAATATAACGGAGGTCAGAGAATTGTGCTACAAGTACATATTGAAATAAGACTTCCAAAATTTTTTCAAAGTGAAAAAATTCCAACGCAAACGGGTGCCGCGACTGCCTGCTGTGATTCAGCGCATAGAAAAATCTTCGTTAGCAAGCTACTGAAGAACTTTTGTTGTATAAAGAAAGTGTAAATCTAGGACTATTTGTAGTAAAAAAATCAAAAGCCGTTTCCCTTTTCCGGCGTTTTTAAAAGAACGAATCAGATAACGCACTCTCCAAGGAAGCTGAAAAAATTGCTTACTTCCAAATTTTTTGGGGTATTTTGAGGCAAAAAATATTTTTCTTTGTTCATTCAGTGGTTTCTAGGTTTGGCGAACACACATAGCAAAAATTGAGTCAGCGTTCGCAGTTGAAGTGTTTAAGGACACGAACTTTTCAAACACCCTGTACTTACGTTTTGCCAAAAATCGTTGAGAAAATGAAAGTCCAATTCCTTGCCATTTTAAGTTGCAAGCAGATAGTTAATTAATGTATCTGCCCAACCCACTCACTAGCGATCCCTAAGGTCGCCTGCCGCAGGACATTTTTCCGAACAATCCCTTGTTTTCAAGGCTAATGTAAAAAAATCCAAAAAGTTTTCAAAAAATCCTTGAAATCCATTTTAACCGCGCCTACTTCGCGAAAATTATGCTTGTGCACCCAAAAGCAGAAAAGCAAAGGAGGCTGGTCTCAAATGAAGGATAGAGCCACGGGCTTCACAGCAGGACCTTTTTGCTAGATTATTCAATAGAAAGCTTCAGCATAGTATCGCTATAAGGGTGCCTTTATACCGCGCCGGCAGCCGTCGTTGGCAGCGTAGCCGCAGCTGGCCGCTTTTGTCACATAAAAGCGCAAAATCATCAAATTCTTACTATTTTAAGCGCAAACGCCCACGCTTTCCATCTTCCACGCTTTTTCCTCCCTGTTGTCACAATTCGATCTCGTATATCATACTTTAAAAATTAGCTTTAAAAATTTACATGTTTGGGTTTTTCAGTTACTGGAAGCTTTTTAAAACATGACACAGTTCCTGAAAATCAGCCTGAGTTGGTCTCGAAGGGAGGAAAGCTGCAGGAGCTTTGTGCGGCAGTGCTCTTCTGTTGATAATTTCTCAGTTTCAATGCTAAATAACACAAAGCTCGCTTGAAGTCCATTTTTAACCGCTTTTACTTCGCGGAAATCACAACCCTGCTTCGGGAGCTTGGTTTCGAAGAAAGAAAGGTCCCAAGAGCTTCAAGCGGCAAACATTTCTCCTAAGTTCTCAGTTTCAGTGCTAAATTATACAAATCTCGCTTGAAATCACTTTTGACCGCTTTTATTAGGTCTTCAAGAAAGTTTCCGGGCACTTGCAAAAAATTTTCCAAATTGCTGTAACTTCAAGCAGGTTGATTTTTTTAAAGCTACAAACTTCTTCGCAAAGACAATTTTGTTTACAACATATATTTACCTTGCTGGCTTTTCACAGTTTCGCTGCCGCCAATCAGCATGCGCAGAAGGGAAAAAGATCGACGCGAAAAGTAACCTATTTGCGCAGATTATCTCAGGCTTGATGAGAGCTGGACAGCTCACATATTGTAATTATATGGAAGTCTACTGGGGCCATCTAGGAGACTATTTACGCCTTTGAGCGAATATCTGCAAAATGTTTTCCAGAAAGATTAAGAAATCGTACATTTTTGCCCCAAAAATGCACGATTTTTCGATCAAGCGACTTTGAGGTCTTCTCGTTCTGCGCAGGAGGAACCAAACTTATTGCGAAGATTGTTGGGCTAATCCTTATACATCTTTTGGGCCCAATGGCGATCTCGCAGAAGCGATGTCAGCTGCGAAAATAGTTGCAGTCAGAGGCAAGTTTGACAGCGTGTAATTTCTAAACGCAATCGCAAAACGAGTGCAGCTGTGGGTCAAGAGCTAACAGTCTCCTCGATTGGATCACACACACACACACACAATTTGGACGAAAACCTATGAGCTTCACAAAAAAAATGGCCGCAGGAAGAAAAATTGTGAAATAGTCATAGTGAAGCTTTCCTTTTTTGATGTGCAGATTATACTTGTTTTAGCACCGATGAGAATTAGAAGCGGCTTCGAAAAGATTAGGCTTCCTTCTACCGAACAGTATGAAACTTGTGTCAAATACCGACGGAGCGGCATAAAATGCATCAGAGAACAAAATCTTCAAAAGTGCCCGGACTCTTCCTTTACAACCTAATATTTCGCAGAAAATACCTCTGCCTCCTATAACAAAGAAGCAAAGCGAGAGCTTGGTCTCGAGGAGAGGAAGGCCTGAAAGCTTCATGCGGCAGTGCATTTCTGCTAAGAATTTCTCAATTTCAATGCTAAACTGTACGTAAACTCGCTTGAAATCCATTTTTGGCCGCTTTTACGGAAATCACACATCTGCCTCCTATAATAAAAAAGCAAAGCAAACTTGGTCCTGAGGGAAGGAAGGTCCCGAGGGCTTATGCGGCAAGATGAATGCTAACTTACCAAAAATAATGCTTGAACCCACTTTGGCCGCTTTTACTGCTTAGGCGATTTCCATTTTTAGGAGCTGGGGTTGGGTCTTTGCAAGAAGAACAACGTATATGATTTGATAGTTAGTCGCTGTGAAAAGTTTCCTTGAGAGCCTGATCTTGCTTCTATTGCTCTCTGCTTTGCGAAAAAGATCGTTGAAAAATGGGAATTCATTCTCTTGCTATTCTTAGTTGCACGCAGACAGTTATCAATGTATCTGCCTCAGCCCACTTACTAGCGACCCGTAGGGTCGCTAGTCAAATAAAGTTTGTTAACTCCAAATCATCAACCAAAACTAAATTCATGATTTGCATTTGAAAATAGCAAAGATTTGCGTTTTAATATAGCTACTCAGAAGCTATCTTTTGACTAATCTCGCAGAACCGTACCTAAAAGACGGCATTTCTAATGCGATTTTGAGTTTGGTCACAAGAATTACTAAAATGGCGCTAGATAACAAAATTATTTTGTGAGAAGTTTCCTACTAACAATAGTTCATGCATTCAACTACTTAGAGATTGTAAACATCAGTGCTGAGAGACAAAGAAGAGCTGAAGTAGGGAATTTGCAAAATCATCTCTTGAGTTTCGTAGTTTTTCCGAGTTAAAAACCCCTTGGGTTGTAGTGTAGTAAGGTTTTCTATTAGATTGTCCGGAAATTAATGTCCGTTTTGAAATTCAACCACAATAAACCATACACTTTTCATTCTTGAAAAACTAAAATACCATTCGATAGAGCAAAGCAAGCTCTACAGGATGGCGATTTTGCTTTTGCAACAGCTCCGATTTATCTTGAGTTTCAAACCAAAATCTAAAAAGATTCAACTGCCCGAAAAATCGAAGAAAATTGTAAATTAATTCATAAGAATCCTACAAAAATTCTAACTTGAACACTTATCCACTGCCGTATTTTTTCTTCATGTTTTTGTCAAAGTGACGCTGTGCCGTCCTACCAAAAGTAGATGTATACTACAAATCTGTAAAAGTACAAACGTGGACTCTCAGCTGCTTACATTCTTTAGTTCTCGAGATTTGAATTTTAGCTTGGACCACCTGACCAATGGAAGCTATATTAGATATTTCTCGAGAATTAAAGCTTGTAGAAAGCTGGAAATCCATGTTTGTATTTCTACAGATTTGTAGTATACATCCACTTATGTGGGGACGGCAGAGCATCAATTTGGCAAAAGCACGAAAATTCAGTTTTCTTGATTTCTAACAGAGGAAAAATACGGCAACGGCGTACATGTATGTCTTATGTGTATGGGGTTTATGTGAGCTAGTTAGAATTTTTGCAGGATTCCTATGAGCTATGTTACATTTTTCTCGATTATTCGGGCAGTTTAATCTTTTTAGTTTCTGACTCGAAACTCGAGGTAGATTAGAGCGTTGCTAAAGAAGATAGCCATCTTGTAGAGCTTGCTTTGCTGTATCGAATGGTACTTTGAAGCTTATTCAAGAATGAAAAGTGTATGACTTTTTGCGGTTGATGTTCAAAACGGACATTACTTACCGGACAACCTCATACAAGATAAGTTTCTGATTCACAGATTGTAGTGCAAGTCTAGCCAAAATTTGCTTTCCGCAGAGAGCTCTACATACGAATTTGATTCAATATAGATTCATAGAAGTCTCGAGAAGCGAAGGCCCGAATATTGTATGATTTTTTTCTTGGAGGTAATTTAGATGCACAGTCATCGATAATAAATGGTATTTTGTGAGATGTAACGAAGTGGGAAGGAATAAAAAATTTACGTGACTGACATGTAATGTTAGGTGGGTCCGAAAGTTCCGTCATTTCATTTTCAAAAATTTGTAACTTCGCGAGATTACAACGGATTTGCTTTCTTGTAATTATATTAGAACGAACAGGTCTCCCGCTTTCAATCGCTGTTTTGCGAAGCTTTTGTTTCACACTGAATGCAGAGATAAATATGGAAAACTAAGACCATGTAAACTTTGACCATTTTAAGTTAGGTCACCAAAATTCTGGAATGATGCAGAAAAATCTGAAATCGTCAGTACATAGTTTTTTGGCCTACTCTTTGCAACTGTGAAAAGTTTGTGCTGTTTGGGCGTCTCTGTAAGAAGTTATGAATATCGAGTTTATTGTGGAAAACGTTAAAATTAATTAATTTGCCAATTTCCGCGAAAATCATAACTTCTCACAGAGACGTCCAAACAGCACATTCTTCCCAGTTGCGAAGAGTAGGCCAAAAAGCATATGTACTAACGATTTTAGATTTTTTTGCAGCTTTCCAGATTTTTAGTGACCTAATACAAAATGCTCAAAGCTCATATGGTCTTACTTATCCATTTTTATCTCCGCATTCAGCGCGGAGCAAAAGCTCCACAAAACAGCATTTGAAATCGAAAGACTTATTCTTTCTAACAAAATTTAAAGCAAGCAAATCCGTTGAGATTTTGCGAAGTTACAAATTTTTGAAAATGAAACGACAGAACTTTCGGACCTACCTAATATTAGGACAGCCTAGTCAGGTATCCATTCCAGGTCTCGGTGATGAAAATTAGGGGAGGTTGTTTAAACTAAAGGAGGTGATAAAATTTTGTTGTCTTATTCGGGAGACTTTACTGTTAAACAAGCATGAAATAAACAAACACCTCGGGGCCTTTATATGTTTTTTGACATACTAGCTTTTATCTTAGGAATATCAGTGATTTTTACCATTTCATTTCTAAATACAACATACATCTTTTCGCAGTTGCGCTGTTTTAGGTTGATGTCATGGGCTTGCCGCCTAAGCTCTTTGTCTCTTAAGCGCCCTTTACGCGTCATAGTTTTTCTCACAAATATGCAAGAAAATTCATTCATTGCGCGAAGTTTAGGAGGTTGCCTTAAGGCCTGGAAGACAGAACTTTTAGACAACAGCGCGCATTTGACCAGTCTAAGAAGGAAACGATACTTGATGACCCCGGCCATGTGGAATGCGGTGTATACCATAAGGTGCATCTCGAAACGCTGATTCTGAATCTATGCTCGAAATCTGCGAAACGATCATTTGAAGGCAGTTATGAACTTTTTTCGTAGAAAATTTGCGTACCTTCAGGTAATTAAAATCGCCCCAATTTGATCTATTTTACCGTTTGAAGCCATTGAGGGGAATCTTGAAAGGTGTAACGTTGTATTTACACCTATCTAAATAATATTCAGCATTTGAAGAGGAAAGAAAAGTTTTTATTAATGATTTTCACCCTTCGCCGTAGCGCAATTCATTCTTGAAAATTAATCATAACTCCATCCAGATTCTCCTTCGCAGATATGAAAAACAGTATTCGGACCAGCATTAAAAGGGCATTTTTGATAAACAAATCATTATGAATGGCCGGAATAACCAAGTATCGTTCTTTGCTAAGACGCTCTGCAGTAAAAGGACCCCTTTAGTAGATCTCTACCGGACGCGCTTCCACTTGCAGTGCGTCCAAAACAGCACGTTTTGAAGGTTGAAGATTAGGCTCAGCCTCTTCTATCCCATAAATGGAAAGCGATCGATCTCGTTTTTCGGCTTCCACGACTTCACGTGGATCTGCCGTTAGAAAATCAATTAATCGATTAAACAAAAGGGTGTTTGATCAGATAGGAGCGAAGAGTGGAGCTAAAAATCACCTCGTCTTTTCCAGTGACCGGAGCGAAAATGTCGGCTAGCGATTAAGCAGATGTCGAATTCGGATTGATTTGAATAGGCTTGAGTTTCTTGCAGATTTAGCTTTAGCAGCAGGCATGACGGAGAATGCTTTAGGGCGACGGCTCAGTGAGGAGAAATGAGATTAATAATATGGTGAGGGAACTGTGAATGCGTGACGAAAGTCAGCCTGCACTTCTTACAAAAAACTCGCTTCCTTGCCTTTTTGAAATCAATGTTAATGAGAACTGTGCTATCGAATGGTGCATGTCTCAGGCTCCAATCTGCAACCAGGGCCCTGCACAGATGGTCTGAAGTTAAACTGGACTTCATTTTTGAAGTTGAAAGCAACAGGGATATCGTTTTTTTATAAGGTCCTGGGGGAAGCGCCGATAAAAAAACGACAAACAAGTCAGGTTATACGAGTTGAACGTGTTCTTTCACAAGCGCGCGAATTTCAAACGTAAGACTCAAACAAACAAATGGCTTGCTTACAGCTCACAAACAATCACATGGCTTTGAATTTGGACTATGTGTATACAATATTACTCCAAATTATGTCACGTAAACCCAAAACTTATGTGTCCTAATATTTGTTCCCGAATTGTTGGTTTCTAGACCAACACCAAACCAACTGGGTTGGTTCGGAGCATGAATATTGAAGAGTTCACACAAGTTTTGGCCCTTTTTGATTTGAAAGGTTAGAACGGTTAAAAATCTGTCATATAGGGAAGAGAGCAATCAAACTATTGCCTCTTCTCTTTTTTTGAGCCAAAAGTAGTGTAAATTTATGCGTTGATAAATAATGCGTTCCCATCACACGCGGTGTTCTTTGAACTATGTGGCAAAAAATGCATCGTCAAATTGTTGAGGCCACAGGCTTGGCTGGCTTAGAATATTTTCGTCATTCTGAGCACTAAAATGGTACCCTACCCAGTGACAGAGCCTTTAATCAATCGAAATGTTTTATTTTTTGCTATTTTGTTATATTAGGTACCTCAAAAAGCGCTTTTTTTCGCTTTTATTGTTATTTTGATTGAACACGGGTTTCCCTACTGATTTTTACGTCAAGAGAGACTTCGTAAATTTTCGCGAAGTTGGGGGGACTTCGTTTCCAAAAATGCTCCAAACCAACGCCGGGCCCTGTCTGCAAAATTTGCCTAGTCGCGAGCCTACTAATGCACGTCCTCATGTCTTGTGTGCGAAATGTAAAGGTTCCATACTTTGTCCAAATTTCACCGTGAGTGCTTGTAAAACGATGTTCAAATCTTTTCACATCGCTTAATGGATCCTATTGGGTTGAAATTTAGTTGTTAGATGTCTGAGCTCTAGCCACAAACCTGCTTTGATGATCAATTAAACAGCTGAAGCACACGCAGTCACCACATTTGATACAGTGGAATCCCTTGGGCGAAGTGAACGTAATTATTGCAATCGAACTGTCAAACAAGCACTCACAGTGTGCTACCTTTACAATTCGCACAATTTGTAGGCTCGTAACTCGAAAAATTCTACAGATTAGAGCCTGAGATATGCACCATTCGACAGCACGGCTCCTGTTGGCTTTAACTTTCAAAAGCAAGCAGGCAAGTTTTCTTCTGACTGATACGCTAGAAGTGCAGGCGAATTTTCGTGACGCAGTTACAGTTACCTTACCATACTTCTACAAAAAGACCTTGTACTTGACAGAGACTACGATTTTCATGAACAGCTGTTCGAAAACTTCTAAAAACGGAGTTTACTTTCAAACCAAGATCATCAATATTTCAACCAAAATTCAGTGACGAGCCCCAGAGCGTGAAACGAGTAAGGCCCGTATGCACGTACGTCCCCGATGAGGAGGGGAGGGGAGCTGGATTCCCAGGGGAACGATCCCCTCCGCCGAACCTCGCCATGACAGAGGGGAGGGGAGCGATCCCCTCCCCTGCACCTAAGCGGGGATGGTGTGAATGGTTTCAGAGGTATTGATCGAGCGAACCCTAGTGCATACGGGGTTCGAATGGGGGAGGGGATCCCTTCCCTTCCCCCACTCGAACCCCGTATTATATTATTATACCCCGAATTTATTATACCCCGAATTCAACTCAATAACGCGGGGGAGGGGATCGGCATCCCCTGCAACGAAGTAGGGGTTCGATGGTGTAGATCATGCCAGAGATGCGGATATTCTGGTTCTGCTCAGTCATTACCAAGCATTTCGTTCATTTTGATAAGGGATTTTCTTTGAAAGCGGGTTCTTCTCTCAGCGACCTGTGGCTTGCAATTTGTCTTTCTTTTCTATAGTCGCCTCTTAAGAAGAAATTCGAGCAACAATAGCTGCCAATTTCGATTATTTGTATGAGTTCTTGATCATTCAGGAAATTTGCGCATTTTTCATATAACATAATAGTTTTAACTATATAGGCTGAGTGAACACATTGTAACTTTCATATATCATGACATGTTGCCATTATCTTGTTATTTTAACATAAGCTGGAAAAAATCTAGAAAGTAGCATATTTGCCTATTTCTGAGTAGAAATCCCCTGGGGAGTGATCCCCTCCCCAGCGTTCCCCTTGCGCATAGCAGGGATCGCTGCTGGGGATCATTCCCCTGGGACAAAGGACTATATGCAGTTGATAGCTACAGCGTTTATGGAGAGCTGGCACAATTTGCAGCTTCTGTTATGTGTTAGAATACTGCTTTGAGCGTCCGCGCGGCACCCCCCCCCCCCTTTTCGGCGGCATAACGTCTTCTGGGTGGAGGACATTAGGTCGCCGAAAAAGGGCGGTCCCCGCGGTCATTTGCGACAAATACGCACCCTTGTACATGCGCGGACATGCGTTCCTGCAGGGAATCCGCGCGGGACTCTTCCAAATTCGGCGACCTAATGTCCTCCACCCACGTCTTCTACCCATTCCCTTGCAGAGACACATCAACTTCTATAGTTCAACATTTTTACGCTGAATTGGAGCAGCATGAGCGAAAGTGGGCAGCATCCAAGAAAGCAGGAACATAATGGGAGTACAAAAAATCATTTTTAGTGCCCCGAGCCCAGTCACTGCATACGCGCATTCCGCAACCCTAAATTAATGAAAGTGAGGAGATGAAGATGAGTTGCAGTCAAAATATGAAATAAGAAAAAGTTTTTCATAGAAAATTTGAAAGCAAGGTGATTTCTCCGCTTGATCCCCTCTTGTGCATAAGAGGGTTCACTTCCACTCCCCACAGGGAATCCCTTGTTCGATTTGTCTTTGTGCATACGGGGGTTCGCGCGGGGAGGGGAAGGGATCCCCAGCGGGGTTCATTTCAATGGTTAAGCGCACATCCCCTCCCCGCGGGGATGTACATGCATACGGGCCTAAAATTCAAATGAACCGAACATATCGCAAAACTTGCTTATAGGGCTCATCTGACTTGCTAATTACGAAACTCAAATTTATTTAGCCAGACAGATTCGTATTCTAGAGTTATGACGAGTCAAGATCTTTCCACAATTCACCAGTTTTTCTATCTTTTGAAAAGATGCTTGCGGCTACTTTCCAAAGCTCCATAATTTACAGAAGAAGTACTATCGAACGGTATTCGCTGAGGTCTACAAGGGCCAATGCGCGCTGCTTTGCACTTTTGCGAAGAGACGTCTGCAGAAAGATTCAAGAACATTGAAATTGGAATATCAAGGACATGCTGTACATCAAAAGATTTGAACTGATGAGCTAAGCATAATGCTTTTTTCAAATTCAAGATAAACTCATTTCGAAGGAAGTCATGGCGCTGCGTGGTTTGCTTGATTCCCGTGATTCCGCGGATATCCTGGAATGCCGCGGAATTTTCGCAATTCCGCAACGTTCACGAAATTTTGCCCATTCTGTGAGCGACAGTGTACCTTGAGCTGATGTTGGAACAAATTCGATCAGAGTTCTACCATATTTTTACAGTATTCCTACAATGTGCCATCAGCATCAAATTAAAGGCAATATTGTTACAGCACACTGAACAGTCCAACCAAACAAGAATCTGCAAAATTGAGCGAAAACTGATTGTTTACCGCATGCCTACCGTACTGCGACAAGTTTTGGCACTTCTACGTAATGGATGATGCATCTCACCGAGCTGAAACGAACAATGTCCTTGGATTCAGAATCCGTCCATTCTGAAGCGAAATATTGCGACGCGGGTTTCGACGCACTTTAGTGATGTGCGGCACACTCCGCTGCTCTCCGGCGCACTGCAGACGCACCGTGGTGCATTCCGCTAGAGTGCGGCGTTTTGTGACGAATTATGGGCGCTATTGTATCTTTGAAGATTTTGAAAAGAACGAACTTTTGCTTTCTAACGCCGTGTTTTTTCTTCGCACTGTTCATTTTTCATACATGTTTCTGTGACCTGTTTGTAGTGATGAAACATCTGAAAAATGCGAGCGAATATGTGTTTGTCAAAGACATACTCGTTGCAGAAGTTCCTGTAAACGAAGTGATGTCGGTCCGATAATTATTTCTATTTTTCACTGCGCAAGCAGTCTCGGTTTCAGTTCCTTCTTTATCTACAAAAGCACAAGTTAATTTTTGCCGTTATCGGAACATTTCGCAAATCACCACTGGGAAAATACCTGAAGGTTTAGAAGAGCTCATTTGAATAATGACGGTTTATATAACTAAATATTCGAAGGCTTACCCGGTGCAATGCCACGAGTAGAACTTCTTTTTGTAATCTCCTTTGTTTTAGAGCATTCTTTAAGGCCCGTATGCACGTACGTCCCCGCTGGGGAGGGGAGGGGAGCTGGATCCCCAGGGGAACGGTCCCCTCCACTAACCCCGCCATGACAGAGGGAAGGGGAGCGATCCCCTTCCCTGCATCTCAGCGAGGATGGTGTGAATGATTTCCGAGGTATTGATCCAACGAACCCCAGTGCATACGGGGTTCGATTAAGGAGGGGAAAGGGATCCCCTTCCCACTCGATCCCCGTATGCACGAGTGTAACTCAACAACGCGGGGGAGGGGATCGACATCCTCTACAACGGAGTAGGGGTTCGATGGTGTAGGTCATGCCAGAGAAGCGACTAATCTGGTTTCAATCTAATATATAAAGCTGAATGTGTGTCTGTATGTATGTATGTATGTCTGTACGTATGTGCGGAATAGAAATTTTTATTTCTGGACCGATTTGGACCAAACTTGGCACACATATACTTCGGGACAGGGAGCGTGTCATAGGCTACTTTTCGTTATCGATCGATATCGATTTTATCGGTTTTTTTTTGCAAAATTTGAGCTACAGGGCTGGGAGTTGGCACAGGGGGGTAATCGAGCATGCTGATTACAAATATATTATTGACAGGCCCGGGCGAGCCGGGTATGCCAACTAGTCAGTTATTACAAAGCATTTCGTTCAAATTGATGAAAAATTTCCCATGGTAGCAGGGTTCCTTTCTCAGGTACCTGTAGCTTGCAGTTTTGTCTTTCTCTTCTATATTCGCTTCTCGTGAAGAAACCCGGGCATATATCGGCCAGTTTCGAATATCTGTAGGAGTTTCTAAACATTCTCGAGATTTGCGCATTTTTGATATGACATGCTAGTTATATTCATGAAGACTGGCGTAACACATTGTAACTATCATATTATATGATATGATGTTTTTATCTTGTTATCCTAAAGTAAGCTGCTTTGAAAAAAAATGAAAATTAGCCTCGGGGGAGTGATTCCCTTCCCAGCGTCCCCCTCGTGCATAGCAGGAATGGCCGCTCGGGATCATTCCCCTGAGGTAATAAATGATATATCGCTGATAGCTACAGCGTTCATGGAGAGCTGGCACGATTTGCAGCTTCTCTTATGCGTAGAAATGCTGGTCAGTTTTCCCCCTTCCCTTTTTTTTCGGCAGCATAAAGTCTTCTACCCGTCCCCTGCAGAGAGATCTGACTTCTATTGTTGAACACCTTTACGCTAAATGGGCAGCATGAGCGAAAGTGAGCAGCATCATGACAACAGGAAGACTATACTGGGCCTAGAAAATATAATTTTTAGTGTGCCGAGCGCATTCACTGCAAATGCACATTACGCAACGCCTAAATCACTGCCGATTACGAAAATTGAAGATAAGCAGTCGTCAAAAGATGAGAATACAAAAAAATCGCCATATGAAAGCGAAAGAAAAGTGATGTCCCCGCTCGATCCCCTTGTGCATAAAGGGGTTCCCTTGGGTGTATGTTAAGAGGCGCGATTTTTATTGCCAGATGGCCACCAAATAGCGCATAAAAATTGTTTTATAACATTCTAAAGGTCTTTAAATTTTTTAAGGAGATATATTAGATAGAAGAGACAAAGACAGGGATTCCTTAATCTTACTACCTTGAAATAAATTCAAAAAAGCAATTTTGAAGGTCAAAAACCCATGAAAATGCAGTTAAAAACAAATCTGTAAATATTCCGGTCCGTTTGCCGGCAAAAGCCACCAAACTCAGCATGTGGTAACCTTAGACAGTTAGTGAGCTAATGCACTTTATCTGGTACTTTTTGAGGACTCGCATAGCACTAAACTGGAGTTTTGAGTTGGTGACAGCCGGAGAAATCGCGCCTCTTGACCGTCTCCCGGTTCCCTTCCCCTATTCCCAGGGGATCCCTTCCGCCGATATTGTCTGCTTGCATACGAGGGTTCGCCTGGGGAGGGGAAGGGAGGCCCAGCGGGGATCAATTCAATAGTAAAACGCACATCCCCTCCCCCGCGGGGATGTACGTGCATACGGGCCTAAGGGTTTTCTTATTGCAAATTTCTAGCTGTTTCCTCGAGCTCAGTGGAGTGAGCTAAACAACTAATAACATCTTCATACCATCTTTTCGAATCCTGATTTGCCCCCTTCGATTGCGAAACGTCCTGCCTAAAACTCAGTCCCTGTTTAGCAAAAATTTGAATGTTCAGCACTTGGAATGCTTAAAATTTTAAACTGTTAATACAGATCGGTTCATTTCCATAGCTATTGGATGAAAACAATACTTAATGCACAGAACTAGACTTTAATAGCCACTTTAACAAAAGAGTTTTTGTGGGCTATTCGGGAGCGAGCAAAGTAGCCGTGTGACTCTTGGCCCGTAGCCTAAACTATTAGGTTATCCCAAAAGTTTTGTCCGTTTTTTCAAACCACTATAAAAACACGCACAATAAAGACTTGAATGTCAACATGCATTCGATGCAGCTTTTCTTTCTCATTCTTAAAGGCAGCGTCCAGGCAGATCTGGACTTATGGGGCTTTTACGTGGAAAGTACTTTTGGGGCCCTAACTAAGGCACTGCCCAAGCGGCAGCTCAGGTAGTGCTCTAAAGGCTGAGATATTCCCCTCGAAACTGGCCCCCGCGAACGTATTCGCATGGATTCATGGCAGTTTCGCGCCAGGATCCACGCTTTGCGCCATGAATCCATGCGAAACACGGTCGCGGGGTCCAGTTTCGAGGGGATTATCTCAGCCATTACAGTACTTCCTGTGCTGCCGCTTGGGCAGTGCCTTAATTAGGGCCCCAAAGGTACTTTTCACGTAAAAGCCCCACAGGCCCAGATCTGCCTGGACGCTGCCTTTAAGAACACATAAACGAACCATAATCATGTGTGCTTTTTTTGGTAATTGCCTTTGTTCTTCACCCGTCAATTTGTTCGGCTAATTTTCAAAAATTTGTTTTTAAAGTTTCGGGAAAGGTTAAGTATGGATCAAATAGAGCAATTGTCCGACTACGAGGTAAAATTTTTGTATTTTTTTACTCTGTTGTTTTTAGCTTTTGAAAAACGCAACTGCAGCAAATACACAAAAGCTTTTGGAATTCCTGTAAATTGAAACATGGTTATAATTAACATTATGTATGCAACATAACCAGTCTGATTTGTTTTGGGAAAGCAGCTTTCTGGAATTTTCGATAATTTTTGGGTGGTAAATGTAATCAAAAACCGCGGTTTTTCTTAAATAAATAATTATTACGGACTTGATGAAAGCGCCCCATGTAATCCAAAATAGGAGCAATGTAGCCAAAGGTTTGCTCTACATAAAGTTACCAGCGCTTCTTGAAAACGTCAGGATAAAATTTTTATTTAGAAAAGATTTGGCGTTACTGCTGAGCTGCTCGAAAAGTCATATCGATAACATCGCAAATACAGGGTAGATCAGAGAGTAGATATAGCTATAAGAAGGAGAATAAAAGTCTGGATCGAATGGTACGTAAGACATCCATGGATTGGTGTTCTCTGAGTTTTAGTGAGCGATGAAAAAAACAGACAAAACTTTCGGGACAACCTAATATTAGGTTTGTACATGAGTCTAGTTACTTTAATTTCTTACGACGATAAGTCGTAGACTTCGTAAATTTAGTAGGGCTCCAGGGCACTATTCCATAGAGCACAGTAAACTCTACAAGACGATGTGCACATTTTCGCACCAGCTTCGACCCTCCGTAAGTTTGCATTTGAAATCTGAGATGTACTGAAGTCTCAAAAAGTGTGGGAAATTTATATCTTTAGTCAAAAAATCCTACGGATTTTCAACTTGCTCACACATATTGCAGACCACATCAGGCGATCCATATGGGTTGTTGCTAAATTTTTCCTTATTTAGAAATCGAGAAAACAAAACTCCTCTTGTTTTTACGAAAACGAAGCTTTGCTGTTTTTGTTCATGTAATTGTATACTACAAGCCCTCAGAAGTAGTCGCAAATTTTCAGCATTTCGCAAGCCACAGTTTTTGAAAAATACCGAATTTATCTTTTCTCACACAAGTGCTCAATGCTAAATTCGGTATTTTTCGAAAACTATCTTGTGGAAAGCTGAAAATTTACGGTTATACTTCTAAGGGCTTGTGGTAAACAATTATATGAGTGGAGATAGCATAGCTTCGTTTTTGTAAAAACGAGAAGATTATCGTTTTCTTAATTTCTAGAGGAAGAAGAAATGCAGCAACGGTACATATGTGTGTCTGATGTAGTGTTCAATCTGTGTCAACAAGTTTAAGATGCGAAGGATATCTTTTTTTGAAGAAGGTGCGAATTTTTTTTTATTTTTTGAGCCTTCAGTGCGACTCACATTTTGGGTGCAAACTTACGGTGAATCGAAGCTGGTGCGAATTTTGCTTACCATCTTGTAGAAATTGTTTTGCTCTATCGAATGGTAACCTGAAGCCTTTAAGTTTGTGGTGTGTGCGACTTTTCGTCGTAAGAAATCAAAGTGTAACAAGACTCATGTAAACCTATGTAATATTGACTTGGTGCCCTTATAGATGACGGCAAGTTGGCAGGCATCGTGGAAAGTTGCCAACTCTGGGGCTAGCTTGCAGACTGGTCATCGGCACGTCAAGCCGTGGGTTGTGGCACAATCACCCAGGCATCGTAATAAAGGATCAGTGAGGGGGGAGGTCATAATTGAGGTGATAGCGATGATAGCAGGTATTCGTTAACGATGCCAAGCCTATTATGCAAATTACAAGCACATTAATATTGCGACCTATCATCGTATCGTACGCGAGTCAATTACCTCCTTTTGCACTCTTGTAACAGGGGGTGTCTAGTGGTATGACGGTTTCAACCGGATCGATAGACTACACGGATCGAACGACTAATAATTTATCTCAGAAAACGGCAACGAACAACAAGAAACATGAACGTGTAACTTCAACAAGCTTAACAACGAAACGACAGGCTTTACCCTCTTTGACCACTTCGGCAAGTTTACTGGTTACTCTCTATCTAAGGGGGAGGTCCGCCTCTCTTCGATGGATTAAGCACCCGCTAGCGCTTCCTCAGCGCAGTCTGAGACGTCCCCCTGACTCCCGGTGTTTATACCCTGCCGAAGGGGTCAACGCGGGCTTTTCTTCCCCTACTGAAGATAGGTAAGTCGGTGATCCGCGCCCTCTAACATCCCTCCCCTCTGGGAAACCGATGTCCTCGGCGGCTGCTGCAACTTGCTGAGCTTTGCACCGGAACTCTCCTGCGGATGACATTGTAGAGGTATCGCGTTCGTTTTCCACATACCAATCTTCTTGAACAATGGTGGCGGCCACACGGATACAATCTTTCCTCCTTTTTCGAGGTATTTCTTGCATATCTGCAATGTCTCAATGATAGCCTCATCCTCCCTTTTTGGGCTCATGGGCCATACTATGATCCACATACAATAATTCTTCGAGCATTTCAACGCCTCTTTGAGTTGACTGAATGTTACTGCCACCTTAGTCAGTACTCCCCACTTCTTCAGCCCAACTTCCTCAAGCTCTCCTGCATATCTCGGCGCAATAAACGCAACAGGACGTTCCTTCTCAAAACTTTGTCCTTCCTCACTGCGTGCCTTTTTAACTTTGACTCCTCCCTGTGCCTCTCCGCGTAATTTCCGCTCACTTCTAGAAGGAGTGTGCTTTTTGCTGCCCTTTCTACATGTCGACTTCTTCCATTTGCGCTCACAAGCTTCCCCTGGCCAGCCAGATTCCTTTGTCTGCTTTAACATCTCTTTTTCTCTCAATGAAAGTTTTCCTGTTGACAGTAACAGACCTGTCCTTCTCTGGAATAGATCTGTTCACAGTTATGGTACCTTATTGGATCTTCGCTCTTACTAAGGCGTATTCCTCTTGTGTGGAGGCACCATAATATCCTTTGCTTTTACTTTGACTTCAGGCTTCTTGTGTATCACTACTTCCACTCCTAGACTCTTCAATGCATTTGTGCCAATGAGTACTTCCTCATTCCTATCGTCTGAAATATGGAAGGCAACTTCCTTTTTGCATCCTCCTTCTAGTTCTACTTCTACTTTTACACCTCCGAGAAAGCTCATCACATGGTTTGATGCATCGTATATGCTTCCTTCCGCAATGTCGAAAGTCTGAAGTGACTCGACATCGTATCCATTGTTCCTCGCTTCTATAAGCACTTTCACGGGTAGTATACTTATCATTGAGCCCGTGTCTAGAAGTGTCGAAACCGTTCTTCCCAATATTCTTGCTTGAGTCAATAATTTCCTGCCAACAATTCTGTTTGCGTCGGATTGGGAGTTCTTTACGACCATGTTCCGACTCCTACTTACCATTGATGTCACTCTATCTGAAGTCTTGATGACGCCTTCCTTCTCCGTTTTCCTGTACTTACAATCGCTCATCACATGTGCAAAGTGACCACATTTGAAGCATCTTATTTCTTCGTGATCCTCATCACAGGCACCCAAGCTACTCGTTGGCTCATGCCTTCTTATATCATTTTCCCTCTCGTCTCTCTCCTCTGAGCTGCTTCGATTTTGCGTCCTATCTAGCACATACCCTTCGTTTCTACTTGCTTTCCTCCAAGACGGAGCTTGCTGTTCACTCCTCCTCTCAAAGTTGCAGAATCTCCGCGATTGTTCAATTTCAATAGCACCTTCTTTTATTTTATTATATGCCTCAGCTGGGTCCGCTTGGTGTAGGAATCCCACCAGTTGCACGTATTCCGGTCATGACGTCAGATTCTCCAGCAAAATCTGTGCGTACTCCATCGAACTTTCCTCAATGGTACAGTGAGGATTGGCCTTGCTTGCTAGGTTCTCGAGGGCGACACAAAAGTCCGCGACCTCTTGGCATGGCCTCAAGCGCATTTTCCTTAAGGCTGTCAGTACCTTTAATCTAGCTGTTGTGGAGTCACAGGCCAGTAGTGAAGCTATCTCCCTCACTACTCTGTCAAAGCCTTGCTGTCTTACCCCCATGGGTATACTCAGAAGTAAGAACTTTGCCCTTTCTTTCAAGTGTTCATCACCCAGGACCTCTATCAGCAACTGTTAATCCTGGCCCATGGTACCTACATACTTTTTTTTGTACTTTCGAATGAATCTGTCTAAGTCCTCATTATCACAGCCCGTGAAGACTCCAGGATCAGGAAAAGTCATGCTTTGAAAATAGCTGAGCAACTGATCTTCCACACCTCGATGATTGTCGAGTGGTCCGTCATCCAACCCTCCCAACACACTGCCTTCCCTCACTGCAACTGCCGATGCTCTGGGACCGAGTATCTGGTTTAACTCGGCTGTTAGGTTCTCAGCCTACCTAACACTGTGGCTACCTTAGCCTCCAACTCTTCTTCAAGTGGCAATCCATGAACCGGTATCCTACATCGGCTAAGGACCTTGCTTACCATTCCAGATAGCATCTCCACTTCTTTTATGATAAAGCTTATCTCCTCTACCATCAAGTGTGCTTTTCTCTCATGGATATCATCTGCACATCTTTGCTTCTGATCCATATCCATGAGCATGAATGCACTCGGCAGCCAAATGCTTCGCCTTGCTTTTACATTCATCGGTAATCAACGCCGCACACGAAAATGCTCGACAATGGAATTATGGAGCCAAAGCAATCAATAAAAAATTGTGTGGGAATTGCTCTATATGATAAGATAGAGATTTTTTCCAGCTGATCTTGGATCTGGCCTTAACCTGTTACGTTGTCACCTCCTCGATGACGTATAGGTCACCCTTTTGGTCTTTTGGTTTCGCCTTCTTGGCCTGTTCTACGCGTTCTATGCTGTCATGCCTCTGAGGAAGTCAATATCAGTCGCCCCGTGTGTTTTAATCGATCCAGGTATGCTCGGCCCCATGTAACCGGGGTGGTCTGGTATAACGGTTTCAACCGGATCGATAGACTACACGGATCGAACGACTAATAATTTATCTCAGAAAAGGCAACGAACAACAACAAACATGAACTGTAACTTGAACAAGCTTAACAACGAAACGGCGGGCTTTACCCTCTTTGACCTCTTCGGCCAGTTGACTGGATGAACTCTCTATCTAAGGGGGAGGTTCGCCTCCCATCGACGGTCTCCTGACTCCCGGTATTTATACCCTGCCGAAAGGGTCAACGCGGGCTTTTCTTCCCCTACTGAAGATCGGTAGGTCGGAGATCCGCTCCTTCTGACACTCTATATAAAACACGAATTCTTTGCTTACGTGAAAAGTCTCATTTCAAATAACAGCAAAAGATAAACTAGAAGCCATTTATCTGTCACGTTTCGCTTTCAATTGTAGTGCTTTCAGCACTGAGTAAAGAAAACGAATCAAGCTCAAACCACTCTTACAAAACCATGAGATCTAAACTCTCATATATATTGCTGCATGACGAAGGCGCAACGTCTTTAGGCGCGAACGCGGCTTTATTAGCCGCAGAGCACAGGCGCAGGATTTACAGCATTGAAGATACGCGCGCGTCGTGTTCGCCACGCTCAACTAATACTGTTTCTGCGCCTTCGTCATGCAGTAGCCTTTACTAAGGTAAACGGCAAAAAATGGGACAGTTTTGATTTTTGCTAGAGTATGAGGTCTTTTGTTTCGTTCAAGCAGGCGCAACTTAAACGTAGCTTACAGAAGACCTATTATTCTGGTAACGCGTTAAGCTTCTCTCCCTCTACGAGTGGCGCAGTAAAACACCCGGATGATGTTCTTTGAACATCTCAATTTGCGCTGCTATAACGTCAAGTTATAAAGTAAATTTATTTGCTTATTTCACATGCACAAAAGTGCGCCAAAAACACATACATGAAGTAAGTGGTATCAGTAGAATCAGCAGCCAATTTGAGTTCCTGGCTGGAACAAACAGGTCGTTCTCTATTCTCCGGATGGCGGTCAATCCTCAACCGAGTTCCTGTTCCCTGTCCAAACGCAAGAACGTGATTAAAGCTACCAGAGCTTATCCGAACAACTTAACACGGACAAACGAATCTGCCCAGGACCCCGAGCGAGTGGAGAAGGGGATCTCAAGGAAGGGGAACGCCAACTTTTGCTTTCCTTGAACGGCTAATGCAGGCGGAGAGACTGCAGATCTGGTCAAAACGGTTAGGCTACCAAGATTCAAATGCAATTGCTTCGTAAAAAAATATTCAAAAGAGGTACAAAAATTCATAAGTGGAAGATTTGGCAAAGAGTAGGCAAAAGATGTGCAAAAAGAAAACATCAGTATCTTGTGCATCACCGGAGATGGTTAAACATCCGGAATTCTCAGCACTTGTAAAACGATAAATGTAGATGATATATTATTTGAAAAAGGTCTTCATGCTGTTTTAAAAGATACATAAATATATAGGATTCCTCATCACTTCTAGATGAAAAAAGCAAAGAACTTGAAAAATCTGTGATTTTTTTTGCCGAACAAAATCCAAAAAACCATTTTCAACCTATTTTCCAAAAATAATGGAAAATTAACGTACACTGTATATGAATGGATAGAGCGTAAGGATCTCTGCCAGAAGGTAACCAAAAGCGAGCGTCTACTTGCAAAGCAGAAGTCAACATATATCTTTGTTCTCGACTCTAATAACCGTATCTCCTGACTATGAGCGTTGAGACCAGCAAGTCGTTGTGAGTTTGGTGACTATTCCTTTAACCATCACAACAGAATGGCCTTTAAATGGACGTTTGGTTTTAGCTATGTAAATGGCCCTATGTATCAGGTTGTTCCACAAGTTCTTCCGTTTAATTTTTATTTAGAATACGTCATAAACTTCTCAATTCTGGTTAGGTTTCGAGGCATCATTTGACAGAGCAAAGCAAGCTCTACAAAATGTACCTATTCATATCCATCTCGAATTTGAAGCTGAAAACTAAGAAGATCAACCCCACGAAAAGTAAAAATGAAATCGTACTCCATCCAAAAAATTCCAGGAAATTCCTAAATTGCTCACAGATGCACTTATCATATCAGACATCCATATACACTGTTGCTGTACTTTTTTTTCTCGAAGAGAAATTGAGGAAACAAAAATTTTTGTGTTTATGCTAAAGTGACGCTGTGCTAATTTCCCATCAGCGGACGTGAACTTTCATTTCTCTACAAGCTTTACTCCTCGATATGTATTCGTTTTATATGGGACACTTGACTAAGCAAAGCTAAATTCGTTGTCTCTCGGAAACTAAAACCTATGGAGCGTTGAAAATTTAAGTCTATACTTTTACGGGTCTGTAGTATACAACTACCAATGTGAGATTAGCACAGCATCAGCAAACAAGAAACGTTTTTCTTGATTTCTATTTAAGGGAAAAATACAGCAAGTATAAATAATTCTGTGATGGATACAGGGTGTCCCAAAAAACGTGCCTACTGTTTGATTGTTGATAGCTCTTTTGTAATGAAGAATTTCGGGAAGATTTGGGTACCATTCTGTAGAGCTGGCTTCAATTTAGATGCACAATAAGAAGCGGCAGAAGATTTGGGTAGCATCTTGCAGAGCTGGCTTCAACTTAGATGCACGATATGAAGCCGGATCACCGACTGCACTGCGCTACCATAGGATTAGGTAGGAATCTTAAAGAGGGTTTTGAGCCATGAAAGGCCATATTTTGTCTCAGAAAGAAAACAAAGCAGCCTGAAAACTTTCACACTGGGCTAATTAGAGATGCTGATTTCAAATGTGAAGCTCGCAACTTATCATGATGCCTCAATGAAAAGTCGATAAAAACCTTTTTGCACTAGTTTTCATACTTTTTTCTAATTCAAAAAAATTTTTCACAGTGACACTATAAGTTTGAAGTTTCTATCGTGATTCTTACAGTAATGAAAAGAGGTCGTTGACTCGATTTAAGCTGCAAATCTAAGCTGAAGTCAGCTCTACATGACGGCACCTAAAGCTTTTCAAAAGACCTCCATTTACTTACTTACAAGGGAATTCACTTAAGTTAGGTCGGGCTTTTGAAATAAGACACATATATTTAGAATCTGCTCGGAACGCTGATTCCAAATATGCTGTCCTTAGCTGCGAAGCGTTTCTCTGAAGCGATCATTAACATATAGCTGACTATGGAAAGAAGGTCTTCAGATGAAAATCTGCCCAAAAAGTGGTGGAAAATCAAAATAACATCAAATTGAGTCATTTGGCTTTGATAGGGTATAATACGCATTTGAACCACTACCTAGATGATGATACCGTGGCATGCCTAAGTCGGTCAACACCCAAAATTTGCTCAGGAAGAAGCTCATAACTCGCTTCAGAGGAACGCTTCGCAGCTAAGGAAAACAGATTTGAAATTAGCGTTTCAATCCGATATCAACCATATGTGTCATTTCGAAAGCTCGACCTAAGTTAAGTGACTTCCCTTGTTAGATACTTAGATGGCCCGGCTTCACGTGACATGCGGGCCCCAGTACAGAAGTTGCCATTTTCCCCTGTCCCTCGCTTCGGACATCCACGATCTTCTTGGCTGTCTCGGTGGCTGCGTCCACGAGTGTCAGGGGCAAAGATCGTATCCAGCTGATTTCTCAGCTAGTCCATCCGTTCCACGAACACGTCTGCCCATCTCGTCGGTGGTCTTCCTCGAGGACGTTTGGCTTCGCGAGGAATCCACTCAGATGTTCTTAGTGTCCATCTGTCGTCCGTTCTCATAATGTGACCGGCCCATTGATGCTTCGCTTTCGTAACGTAATCCGCTGGGTCACGAAGACGGGACATTCTCCTCATATCCGTACTGCGAAGTCCGACGAGATGTTGTTTGTGTCGGGTCATCTCCAGAAGACTACGCTCTAGCGCTCTGTGGGAGGTCCTTAAAGCTTTCGAAGTGGCTACGATGTCAGCCCAAGTCTCAGCTGCGTAACAGAGCGCCGAGAACGGTTGAGTCGAACAGGTGGGCACGAAGCTCCGGCTCCGTCAGTTGGTCGGTGGCTTCCTTCAGAGGCCCGAAGGCGGCCCAGGCGCTCTTCTTCTCCTGTTAAGTTCTTCCCTCAAGTCGTTCTCCATATTCATCAAACGTCCGAGATACACGTAAGAAGACGTCTCCGTGATAGGGGTGCCTTCCAATTCCATTTCTACATCTTCGCAAAAGACGTTCTTCATGAACTTCTTCCGATTTATCTGCAGTCCTATCTTCTTCCCTACTTCGTTTAGTTCCTTCAGCTTCTTCTCTGCTTCAGTGATACTGCTCGAGAAGAGAACGATGTCGTCCGCAAAACGAAGGTTCGACAGGAATCTTCCATCAACTTGTATGCCTCTCTCGTCGCAGTCCAGTGACTTCATCACCCACTGCAAGGCCGCGGTGAATAGCTTCGGAGAAATTGTGTCGCCTTGTCGGACCCCCTTCCCAATTGGAATAGTCAGGGGACGATGGAACAGCTGCATCGTCGTTGTACAGTCCTTGTAACAGTCGGCTAACGTCCTCACGTAAGCTGGGTCCACTCCTTGATCGACTAGCGCAAACAGGATGGCGCTGATTTTGACGCTGTCAAAGGCTTTCTCGTAGTCGACAAAGGTTAGGACGAGAGGCAGTCGGTACTCCCGGCAGACTTCTATGACCCTCGAAACGGTCTGAATGTGGTCCATGCAGCTGAATCCTTTGCGAAATCCAGTTTGTTCTTGGGGTTGGGCTTCATCCAGTGTCCTTGATATGCGAGCGAGGATAATCTTTGTGAAAAGCTTGTACAGCACACTCAGCAAGCATATCGAACGGTAGTTCCGAAGATCCTCCCGTTCACCCTTCTTGAAGAGAAGGACGGTTCTTGACGTTCTCCACTGGTCGGGAATCTTCTTCTTTTGAAGGTAAGATGTCAAATGCGACGCTAGAATCTCGTGTAGACGGTGTCCTCCGGCTCGCAGAAATTCGACGGAAAGATGATCTGGTCCTGGAACCGTGAACGTCTTCATGGTCTGTATCGCGATACGCACTTCAGCAGGTAGAATTCGTGGTGGTACTTCTCCAGTGGGAACAACGGGCATCTGCACGGATGTTGATGAGCGGAAGAGGTTGGTGTAGAAGTTCTTCGCGATAAATTCCATCTTGGATCGGGAAGAAGTTGTCCCGTCTTCGTTCAGTAGTGCAGCCAACGGTACGTGATATTCGCAGAGGTTCCTTCTGCACTTCTTGGGACTTCGTCTTCCTTTGGCTGCTTCCAACATATTGGTTTGCCTGTACTTCCTGGGATCCTCCTGCAAAGCTGTTCTGCAACTGGCATTGGCTATCAGTCGCTTGAGGTAAGTTGCATTCGAATCCTGCCTCAATCTTCTTCTTTCGAGCATTTCCTTGGTGGTCTTCGAAATGCGTTCCACGTTCTTCTCGGAAGTCACTGAGGCGCACTCTCCGCAGGCTCGCAATCCTTTCAGAAGCCGGTCGTAGTCGTACGTTGGGTCCTCCTCGATGGGCCAGTCACAACTTGATATGAGCTCCTCCAGCCTGTTACCGTCATAAACGACATTCTTCCTTCTTGCGGCACTGTGGCAAGCCTTCTTTTCCAGCCTTTGGCTGAATCGTACCGTCGCTCGAAGGAGGCGGTGATCGGAGCCACTGCAGAAGGATGGAACCACAGATGCGATAGTGTGAGAATTTTCTCACCCTCCCTTCACCCCTGAGCCGGGACCAAGATGACCCGCTTCACCAAAAGCCGGAAAAAAATCAACAGTGAGGTAAGGTTAAGCAAAGAAGATATTTGTACGTGAATTGTTTATGCATGGGAAAGGAGGAGTTTGTTGAAAAAAGGGCTTGGTGAAGAGTGTGAGTAATGATTTCTAGAGATTTTCGAGTTTTTAACATAAAAAAAATTCATAACTTCTGAAGTTTAACATCTTGTACGCCTTGATGGCCACCATTGGAACCGTTCCGTCCTCCGCTTTCAGAAAATATATAGAACGTTTGATATCCATTCAAGAAAGTGCAGTGAACGGTTTGCCTAGTGATTTTTGAAAATTTTCGATTTTTTGACATAAAAAAATTAATAATTTCTGCTGATGAACATCTTGTATGCCGAGATGGTCACCATTAGAAGCGCCTCGTCCTCCGCTTTCAGAAAATATATACTTTGCCAGGAGTCCGTTACAAAAAGTGCCGGGTGAAGGGTGGGTGAGACTCTTATAATGAGAGTGCTCAAGTACAGGCTTTTTTACCATTGTAAAAAGACGTCTACTTGAGCACTCCCATTATAAAAGTCTCACCCACCTTTCACCCGGCACTTTTTCTAATGGACCCCAGGCAAAGTATATATTTTCTGAAAGCGGAGGATGAGCGGTTCCAAAAATGACCATCACGGCGTATAAGATGTTCATCTACAGAGTTACGGATTTTTCTAACCTAAAAACTTGTAAATATCCGAAATTCACTACGCCCACTCTTCACCAGACACTTTTTCAATAGGCTCCAGGCAAGCTGTATATTCTCTGAAAGCGGAAGACAAGATAGTTGTAAAAAACCTTTTCATTGCTGACGTTGCTGTTCATCTACAGAAGTTACGAATTTTTTCTGAAAATTCGTAAATGCTTAACAATTCTACCTCCTTCCCGAAACAGATGTTCTCGCATACACATCTTCTATGGTATTTCTAAGAGCATATAGGGTTGTTCCAATTATATCAGTTTTCACATTTTGGTAAAAAGATAACCAATGATGGCAGACTTTAATATGATAAACTTTTATTTGGAAAATAAGAAAACACCATCACCTTCTCCTCTCCCCCCCCCCCCCCCGGTCGGCATTTTATGATTTCCCAATCAACTGAAACGCCCTTCACCCTGGAGGGACTCCGACACTGTGACACCCTTCACCCTGGAGGAGTCATTCTCACTTTATCGCACCTGTGGATGGAACTACTGAGACATCGAGCAAGCTCCACCTTCAGTTGGTGAGAATGTGGTCGATCTGCGCATGAGTCGTTCCGTTGGGCGATTCCCATGTCCACCGGCGATGTTCTTTCTTCATGAAGATGGAATTTCCATGGAAAAATCGTGCGGCGGAGAGAAGCCCAACAAGACGGTTGCCGTTTTCGTTCCGGAGCCCATATCCAAACTTCCCGATCCTTTATTCCTTTTCCAGTGGCATCCCGATTTTCGCGTTGAAGTTGCCCACAACAAACTAGTAAAAGGACTTCTTGTTGCGGACGACCTTTTCCACATCTTCGTAGAAAGCATCTAGTTCTATCAAATGAAAAGTTGAAGCCTATCTAGAGATAAAAAATTCATGACTTATTGCGAGTGAAATTCAAATCGGACGGAAATTATGGAGCAACCTGATATTATCTGAAAGAGAATAATACACTCCAATATCTATCAAAATTTATTCAATGAATTCTCTTTTCCAAGTAAGAAGTCTACAGTTATTCTATAAGTGTCCCATTCTCTACCTTCATCCTAATATATTTCTGCCGCCTTCCCTCACGATATATGTAGCAGCGCAGA
Source organism: Cylicocyclus nassatus (assembly GCA_958299035.1). Lineage (NCBI taxonomy): Eukaryota > Metazoa > Nematoda > Chromadorea > Rhabditida > Strongylidae > Cylicocyclus > Cylicocyclus nassatus. Next base: position 70,511,272 of record CATQJL010000112.1, read on the forward strand.
TTTGGCATACTGCCATAACCCAATATTGGCCATGAACATAGGATGAATTTAGCTTAGAACACTACATTATCTTTCAGGAATAACGACTTCGGATGGGATATTTACTGGAAGACAAGAAGGTTTAGCGGTCTCCAGCGATATGAAAACTAGATGTATGGATGTCTTAAAGGTGAATTGATGGGGGTGTGGCACAAACTCGAAAAAAGATATAGCAGTCACAACTTGGAGTTGTGCCACATCCTCTTAAATTACCTCCAGGGAAGTTTCTAGTAAAAAATTCTATGGTTTGATAGCATTAACCTCGTAGTTTTTGAAAATTAATTTGAGCTTGATTCGTTTTTATAGTCTGAGTGACAGTTGCTGTAATCACAGCCACTGAAAGCGAAAAATGCAGCAAAAGAGATTTTGGCTGGGCTCTTAATTCCGTAGTTTGGCAGTTTTTGAAGTGAGATTCCTTATATAAACAAAGACGAATCATTCTCTGTATTAAGTGCAAAAAAGATAGCTAGCTTTTAAATTGAAATTAATCATTTTTGGAGATGACAATTGCACTTAGGTGGCCCGAAAATTAAAAAATTTGGAATTCGCTGAGACTTGTTACTATGCTGCAGACAATTATTTGTCCAGTATTCGGTACCGTTAGAAAGAGCACTTCAGTGAGAATTGGAATATAGAATTTGTTCGAGTAAAATTTATTTTGCTTTGAAAGAATTGAGAGTGAGAGACTGAAATTTTCTCATTGTGCGCAAATTTGAGAAAATTTGGTTTTTTCGGTGAAAGAGTTTTGAAATGGCAGATTACAACATTTATTCATATTCGCTGAATAGGGAAAACTTGTCTGCATCCAAATACCAAATTGTTATTTTCTACATCCTTTAGAACGTGAAAACGAAGCTTGGAAAATGACAGAGTTGAGCTCTTAAATTTAGCCGTTTGGCCATAACTGTCCCTAATCGATCATTAAGAATTCTCAATAGTTATTATGTGACTGAGGAAGCTTAAACTGCTTCTTTATCCACAAAAGATCATAGATAAAGAACAAGTAGAGAAGTTTATATGAAGATTTTTATGCCAAAACGAAATTTTTTTTAGCCAACCTAATATTTTTGAGAGCATGCTGTGCCTCTCAACAGACCTCCCCCGGCATTACCGCCGCCTACGGGGAAGGCGGCGGTAATGCGGAAGAGAGGTCTGTTGAGCACTTATTGAAGGAGTTAGGAGGGTGGGGGAATCTTGTGCCCCACTTCTTATTTAACCTTAATATTCGAAATTTGATTATTTGAAAGGCTGGAATCGTGAATGTATTCCATAATTGATTTTTCGAAATTTGTCATTGTTTATTCATCCGATTATCCAAGTCAAAACTTTTGATTTTTGAATATATTCGAGAATTTGGTTATTCACATTGAACAGCTATTCATTCGACATTTTGTGTTAGAATAGCTTTATGAATCTAGCACTTCCAGCATCAAAAGACGAAATAGCAACGAAGCAATTGACATGCATCGTTTATCATGCTTTTTCCTCCTTGTCCCCTTTACCTTTCCACTTCCGTATTGCATTTTTGACACACGACATTGCAAATCCCGAGTTTTTCCCGCCGCGAAAACACTGTTCTCGGATCGAGACCCTACGCCGAATGTGACTGGGAAAATTCTGGTGTTCATTCCAACATCGCGCAATTTGCTCGAGTTCTAAAAATTTTTGTTTCTGGGGTTTTTGCTCAGATACTTGATTTGGCTTTATTTTTCTAGCTCATCCCCCTTTTGATGAAAAGAGTTTCGAACTTGAAGCGGGTCTAAAGAATAAGCTTGGCAACTGATAGCGAACGGGTAAGTGCATTATAGGTTACGAATGACAATCGCTTCCTAACGTTTTTTTTGGAATCCTGAGCTAATTAAGGGCGCAAATAGGCATTTCTCTTAAGTGCTTTCACGCTTTCAATCAAAAATAGGAAGGTTTGTGTGTGGGCTAGAATGGCCAATTCCCTTGTAATATGTGTACGGGAACGAGTAGAACCGAGTCTGCTCAACTCAGTTATACTGATCACATTTCTGACTGCCGTGTCAGCAACCATCGTATGTATAGGTTTCATACTATCTGGATGTTTTCATTGAGCCAATTCGCTCAATTTTCTTTTTCACTCGAAGTTTAGTTCACGTTTTCGTAATATTGAAGAATCTGATTCTAGCTGGAAAACCAGGCTCCATCCGCTTTGCCACTAATATTCTCGTGGTTAGCATGCTCACTCATCTGTGTTAACTCCCAGCTTCGTAGGTGAAACTGCAAAAATCGATGAAATTATCGATCAGCGGGAAAACTAGTTTACGACACTCGCTCCGCCTACAAAGTGTGTATGTGCCAAATTTGGTCCAGATCGGGTCAAAAAGTATAACAGTTTCCATCGAAGCATGGGTAAACACACAGACAGATAGGCATACAGGCAAACAGACATTCTGCTTTATCTATGCAGATGCCCTCTTTATCCGCTTCGTCCGCTTTGAAACGAAACAAGTTCTACTTATTTTTTCTCTCTCAAAAAATCGTCTGTTTAAGTACTCAAACGCCAGATTTTGTCATTCAAACTCTTCACAAGGCTTTATTTTAAACGTGGACCTCAGATATAAGACAGCCGAGAAGCTCTGTTTTCTATGTTTCGAAGAAAATGTTTCTTGAAAAGCAATTACTTGCGGTGAATTTGGAGCAGCGACTTGAAGGCCACGTTGTATCTTAGTTTCGCAATTACCTTCAGAATGATGACAAATGACAAATCAAGTCATATAGAAGGGAGGGGTGCAAGTGGTACCCAGGCAGCCGACTGCTGCCGCAGTCAGCCGCTAGAGCTGGCGTCAGCGCAGCGGCATATGGTACAGTAATTACGCTAGCCGTCTGATACCTCTAAGCCAAGAGATTTCTCGCACCTCGTCGCGCTGAGGTGCGATATCAGCCTGGAATAGCGCGATACTATTAGGTTGTCCCGAAAGTTCGTTCGCACCATTTTCAAAAATTCATAGCTTTTTAAATCCTCGACAAATTTGTACAATCAAAATTTTGCTTAGGAGTGGAACTCATGCTCTTTGCATCTGTACCTGAACTGTTCGTTAATGTATGCAAATGAAGGAGATAGAAGCTGAAAACCAAAATTACTCAAAATTTGAATTTTTCGCGTAGGGTCATAAAAAATTGGAAACTTGCAAAAATCGGAGCAGTCAGTATTGTAGGTTCTTTCACCAGCTCTTTCCAACAGTGCAAAGTTTGTGGTGATTGAGCGTTTCTATGAAAAGTTATGATTTTCGAGCAAGCATTACAAAAGGGCGAATTTGATTTTTATTTTGGCATTTTTCAGGGAAATCGTAAATTTTCATAAAGACGCTCAATCAGCGCAAACTTTGCACTGTTAGAAAGAGCTTGTAAAAGAAACTACAATACTGACTGCTCCTATTTTTGTTGCAAGTTTTCGATTTTTTATGACCCTACACGAAAAATCAAATTTTGAGTGATTTTGGTTTTCAGCTTCTATCTCCTTCATTTGCACACACTAACGAACAGTTCAGCTACAGATGCAAAGAGCATGAGTTCCACTCCTAAGCAAAATTTTGATTGTACAAATTTGTTAAGGATTTAAAAAGCTATGAATTTTTGAAGATGGTGCGAACGAACTTTCGGGACAACCTAATATCAATACCGTTATCGTTATCTATATTACTTTAATCAGCAAAAAATCTTAGTTTATTGATAAAATGAGAATGAACAAATCAACATAGAGTAAAGTTTTTCTAGAGGAAAATGGTCCAAAAATTCAATCTCATAAAATGACCAAAAGGTGAAATAATTAATTTAAAAATTGTTTAGTTATAATAATTTTGTTTTTTGAAATTTAAAACAGGAGGAGAACGGACCGTTTGAAGTGAGAAGAAAGATTTGTTCAAATGAGGATTTAAAGACTTAATGGTGATAAAAAAGCTGATAAGCCAAAGTAGGTCAAATGAATGAGTCAAAGTAGGTCAAAAATTGGTCACTGGTAAAAGGAAATATGCCACCCATGCTGATACAAAAGATGATGCTGATATGCTTCCTACGTGCCTTGCAAGAAATTTTTCGAGTATCTGGAGGAAACATGGTTTCAAGGAGTGTATAAGGACTGTGGTGTAAATTTGACATCGAGGAGCTGCGAACTACAAATGCAGCTGAGGTATTTCACGAGTAAAAAATTTTGTATTCCCCGTTTTCGATTTTTTTGAAGCTTTAAATGGGATTTTCAGGAAGCTGAGGGGATTACTGGTACGCAGGATTTATCCCCAATTCGGGGAATTATCTGCCGATTTTTGGAGATTTGTCGCTTGTATATAGTTTTGTAAATGTTTGTATGGCTCTCGATAAACTAGGAATTTTTTGCTGTTCAAAATGATGTAGATATATAGATATATAATATCGACAATTCAAGCTATTTCTGAGGCTGATATCGCACCTCAGCGCACGAGGTGCGAGGAGATCTCTTGACGGAGAGTTTCAGACGGCTAGCGTGATTATCCTACCAAATGCGACTGCGCTGATGCCAGCCCTGACGGCTGGCTGCGTTAGCAGTCGGCTGCCCGGGTACCACTTGTTACGTACCCCATATAGAATGGTCGCGTTTTGAATTAAATAGGAGAAAGTGGAAGGAATATGTTGAGTGCAGAATTGCATCTCAAAGGCATGGCCATTCAAACTAAAGATTGTGAGATTCTAATGTCGCGTGATAGCGGGCTCTCTGACTAAATAAATGCCCAATTGCCGTTGCAAAAGACGATTTGCGGAGAGAAAAGACCCTTTGAAGGGTAGAATCTGCTAAGGTGGTTTCGCCACCAATGGGTGTTCTGAAAATAATTAGATCATAACTTATAATAACAGGTTAAGGGTTAAGATAATAACCCCAAAATCGGGTTCTGATGTATCTTTGAGTCTAACGAATATGCGGTTATCATTCCACCTTAGTCGTCTCCACGTTCTGAAGCGATTTTCTCGCTCCCCGAACATCTCGAGATTTTTATAGGAAAGCTTGCTTGCATCCGAAACATGAGAATGGAGCAGGTCCGAGCGCATAGCATGCTGCCCCTGCCTAGAAAATTGCCCCTAAACCCATGCGCGCAAGTCATTTTTACACGCGCTCTGACGAGCTTGCGATATCCCTTGCACCGTCAGAGGCGGCATGCCGCACTGCTACGAACGCGAGGGTACCACAACTTATCTACGTTTTTAACCATGGCGGGAAACGTTCCACTCGTCCAAATTCGAAATCAGGAGTCTTGGAAAATGCTGGTTTTCGCAATTTCAACGCTCTCAAAAGTGGGTTTCCGGCAAAGCGTCGAATTACCCCAGGTAAGCGAAAAAACCTCAGGTCGAGGATGCCGAGCCACTCACTGCCTTTAAAGTCACAAATCAGCTGATCTGAAAGTAGATGGTATAAAAGGATCCACCCATGTCCTCCTCTTCTCTCAGATCGCGTATACTTGTAAATTTTCCTGAAAAAAATTTTTTGTAAAAAAAGCCCTAAAAACCATAATAGCATCATTTTTGTTGATAGCCTGTCAAATAACCCCTGTGAGCCAAGTTTCAGCAAATTCTGAGCTTTCTAGATATTGAGCTACCCAAGTGAGATGATCTCCAAACATGATACTTTGTTTTAATGGTGAGTTGACTATCGCTTGAGCTTGTTGAGCGTAGACCAATATATTAACCACGCTTTATTCACGGCCAACGTTTCGTCGGGACCGTCTTCATCAAAGCCCAAAAAGTCAAGAACATAAGTAAAACATTCTCTTAGACGAACATCCTAGTTCCAAACGAAAGTGAAATTGGTGAGAGTACAAAAAGCAAAGAGAGATCCGAATAACCAAATCTCACCTTCAACGTGTGATGATGCGCTAGACCACCATATATTCAGATTATGCCTCCTCCCCTGATTAGAGGGGCAGGCGTTATGGAGCAAAGCTACGCCGCATTTTCACGCGGTATATCCTAGAGGGCATTTGCGTTGCGTCGCCTTTAATTGCACCGCAGAAGTAACGCTGCTCGTGGAGTGAACCATATTCCCCTTCAAAGAGTATACTGCAATGGAGAAAACAAAACTTGATGAATTAGATGACTTTTAGGAATGAACACTGGGATGAATCAAAGAATAAATTGTTAAAAGGTGTTCAAGAGAAGTGGGACAGGAGAATTAGTAAAGAAAAAAGACAGAATTCCGTCAATGACTTTTTATGAAAAATCAGTTTCTCTTCTTTAAATTTCCCTTGAGTAGCAGACAAGTCTTCCTTATATATTTTTTCAAAATCATCCTCAAAACCCGTTTATCTTCCACATTTTGAACTCTTTATCTATAGAGATTATGAAATGGCTCAACCCGCTGAGCAGCGCTAGCTCTCCTGCGACTCCAATTAGGAGCGACGCAACGCAAAGGGCCTTCAGGATATACCATAGGTGAACGCGGCGTAGCTTTGCTCCATAACGCCACGCCGCCCCCTCATTATAGTGCTCGTATGACCTGGCCTCATATCAAAACCCACAGAGGTATTGGTATGGCGCCAGTTCATTGGTGATGGCCATACCTTCAATAGTCAAGAGAAAGAACCCAGAAAGTGATAGTTATTTGGGTTCCTAACCCTCATAAAAAGTGAAGGTTGTTTCGGAAATATAAATAGAAATTTAAAGATATGAATTAAACCAGGAAACTCGAAAAATTCATATAAAGCAGAGTTTAGCACACCATTAAATTTGAAAACTTGACTTGGTGGTTTCCTACGCACAGTTTCCTTCTCAGAATTGCCGGTAAAACTGGGTGGCTACAAGAACAAAGTTCTTTTCCAATTAAAAAACGCTGTTTAGACGTGGCGGTAGTTGGGAGACCGAAAGAAGGAAAACTTGTCAACAACTGAATTGAACATGTCAAACATGTCTGAAAAGTTATGTTGCACATCGACGCTAATCTGTTTCTGATGCGTCCTTTGAATTTTCACCCCCGCATAGTCGTTTCGTATCCTGCGACGTTGTCTGGATTTTTCTGCTCATCATTCTGAGCAAGTTTCGTCCAAAGTGGAGAAAATCCGTTGGGAAAGCACAGAAAGAAAACAAGTTGAAGAAAAACACACTTTTCAGTAATTTTTGCAAGAAACTGGCACAAGCAAAGAAGAAAGTTCGGCGACGTTGTCTACATCACAGACAGAAACAAGACCTATAATCCAATACACAAAAAAACCGACTGAAAAGAGTTAAATTATGGGGAAAACAAGAGGTTTTCGAAAGGCCGTTTTTTTCCGGATTTTCGTTTAAGTCATAGAAGGGAGTCTTGCGACATTGTCAGCGTGAAAGTAGAGATCAAGAGCTTTAATATGATATATAGAATGTCGTAATTGGGCTCGGAACAAGGAAAAAAAAGGGTACCGAAGCCAAATGCCCGCGCCCCGGTTTGAGGTAGCGCGCAACGCGCGGGGACGCAGACGAGCAGAGAAGAAAGACCAGAGCCGACGAGGCATGTGGCTCTGGTCAATGACCTCTGCGGGGTCATAACGAAACCCTATATCATTATATATCGTTGTGGTCCTCATGAGACGGCCAGGAGCACTGATAACGTCGCGAGTTTTGAAAATCACTCCATAACGACATAGACCAGTATTTATGTGGCGACCCTCTGCGCAAAATTTGAGCGCAGTTTCCCGTGTTTATTGAACTCCAGCGGCTTTCGTGAACTTCCAACGCTCAATCGCAGTCTCGAGAAAGGTTAACTGAGAAATGTTGTCCTAGTTCCTAATTGAGTTTCTGAATAAAAACCTTCTTTTCAGCAAAAAAAGGCCATAAAAAGGCGATCCTTTGGTTTTTTGAGCTTTTTTTTTGGATGTCACTACTATATTTGCCTCATTCATATTTATCCCTGTATGATGTCGTTAGTTATGTCATTGATAGCCGGGGCTTTACCCCGGAGACTTCTGTACTTTTCTCCAGGTGAAGGTTGTGTTCATACCTTCGATAGTCAAGAAACAGAGGCTAGAAAGTGATAGTTGTTTGAGTTCCTGCCCCTTATAAAAAGTGAAGGTTGTTTCAGAAAGACAGATGGAAATTTAGAAGTACGAATCAAGCCAGAAAACTTGAAAATTCATATAAAGCAGAGGTTAGCACATCACCAAATTTGAAACCTTAACTTGATGGTTTCCTACGCACAGTTTTGTCTTCTAGATTGCCGGTTAAGTTAGGTGGCAACAAGTACAAAGTTCATTTTTAAATAAAAAAACTCGCTGCTTAGCTGTGGCGGTAGTTGGGAGACCGAAAGAAGGAACATTTGTCAACAACTGAGTTGAACGTGTTGAACACGTCTGAAAAGATATGTTGCACATCGATGCCAATGTGATTTTTGATGCGTCCTTTAAATTTTCACCCTCGCATAGTCGTTTCGTATCCTGCGACGTTTTCTGGATTCTTCCGCTCATCATTCTGAGCAAGAATCCTCCAAGCTGGAGAAAATTCATTGCAAAAGCACTGAAAGAGAACAATGTAAAGAAAAACGCACTTTTTAGTAATTTTTACAAAAAAACCAGACATAAGCAAAGAAGTAAGCTCGGCGACGTTGTCTACATCATAGATAGAAACAAGACCTATCGAATACACAAAAAAACCGAGTGAAAAGAGTTAAATTGAAGGAAAAACGAAAGATTTTCGAAAACGCCGTTTTTCCCAGATTTCTCGTTCAAATCAAAAAAAGGAGTTTTGCGACGTTGTCAGCGTGAAAATAGAGATCAAGAGCTTCAATATGATATATAGATTGTGGAAATTGGGCTCCGAACAACGAAGAAAAGGGTACCAGAGCCAAATGCCCCGTGCCCCGCTTTTGGGGTAGCAAGGTAGCGCGCAGCGCGCGGAGACGCAGACGAGCAGCGGAGACAGACCAGAGCCGACGGGGCATTTGGCTCTGGTAGTAGATCTCCGCGGGGTCTCAACGAAACCCTACAACATTATGTATCATTCTGATCGCCATGATACGACGAGGAGCACTGACAACGTCGCGGGTCTTGAATCTCATTCCATAACGCGATAGACCAGCATTTATTGGCGACTCTCTGAGCAAGATTTGAGCGCAGTTTCTCATTTTTATTGAACTCCTGCGGCTTTCATGAACTTCCAACGCTCAATCGCAGTCGCAGTAAGGTTCATTGAGAAATTTTGTCTTAGTTTCTAAATGAATTTTGAGCAAAATCTTTCTTTTCAGCAAAAAAAAGGCCATAAAAACGCAATCTTTCGGTTTTTTGATCTTCTTTTGAATGTCACTGCTATAATCGCCTCATTCACAGTCATCCCTATATGGTTATGTCATTACCTATGTCATAATATCCGGGACTTCGCCCCGAATGACTTCTGTACCTCTTTCCAGGTGAAGGTTGTGTTCCATCATCACGCTCAAAGTAAAGGTTACCAGAGTACATGGCTCTACGTACCGAATATGGTGATGACTGTGCACTCTTCCTTCCGGTTCATCTTTAGTTTCTTGGCGATGGTCCAGAACGCTTTCAAAGTTTTGCGCGCTAGGAGGTCAGGCTGAGCTGACTGCTTCTTTTTTAGCACTTAAAAAACTACTATTGCCAAATTAGGGATCCCAATGTAAAATAAACTCCAAATTAAGGAATTAAGAGCAAGGCAAAATCTAATCTGTTCCATGTTTCGACTTCAGTGTTCTAAAATAGAGAAGCTCAATCAAGCTCAATTACTTTTGTATTAATTACGAGGGTTAGGCTATGGAAAGTATATATTCCTGTTGTTTTCCCTCACAGCTCACGCAGTAGCGTAGACTTAGCATGCTACCGTAATCCAATATTCTCGCACTATCATTTATATGCATAGGTAAGGAAAATGACTATATTCTCGTTTAGGAGGAACAATTTCCGATGAAATTCCTACTGCTCAAAAAGAAGGTTAAGCAGTAGCAACGATGTAAAAAAAACTAACAAGGGAACGATACTCAAAGCCTGTGGCTTTTTGAGACGGGATGCATACCATTACACTCGCCTTCGAACGCTGATTCCGAATCTGACTTCCGTTTCTGCTAATCGTTTCTTTGAAGGAAGTTATGGAGGAATTTCGAGCCAACTTTATCCGCCCAAGCGTATGGTCACCAGAACGGCCTCTACCGGCGCCATGTTATTGTCTAGTGATTAGTGTGATAGCCTCATAACTTGATACAGGTGTAGGTTCAAATCCTTTTGTGTTTTTATTCTGCAATACCTCAATTAAAGTTGTTTGAGATTCACTCGAATTATGGTCATTGGATACATTTTAACGCAAATAGTAAATTTCCAAATTTCCACATTTTGTGAAGAGTAAGGGCGTTCAGTTAGCTCGAAAATGCGAAAGAAGGTTTACTGAGGCAACGCAAAACTGAAAAACACAAAAGGTTTCGAACCTACACCTGCATCAACTCATGAGCCTATCGCGCTAACCGCTAGACTACACCGCATCGTCACTGTCGCCGCTTTGAACGTATTTCAGTGGACAGACAAAGCCCGCACAATCTTTTACAACATCTTTGAAGCGATTAGCAGAAACGGAAGCCAGATTCGGAATCAGCGTTCCAAGACAAGTGTAATGATGTACAACTCATCTCAAAAAGCCACGAACACCGAGTATCGTTTCCTTGTAAGATATTTGGATTGTTTGAAGGAAGGTTGAAGACACCGGCCACCTAGATTCTCGGTTTCATGTTTTTGTCGTTCCGGAACCTCCGCATTTTCCTGATTCCGAATATCAAATCGAGAATCCGCAAAAACCCCGACGAACCCCGTTTTGGGGAAGCCACGGGAGACTTGTGCGGAACGGCGATTGGTTGGGCGCGCTCAAATGGGCGGGACGAATGTCACGCGCCCACTCAAAATAGAGAAGTCAACGTGGCAAATCCGTCATCCAAAGAAACTTTTGAAGCAGTTTTCTCACTTGAAAAGCAACTTCTGGTAGCGCGAGTTGGGCAAGTTTACAGCTGGGGGCCACACTACTGTTAGGCATCAAAATCTCATCGACCGAATTTTGAGTGAACGGTACCTTTAATGGGGTGTGGCACAGCCTTTGTAAAGGTGTGGCAGCCACAGCTTTTTTGGGGTTGTGCCACACCCCATCAACTTACCTTCAAAGAGACTATCAGAGAACAGGTTATATACAGTTCGATAGTCAAAATTCCACAGTTTTTGTGAAAGTAATTGGAGCCAAATTCGTCTTCTTTCTTTTGAGCAATAGTTGCTGGAAGCACAACCACTGCGAGCAGAAATTGGGACAAACGAAATTTTGGCTGTCTTCTAATTCCATAGTTTAATGGTTATTTGAAGCAGGATTTAGGGTATAAGCGAACATAGTGTAGTGCTCTGTTTTGAGTAGAGGTAGCTAATTCACTTTTGCAATATAGTTAACCATGTTGAAAAAAAACGGCCATTTCACTTGGGTGGCTCAGTATTACGAAATCTTAATGCGCTAAAATTTGGCCCAGGAATTATTTGACATAAAAATTACGAATATATTGCCAATTATGTTTGGTGGAGCTTTTACGTCATGCTTACGGTAGACAAAAGAATTGCAGGGGAGGGGTATTGAGACAGAACTTAAGGGGAGGCGTATTCTGCGGTTGTGTGCCACACTCCTGCAAGAGCATGCTCAAAACCCCTACCGTAATCCTACAGTAAGGAAGAGCGAACGGTGGTTCGCTTTTTACCGTAGATCTTTGAACCCAGCTCTACAAAATAGCGCAAAAAACCTTTTTCAAAGTCTTCATGACTAGGACGTCTAACAATCAAACAGCAAGCACATTTTTGCGACATGTATAGTTGAATTCTACGAACCTTTGCAAGCAGAACCATGAAACTAAAAAGTAGTGTGGCACACGGATGTGACACGCCGTCAGATGCAACCCCACACCCGCCCGAAGTCTCCGTTAGACCCCATTATCGTTTACCTACTACAGGCAAAACAGAAAGCTTTACCAAGCCTACTGAGTTAAATATTAGTAATTATTATGCCAAGTAATCCTCTTAAAGGCAGTGTCCGGGCAAAAACTCGATTTGAGATTTTTTGCTTATACGGGCCTATTCGCCATGCTGAATCCGAAAATCCACATTGGAAAGCGCGAAAACGGCGAAAAAGAGCTCTAACAGAGGAGAAAAATCAGCAGGTGGGCGGGGCTTTCCCCACTGCGATTTTACGCTCCCACCCCCCCCCCCCCGGAGCGATTTTCTCGATTCCGCTAGTCGTGCTAACATCGCTACCGGTAAAGTGCGAATGATTGACTTGAAACCGGAAGCGAGAAGGTCGCTCCGGAAGCCGGGAACGTGAATTCGCAGTGAGGAGGACCCCGCCCACCTGCTCGTTTCCCTCCTGCGTTAAAGCCGTTTTTCGCCATTTTCGCGCTCCACAATGTGCATTTTCGGATTCAGCGTAGCGAATAGGCCCAAGTAAGCACAAAATCTCAAAATCGAGTTTTTGCCCTTACACTGCCTTTAAGCCCAAATTATAGCAATTTTGAAGTTCCAAATATAGAATCACTCAAGTGAAATGAGCATCTTTAAATATGGTCAACTTTGTTTCAAGGATGAGTTGGCTATCTTGTTTGCACTCAACACAAAGCATTACTCCGTTTTTGCTCAGATAAAGTAACGCCAACCTATGATTAGGGGAAAGCCAAAGATTATTTCTCCCATTTACCACTTTCAAAAGTTGTATTTCCAGCAACTGTTCTCTAGACCAAAGAAGACGAATCGGTTCAAACTACCGCTATGAAAAGTACGGAATTTAGGCCACCAATTACGTACAAGGTGTTCCAAACACTGTTTGATCGCTATTAACTATCTTGCTTTCAAGTCTTTCACCGAGCTTGAGGTACCATTCTGTAAAGCGAGGTTCAACTTAGATTCAAGCATGAAAAGAATTCCCAATTTTTCTTCGTTACTGTAGGATCACGGTTTAGTCTGTAAGCATTTAACGCTACTATGGAATAAGCCTTTTGATGAAAAAGTTCCAAAAAATCCAAAAATTTGTGTAGCAAGTTTAGGCTTGCTGATTTTACTACATAACTTTTTAGCAGCTTTTCGAGGTTTTTCAATGGTGTAATCACACTGCTGACGAACATTGAAAAAACAGCCGCTGCCCTATCTCTGAAATAACTTATGGAAGAAGCACTACAGTGAATTCCAACTTTCATATTTGAAATCAGCGACTTGAATTAATCCAGTACAACAAGAGTTTTTGGCTTGTTTGCTTTTCCTTCTTATAAAAAAACACTTTCAATTCCCAAAATCTTCCTCGAAGTTCCTACCGTAATCCAACAGTAATGAAGAGTAATTGATGATTCGCTCCATACTGATAAGTCTAAGTTGAATCTCGCTTTGAAAGTGGTACCTCAAGCTGGCGAAAAACAGGAAAGCAAGAAAGTTACTAGTGATCAAAAGCGTTCAATTTTTTGGGACACCCTGTATATTCAGCCACTCTCTGCCGCCACGTGGCAGGTTCGGCTGGTATTTGGTTTCTTACTCTATATCGCAGAAATGTGAAAATTTGCGAAGAATTTGCCATTTTCTACGAATTGATACAGTCTATAAATTGCGCTGTAATAAGAGAAACTGAGGGCATTTTCTGCCTTCGTCAGTTTATTTTGTTTCGACAACCTTCTAAGCTTCTAAGCAGCTTCTAAGCAACCACATTCTAACAAGGGAATGGTCAGAAGTCGAAGTGGCCAAACGAAACAAGCTGTATATCATTCGATGCAGTATAAAACGCTGACTTCGAATCTCTCTTCCTTACCTGCTTCCCGCTTCTGTGAACGAAGCTACAAGCGGTTTTATTGTGAAAAAAATCAGACATAAAAACAGCGAAATTGAGCACATTGTTGCACTTTTGGCTCGGCTTTTGGCTTTCAAAATTTTAAGTAAGCTAGCTGCATGTTTTGGCCCAGCATTAAGGCGAACGAGGCTCTGTACGGCTAAATTTTCAATTTCACGCATAATTTGTAAGCAAAATAATGGTTTTTAATGGCTTATAACTTCGTCCAGAAAAGCAATAAGCAGATAAAGAAGACAGATTTAGAGTCAGCGCTTCATGCTGCATCTAACACTACGCAGCTTGTCTGGAATGGCCACTTCGATTTCCGACCATTCCCTTGTAAGCAACGGATACTACGCAAACTGCAGAAAATCAATTAACTGAAGGTTCAATAACGTTTTGGACAAAGCGACTTATTAACACACGCCCCGACCTAGTGGTCATGTGTGCGAATTCTGGTTTAGATTCATGACTCCTTCTATCCTTTTGGGCGAACATAAAAGCATTTTGTGCAGACAAACTGCAAACTATAAATTAATAAATCGATAAAACCTTTGTGTATATCCAGGAGAAAATGTCTTATTGACACACTTACCACCTCATTCTATGTCTGTCAAATTTGACTTATTCTATGGCTCCTTCTACTCCTTTTTGACTGGGGAAAAAAATTTTCTTAGCAAAAAATGCGAAAAATCAAATGTCGATGGAGGCAATTGATAGGTTCTGAGCAATGTGGCATAATAACACACGCCACCTTATGCATTATGTCAAATTTGGTTTAGATTTTTATTTCTTAGATTACTTATTTTATCATTCTTTAGCAAAGATACAAAAGTAAGCAATTAATGAATAAGTATTGATTGACTGTCAGTGTTAATTTGGTGGTCATGATCTAACAGATAAACACATTATTTTGATTGCTAGTGAGCTAACGAGGGAATCGTCAGAAGTCGAAGTGGCCAATCCAAACAAGCTGTACACCATTCAATGCAGCATAGAATGCTGATTTCAAATCTGTCTTCCATATCTTGAGAGCGCCTTTGTAGGCGAAGTTATGAGCAGCTTTACTGCAAGAAAATCGTACACATATATTGCGAAATTAGGCACATTATTGCTCTTTTAGCTCGCCTTCAAATATGGGGCATATAAAGTGACCTAGGTGCATGTTTTGATCCAACAATGAGCCGAGAATGGCTTTGTATGGCCAAATTTACACTTAACATGAGCAAATTCTTAGCGAAATAATGTCCTTTCACGGCTTATTAAGGAAGACAGATTTAGAGTCAGCGTTTTATGCTGCATCTAATGGTATGCAGATTGCCTGATTTGACCACTTCGATTTCTGACCATTCCCCTGTAAGCCGGTCGACAATTGAGAAGATTGATGCATAGTTCTATATCAGCTATTGAATGTGACATACAAAAAAAATCAAAAAATAGGTTAAAAAGATTTACGATTGAAGTTGTAGATATTTTATAAATTAATCATGCTTAGCTATCCCTTCCTGCCGGTTTTTACCTCTACAGAGCTTGAAATACAAGTCAATAAATCGTGACCCTTACGTTGATAAAGCTTAACAACACCCGCCCCTACTCAAAGTTTATGTATAATTCTTTTCAACATTTTAGGCCAGTCATAACAGCTTATGACACTCGCCCGCCCCAAAGTTTATGCATGCAAAGTTTCATTCAAATTTCTTGGCTCTTTGCACCATTTCAGGCTGGTCATTAAAAAGGCTAATTCAAATATTAGGTTGATTCATAATTAATGCACGTTTTCTATATTTCAACTTTCAACCAAGATAATTCTTACTTGAAAAGACATATCCGGGCGCAATAAAAACTACTGTAACCACCAAATCAGTGGCTATAGAACATAGACTTTTGCGTGACTGTATCTATCACAAGAAGGATTTTCTGGCCTGAAGATTGCCAACAACTTTTTTCAGAAGCCTCCACTTTGAGAGAGCATAAGTTATGTTGAAATAAAGTAGCAAAAGAGACTTCGCTCTTCTTGTAGCCAAGGGTTTCTTGAGCAGTAATGCCAACTTTGGATTTAACGGAAAATTTTTGAAGGAAAATATTCGCGAAAAAGTCGAAAGCACTCACTTTTTTTGGCATCTCGGCGGGTTCAAAAATCGGTCATTTTTGAAATTATTTCGTTTTTTTTCCGCTGGAAAGTGAGAAAACCCTAGCGCTTTCTACCATCAAATGAACTAGGCCTACTCTTGCTGGATAGTGCAAAAGACCTGCAGCCGCCTTTTGCTTCAAAGTTTTATATGGCACAAAGGGCCGCGACAATCATTCAATTTCGCAATTGAATTTTTCGCCTCAGAATTCATGGAGAATTTTGTTCAGATAGCATCTTGTAGCACAAAGTTTTCTAATCCTTAAGCATATTTTTGAAATTAATCCGGCTATTTCTAATGGATTTAGGGCAAAAAGAATGAGAAGCAGAAATTTTGGGATTTAGTCTCTTTTATTTGAAGGCTCAGAACTTTGGAATGAACAGAGATTTACGAAAGGGAAGGGGCGCATAAGAAACTAGAAGAAACGCTCTTTTAGACAGCGTAAAAAGTTCCTGAGAAAGTTGATCACACATCAAATACCAGCTCCTGGAAGAAAAGGTGAGAAAAACGTGCCTTAATTATGAATCAACCTAAAATTTCTTTGAAATATTTCTGCAAATATATTAAGAATTTTCTTTGGAGTAATGTTAATAGGGGGGGGGGCAACTTCAGGGAAGTGTGTTAGCAAATTTTTTCAAGGTTGTTCACACCTGATTAATTTACCTTTGGAATATGCTTTTCATCCAAAGTCGCTGCTCAAAAACGTGGTAAAGACTAAGTCACTATGGTGTGCTAACCTTGCGTTACTGAATACATTGCGAAGAAGTAAGAAAATCTAAACATTCTACGACTCAAGTTGCTCGGTTTTTAAAGGACTGATTCGAACCCGGTTGTCTTCTTCAAGCCGAGTAATAGTTGCTGAATTCACAACCAATGGGAACATGAGACAAACGAGATTTTGGCTGGCTCACAATTTCTTAACTTGGTAATTATTTAGAGTATTTTTTATGTGGGCAAAGACTTTGTGTTCAGATTTAGAAAAATTAGCACCCTTACGAAAAATTACTCGTTTTGCTTGGTAGTGCTGACTGTTGCTTTCTCTATGTATACGATGTAGGTCAATACCACACTGTGCTTTTATTTTGCACAATGTTCTTATCTAACTTTACTTAAACATATCATGTTATCGCTTACCTCAGTACCACCTCGGTTACTACCCCTTCCCATCCATAAGTATTCCTATTATACTTTAATGTAGATATTGAAAAGGAGCGGGAAGTGTACGCTTCGCGTTTACGTTCATTAATCATAGTCATTTTTCTCACCTTATTATCAATGAAAACTTTCCAAGCTTGTACTGTTTCTAACCCAGTGCTAAGATTTTGTAATAAAAAAAAGAGTGACTGGAAGGTCAAAATTTTCAATAAATTCTAACTTTCGACTCGTGGATATCACCATTTTTTCTGATGTCCAAAAATCATTTTTTCTTATCAGATAACTGCTTAGTAGTGTTGACTTAGATATCAGTATAACTTTGGAAATGACCGTTGACCGCAAAGGATTATCAGGTGATCATACAAAAAGCTGGGAAATGCGCTTTGTACAACTTATGTTCATCATGTTTATTGCGAAGGTACTACAAGGTGGCCGAAAAGTATGGGCGTCACATTTTTTGTTCAAAGATTTTTCATAGTTAATAAAATTCTGTAAGACTATTTTTGCATGCCAAAAACACAGGCATCTTAGTGTGTTACTCCTGCAAGACTGGATTCCTGAGCATGCGTACAGACTTCAGCAGCTTATCTTGCTGATGCGTCAAAAATGCTACATGAAGAATGTACCCATTGCAAATCCGCTGAAATAATCTGATTATTGATGGAATAGATTTCAAGACCTGAGGTTTTGTAGAGAACAGTCCGAGGAATAACACAGTAATGTAACAGCGAAGAGTTCTCCTCTCCAAAATAAGACACGGTACTATAATTATGGTGTTAACTGAACGCGCCGCAGCGCCTCTCAAGAGAAAGTAGGACTTAGAAGACCCGTTTGCATCAGAAGACTTCAGTTCGCATCAGTGGCGTACCCAGGATCTCGGCTTCGGGGGGGGGGGGGACAGAAATTTTTTCTAATGAAGGTGCGTGGCGTCAGCCACGCACTCCGAAATTTTTGGGATACTTCCCAAAATCCGAGTCCCTGACCCCAAAATTCCAGAAAAAGGGGGCGTGGCGGCAGTTTTTTTACAAGGCTAATTTGAATTTTTAAAAATTTTAAAAATTATTTTAATTATTTACTAAAAATAAGTCCTCTGCACATTTTTAAGACACATTTAAGTAACTTTCAAAAATTTCGCGATCCATTCTCAGGGGGCCCTCCCCCCCCCTCCCGCCCCCTCCCTCGGTACGCCACTGGTTCGCATGATTTTCACTTATCTCAATATAGAGACTGTCCCTAAACTACAGGCATATTAGCCGCCATGATAAATTATTTCAGAAAAAGATATATTACATGTTGTAACGCCCATACTTATCGGCAACCCTGTAGATAGGCGGCGTGAATTTTAGACATCTGAAGCTTCAGGACACTAAACTTTTATTCCTGCGATGCTCGGCCCTTAAACCTCATGCTTGACCTCACCCTTCTTCCGTATAAGTTACAGCAAAAATTTTTTTGAGGCCCTCAGTGCCCATACCCTTTAATTCAACGAGATCGGCTGCTGGATGGCGATCGCTTGGCCGGCAACGCAGTCTGCGTCTTTCTAACGAGCGTGCTCCCTGACCATTCTCTAGAATCCTTTAGGCCTCGAAGCCCGCCTTTCAGCCGCCAATCCCGTTGAATCAAAGGGTAAACCCATTTCAATGTTGCTAAAACCACTGCAAAAAACAAACATCATTCACTGGTTACGCGTGTCAAACATAATGTGTAGACGAAAAGTTTAGAAAAAGGGGGCTTTCCCACAAATTGCAGTCAGTTCGGGTTTTCTAGCATTTAATTTCGAAATCAGAAACAAGAAATTTCTGATGACTCGAGTTAATAGCCTTCCTGTGTCAGCGAATTTGCGGATAATTATCATATTGAAGAGCTGTTTTTATCAGATTTCTTGCATAATAGGACGTTTTTTAGTCTTGAAACAGAGGATACTTGCAGGTTTCCTATCGCCATCTGCTAAGCGAATCAAGAATTTGGCTTTGCGAAAGAATTGTGGCTTGGTGTAATGATTCTCTGTGATATTGTCTAGACTCAGTAGGGTGGCATCTTTGTTGAATTTAGGTTTCGACACAGTCGTCGTCTTCGAAAGTTTATGCGATCTGCCGTGATGTTATGAGTTGTTCAATAGCCACACAAGGAGAACGGACGACACTGCACACGGCACTACATCTGCATACAGTGCTGAACATAATTATAAAGACGCTCTAGAATTCGTTGTAATTTTCGTTCTTGTCAATGAATCTGCCTGAAACGTTGCTGTATTGTGCCCATGTTGATTCAACATGGCTCCTCAAAACGGCTTTCAGTCTTGTTGAGTTTGAGCGGAGATAAACAGAAAAAAATCGAAACAGCACCTCGTGAGTGCTGGACAAAATTATAAAGACATTTCCGTAGTAAACCCCCGAAATATGTCGTAATGTGAAGAAAGCGAGCTCGCGACATTTCCGACTAAAAGACAAGCTGCTCACAAGACGCTCTAGTCTAAGTCGCCGCAAAATATGTGCGCGTACACGCATTCGAACCTTTGATGACCGTAGAGCGCGCACTGCCACTGCGCCACTAATTCTCTTTGAAGCAGAAAAATGAAAGCTAAAGCTAGCGAAACAAAAATGCGACAGATACAACAGTCGCTCACTGCTTACAAGCAGAAGGCAAGCTTCTATGTATGTTGGCCTTTATGGAAGTTGTAAAGTGTACACTGCCTTCACTAAGTCACTATCAAGGTGCAATACTGATGGTACTATTTACAGAGAGTGCGCACAGCGCCAGCGTTGAGCGTCGTTGAGCTAATGTTGGCGGGTATGAGTGCTAGGTAGGCCACTGTCTTACAGCTTACTGGATTAGTTTTTTATAAATGAAAAAATTTGCTAAATTTTTCGGTAGAGGGAAAATGGCAATGCAAAACTTATTGCCAATACACGAGAAAAGTGGGAACGTTGCATAACATTTTCTAGCTATTTCATTAGCCATAACGCCAAACGGTTCCCTCCATCGAATTAGAAGGAAAACACTGAGCGCACAGCTTACGGACAGCAGATCAGCATATAAACGTTATAAAAAATGCTCAGATGGAAGAAGTAAGGATTAAGACATGGAAAACTTGGTGCGCAATGAGTTGCGATGTGAGAATAAAAAAGAAAACAGTTCAAATAACAAAACATGAGATCCTATCACCTCGACTAGCCATCCTACGACTACGACCTTCACGTCAGAAGATTACCAGCATCAGCTGCTACTTTCCAGCATCAGCAGCTGACGAATCAAAACTAAATGCTTTACGAAATGTGGAGGAGATCGTCCGCAACGAGAGGTCCTACAAATTTCTTATGAGCGACTTCAAGGAGAAAATCGGGATGCCACTTGAAAATATTATAGGATCGGGAATTTTGTATACGGGCTCCGGAATGAAAACGGCAACCGTCTTGTTAACTTCTCGCCGCTGCACTGCTTTTCCATGTAAATACCATCTTCATGAAAAAAGAACTTTGCCAGTGGACATGAACTGGCCTGAAACGACGCATGCAAAATCGACCACATTCTCACCAACCGAAGGTGGAGATTGCTCGATGTCTCAGTAGTTCCATCCTTCTGCAGTGGTTCCGATCACCGAAGTCTGTCACAGTGCCGCGAGAAGGACGGAAGTCGTTTATGACGGTAACAGGTTGGAAGGGCTCATATCAAGTCGTGGCTGGCCCATCGCGGCGGACCCAATGTACATACGCCTCCTATTGAAAGGATAGCTAGCCTGCGAAGAGTGCGCCTCATGACTTTTGAGAAGAACTTGGAAAACATTTCGAAGACCATCAAAGAACTACTCAAAGAAGAAGATCCCGAAAGCAAGACCCGAGTGCAACCCATCTCAAGCGACTGATAGCCAACGCCATTTGCAGAAAGCTTTGCAGGAGAATCTCAGGAAGTACACAAACATGCCAAGATACTGGAAGCAGCCGAAGGAAGACGAAGTCTCAAAAGTGCCGAAGGAACCTCTGCGAATAATACGTGGCGCTAATCGCACTGTAAAACGGGCGGGACCTTGACTTCTTCCCGATATAAGATGATATCTATCGCGAAGAACTTTCACACCAATCACAGCGCACAACAACT
The DNA here is from genome assembly GCA_958299035.1 of Cylicocyclus nassatus. Classification (NCBI taxonomy): domain Eukaryota; kingdom Metazoa; phylum Nematoda; class Chromadorea; order Rhabditida; family Strongylidae; genus Cylicocyclus; species Cylicocyclus nassatus. The sequence continues at coordinate 70,532,466 of CATQJL010000112.1, forward strand.
CAGACCATGGAGACGTCTACGGCTCCAGGATGGCCCATCGTTTCGCCGAACTGCGAGCCAGACAGCGTCTACATGAGATTCTCGCGTCGCACCTAAAATCTTACCTCCAGAAGGAAAAAATTCCCGACCAGTGGAGAATGTCAAAAACCGTTTTTCTCTTCAAGAAGGTGAAGGTAGAAGAAGGAGGATCTTTGGAACTATCATCCAACATGCCTGCTGAGTGTTCTATATAACATTTTCAAAGATTATCCTCGCTCGCATATCTAGGGTATTGTATGAAGTCCAACCCCAAAAGCAAACTGGATTTTGCAAAGGATTCAGCTGCATGGATCCAGCGGATTACGTTGCGAAAGCGAAGCATCAATGGGCCGGTCACATTATGAGAAGAACAGACGACAGATGGACACTAAGAACATCGGAGTGGATTCTTTGCGAAGCAAAACGCAGCCACTGACATCAGCCAAAATGATCGTAGATGTCTGAAGCGGGGACAGAAAAGAATGGAAACTTCTGTGCTGGGGCCCGCACGTTACTTGAAGCCGGCCATAGTAGGTACCTAAGTAAGTCAATTTTAGTCTCTAGTATAATTGTTGCGGGCATTACATTCTATATTGGCTAACAAATGTAGAAGATTTTTGAAGAATGACTTATGTCCGATTTATTAGGTTATGTAGCAGCCTAATACATTGGACATGGTTAACACTGGATGTGAGCTCCTGTGCTTTGTGAAGGAGTATAGATAAAATATGAGAATAAAATATAATTCAAGTGTGTAGCAACTGAATTAAGATTGCGGCTTTGAAGAAAAAGAGCAGGACTTATCATTGCTTTCTTCTACAGCTACAGAGGGTCCATTTAAGGCCATCAAAAAGTTGTAAATAAGTCCTTAGGAGGTTCTCATTTTTTTGTGGACTTCTCGACAAACTTGCAGAACCTATCAAAGGTTTTACGGGAATTCTCCGTAACTAGGAAAGTTCCCCCGCAGCCCTCGGAATGTTCCCATTTTAGTTTTACGAAAGTATCGTGCGGTTTAGCGCCATTTTCATTTCTTGTCATACTCCTACAGTAGGACTATGTCACACAAAGTAGATATGATTTCATGTGATTGTTGTATTACATGTTCGCTCGTCACAAATCTGTCAAAACACATTAAATCAGAGACAAAATTTGTGAGATTTTGACTTGGTAAGCTCGTAATTTGGCGAATACGAGTAAGAGCCTGAGCTAGATTGATATGTGGTTATACTGTTTTAATCATAGTGGTATCAAAGTAAGGGCTCTCTTAATCGCATTACCTCCTCCACTTGATTATCGCTAACAGAAAGTTCGCCATTTTCAAACAGTTGAATTTGATCCAAATTATGTAAAGTGAGAGCTAAGATAATGTACTATTTATCCAAGTTTCAATCAACATAATTTGTTAGCATGAGTGTAATGGCCGCGTGCATCAACATCTCCGCTCGAGAGGGAATTACAGCTTAAAAGAAAGTCATATACCAAAGCTCCAGATGTCTAACTTGTGCGCTGTTTATGTCTTTGTAAGTATTTCTACTCCCCTTCACTATAAGCGTATTGGACGCGAGTGAGATGCTGTACAAGCCGCATTTTCCAGCTTTTGTATGATCCCCTGGAGATCCCCGACGGGCTGACCGTTTTTTCTTCAAGCTCATTTTTATTTCTTCAGAGTTGACGAAAACCTTTCGAAGTTGTACTGATTATTTAACACAACAATGTCAAGCATGTTGTTAATAAAAGCAAACGAGTTTTTGAAAAACCGATTTTTTCGATAAACCCCAACTCTCAACTTGTGGTTCATCGCAAATTCCATGACTCCACATCATTTGTTCTCATCAGCAACATGCTTAGCATTGTTTGGTTAGATAATCTGCACAACGGAAAGCTTATCGGTCTTAGAGAAAGAAAAATGATGCGAAAAAATACGGTAGGTTGCTTGGGATTGTCAGATGATCATACAAAAAGCTAGAAAATGCGGTGCACAGCTTCTCGCTTCTGTTCAATATGCTCATAGTAAAAGGATGGTAACAATATTTACGGATACGTAGACAGCGTATGATCCAGATATCTGAAGCTGCAGGATATGAAGCTTTCTGTTGAGTTGCGATTCGCTCGTCTCCGGGAATTCTAATGCATGCGGCCTCAAGAGTTTTGATGTGGGACGGTGGCGGGACACAACCGTAAACGCAAGAATGAATAAGCTGACTAACTAGGCGGGCAAAACTTTGTGTTTCGAACTCCAGCCACCCCATTTCCTTAGTTCACAGACAGCTCTCATAATCACCGTAACCAACTCCTGTTTGTTATTGTGTTTCGCAGCTCTTTCATACAACACTAGAGCAGAACGAGTACTTTTCTTGCACACTCACTTAGTTGTTAATGTTGGCTCCGCCATATAAGTGCAAAGTCAGATCTTTGGTCTTGACACTTATTGAAAAGTTACTTGAATAGTGTGAACTGAAATTAGAAACATCAAAATCATCATTTTGCTTTTTGCAATTTCCAATCTTTTGCAACGCAGGATTTCTTATCAAAACATGTGGGAAGATTTCACTGTGTTTTGATTAGAAGTTGGCAAAGTGCAGCAAAGTGTCACTATCAATATCACCAAAAGAAACCGAAATATAAGATCGCAACGCGTTTGATTTTACAGCATGCTTACGAATTCGACAATTTTCAAAGTGATGCTGAGAAGTAGCTCGTCGGTTTTCAAGCTGTCTTCACTTTCTGCTGGTCTTCCTCCAATCACTCAATTTTCATACAAAAGTTTATCACCAATATCCTTAGCTTGAACATTATAATATCAGGTCGGAACAAAGTCCTGCCATATTAATTCGAAATCATATTTCTCTTTATTTCAGAATAACCGCTTGCTGCTAATTTTATGTGTACGTTAACATTGTGCTCTTTTTAGAACTGCCAGCGGCTTCTTAGTCGCACCTATGCTTGGATAGAAGCAATCGGAATTGAGGACCTGCTACTTGCTCTTTTACTGAGCAAAGATTGTGCCAATCGTGTGTTTTGATGAAACGTTACAGTTTTTGAGTCCAGCACAACACGCCATATTTATTTTTTTTTCGTTTTTCAAAAATCATACTTTTTTATAAAAAATATAATCTGCGTGAACTTTGTTCGGGTAGAGAAAGCAAAACTATGATACCGGTTGCTCTGACTTTTGAAAGTTTCACATTATTTAAGAACAGAAAAAACTGAAACTTGAGTAATTTACCTCCATTTTTTCTGTCTAAGCAGTCCGTGCTATGAAAAGCCATAAAGCACCGCTATAAAGTGTGTGATTTCAGCTTAGAAATAAAGTCAACGCAGCCGATTCGGTTAAAAAAGCAAGACGCAGTGGGTTTTTAAAATGGTGAGACAAAACTTCATTTTAGCCTATTTTTCTTGGTGATCGCGCTCTGCTTATCAAATGTACATCGAAAGCGGTATGAAAACCTTCTTCATTCTACTTATACTCGAGACTATGCGCGTGTGTCCTCTTACTACTATTCTTACCGCTTCTGAGGTACATTTGATAAGCAGAGCGCAATCACCAGGAGAAATAGGTTAGAATGAAGTTTTGTCTTACCATTTTAAGTCAATACCGTGCGCTTGATATGACCAGGGTAAAAAAAAAAACTTAATTTTTTGTTTATATATTTTAACGAAGAAGAACTGCAGATGTTAAACGAATACTATTGCAAAAGGATTAGAATAGTTGTTCTTGCTCTTCCCATCAAACAAGCACGAACATTTCAAGCCTCAGGATTGATTGGTAGCTTCTTTAAATAATTTTTCACTTACAAGAAAGGATACTTGGTGACCCTGGGCATCTGAAACACGATATTTATCTTAAGACGCATCTCGAAACGCTGATTCTAAATCTGTGCTCGTTTTCTACAAAACGAAGGAAGTTGTGAATATTTTCTCAGAAAAATCTGCTTACTTCGGATAGCTAAAATCATCAAATCTAGTTCACTGTTTGATGCTGTTATAAAGAAATCCTGGACGGAGCACTGCTGTATGTATAAGTATAGCTATCTAAATCATCTTCAGCAATTGAAAAGAAAAGAGCAATTTTTATTGATAATTTGACCTTCCGCAGTAACGAATTTCATTCTTGAAAAAATAATCATAACTCCATCCAGGTTATCATTTCGCGATGTGTAAGACCGTTTCCAAACAATCATTCAAAGGCGCATTTTTGACACAAAATTCATCATGAATGGCCACAGTCATCAGAAATTCTTTCTTTGTTAGCATTCGTGCATAGTTCTAGAAACCTTTCAAGCAATCCTTTTCTATCTTGTTATCGACAAAATTTCTTAGTACAGATTCCAGTACTGCCATGGCATGTTATTCTATCAGGATCTCATTCGTGCCTTCTTTGCACATACACAGCATCAAACACAGAGCTCCGCTTGGATCCAGCTTTGAAATTTGTGTTTGAAGTTCTGAAGCCTTGAAACAAATTAGACATCTGTTCAATAAAATAAACAGTGAATAAGCAAACGCTTTTAACATCCAAACAATTTGTAGGTTTTCATTTTAATTCAGAAGTGAAACGACTCCGTTTTTGATCATAAACTGCTAATATTAGGTTGTCCCGAAAGTTTTGTCGGTTTCTTCAAATCGCTATAAAACCACGCACATTGAAGACCTGGAAGAGTTTCAATATGCATTCGATGCAGCTTTTCCTTCTCTTTCTCATGGTTTCATTTTCTAGCCATATACCTGCATTCTTTTTCTGATAATTGCTAAAATTTTTCACACGTCATTTTTATCTGCTCAAAGTTCGGCTAATTTTCACAAATTTCATTTCAAAGTTTCAGAAACGTTTAAGCATGGAACAGATAAAACAATTCTCGGACTACGTGGCAATGTTTTTATAGATTCCCCTAATCTGCTGTTTTTAGCTTTAAAATCATTTCTTTCAAGGTCACGATTTTTGGCAAAGTCATGAAACACGCAACTGCAGCAAAAACATGGAAGCAACCAGTGGCGGTCCCAGGATTTCGGACCGGGGGGGGGACAAAAATTTTTCTTCAAATAAAGGTGCGTGGCAACAGCCACGCACTTCGAAAAAATTTTTGCGGTGCTTCTCAAAATTTTTGCGGGTCCCCAACCCCTAAAATCTGGAAAAAGAGCTGACACCACGGTCCCGAAAAAAAAAATTTTTATAACGCTAATTTGAATTTTTAAAAATTTTAAAAATTATTTCAATAATTTACAAAAATAAACAAGTCGTTTGCACATTTTTATAACCCATATAGGTAATTTTCAAAAATTTCGCGACCTTTTCTCACTTTTTGAAGTTTTCGTAGTTTTATGTTAAACGTAAAAATGCCTTGGTTTTTCTTAAATAACTTATTATTACGGACTTGTTAAACGCGCCCCATGTAATACAAAATATACACGTGTAGTCAAAGGTTTGCTCTACATAACCGTTACCAGCGCTCTTTAGAAATATCAAAACAAAAATTCTCCAAGTTCAGGAAGGGTCTGACAATACCGTAAAGCTCCTCAGAAAGCCATGACGATAACATCGCAAAGGCAGAGTAGATCAGAGAGCAAATATGTATAGCTGCAAGAAAGGGGATAAAAATATGAATCAAATGCTACCTAGATCGTCCATGGATTAAGTTCTGTGGATTTTAGTGAGCAATGAAAGAGACCGACAAAACTTTCGGGACAACTTAATATAATCGTGATTCAGATGTATCAAAGTTTTTAGTTTCGAATTTACCAACAAAAAGAGCTTTATCTTTTGATTAGTTTCTTTAGCAACGTCCAAGTTTGGTACAGTTGGTATTAATTCTGATGAACGATGTACCAAAAAGAGCTGTCATCAAAAATCAGTCAATACAGTGTATTTCAAAAAACGTATCAAACATTTTGTTCTCCAGTGACTCCTCTTCTGAAGAAGTCTTCGCGATTCTACATAATTATTGCAGATCTGACCTATTTAGGCCTACAGTGTGAAGCAAATCAGGTGATTGTCTTCATCGCTGTAAGACAAGTAGAAACTTGGGTCACACGGCGCCATTGTGAATAAGCCGTCGTTCGAGAAAAGTTCCGTAACCGGCAAACTTCAGTGTGCAAAGCAGACGGGATAATGATCACGTAATCACCAACAGGATCGCTGGATTTAGCAGCAAAAAGAAGTGGTGTATTTGTATTTTTGTAGAGTATTGGAAAAAAGGTGGCATTGTATGATTGGTATAAGCATCAAGGAAACATTAGGGTAAAGCATAAACTTTATATTCAAATTCATCGACCTTGGTTAACTTAGTGTAAGGGTTTCCGGGCTGCTTGTTCTGCTTTCTGAAGCAAAACAACGGCTTTCATAACTTAAAACCCTCCTTAAACCTCTGACTACAGTAATGAAGAGCGACGGCTGTTTCGCTTCATGCTGTCAATCGAAATTAAGCCAGCTTTACAGCATATTGTTCAAATGGACACGGAATCTCTTCGTACGAGAGTTACCAAGGTTTAGACGTTCGGCACATTTTTAGGCCACTTTTTTCATTTTTTTAAACATACGATCTTTTGTAGGCTTGCTGGCTTTTGTCAGATTCTATCTATTTTGCCAATGTGCAACTCCTAGTCTCAAGAAGTCGTCTGACCAGCGTCTGCAATCTCTTTTACATCTTTTAGAGTGATTGTAAATTGTGCATCACCATATTTGTAGCTGTCTCTTGCTTCCTACGATCGGTCTCCTACCGATATAAGCATGTCGTCGTAAAGCTCACAAGTCTACTGTTCAACATACCTTCCTGGTCTTGCGCCAGCTAAATTTAATCGGGCGAGGAAAACAGTGAATTTGTAAATCGCACGAGGTTGCGAACTGCCGGTCTGCAATAATTTACTGTTTGCCAGAGCCTTCGAGCTATTTTTTGTGCTAAGGAAATCGCATTTTCAAAGACATTCCGCTTGTTGCAGAGCAAAGGAGGGTATAAGACCTGATTAGGCAAACTCTTTCTGCTTTGGAAAACAAAAACTTCTCCTGTATATTTGTGTTAGGAAGGTATACGGCATGGGTGTCACGCAGGTTTGGCTACTTTTTGCTCCTTTGGAATTATTTAGCATTTCCTCTCCATTCTCAATTCAACAGCTCTCCCTAATTTATTGAGTCGACTCCACCTGACTCACTTCTTGGCTCTCCTCGTGCAGCGTTTTTGAGAATACTGTGTCTTGTATGAAGATCACTTTCAAAAAATTGGGAACGAATATGCATGGTAATTTGCAAAAAAAAATTTCAATTAAGGCGGTGTGAAGGTTGGATTGGAATTTGCTATGTATCATGTTTGTCATTCTGTTTTGCAGCTTTTCAATAAAGTGATAGAGCAAATCGTTCTTTGATGACTCGTTCAGTTGTTCCTGCTCGCATATTAGTGCAAAGTCAGGACCTTGACTCCCTTATTAAAAAGCCATTTGAAATTACAAATTACTGGAAATAGCTTGACCCCCTAATTGAAAAGCCATTTGAAAATTGCAAATTACTGAAAATAGAACCATTAGAGATCGTTTAATGCATTAGTTGGAGCAGGTCGTTCTTCAATGACCCGTTTAGTTGTTCCTGCTCGCTCCGCCATATTAGTGCAAAGTCAGGACCTTGACTCCTTTATTGAAACATCATTCGAAAGTGGCGATTACTGAAAATAGAACCATCAAAGATCGTTCTGCGCATTATTGCAATTTCCAATCCTTTGCGATGCAAGTCTAATCTATTGGAACAGCTCGAATATCTTTTGATTAAAGATGACAAAGTGCGGCAAAATGTCTGCACTATAAATATGCAGGATTTCGCTCATACAAGATGATTAACTCTAATCGCTTTTCACTGCATGCTTGCAGATCCGACAGTTGTCCGAGGGATGCTATAAGTAATCTCTTTATAACCTCAGTTTTGTCAAGCTGTCATCAGTTTCTGCTGGTCCTCCTTTAATCAATCAGCTTGTACAGTGCTGGAGACTATTATAAAACCGCTCTAAAAATCGCTGTAATTGCGATTTTGCTAATAGATCTGTCTGAGAGTTGTATAGTGCGCATGTTGACTTGCTTGCTAACCATAATTCTTTAAAAAACTTTCAATACAGTTGACTTTGGAAAAAAATGAAAACCATAAAAAAGCCCGCACCTGAGAATTTCATGAATTCACATCCTTTTTCAAGCTCTAACGCATTCTTCAATTCCAAATGTATTTGTACATTAATGTCTTCTTAGGGTGTGAAACATACTCTAAGATATAAATGTATATCCTTCATTTGCAGAACCTAGATACAATCATCGTATCGAATTAATTACATCATGTTTTGCTCTCAAAATAGAAGTCAGTCTGCTCTAAAAGACTGAGAAGTTACGAAACGCTTGTTCATTCAAACTCACAGTCATAGAATCCGCTGAGACTTTTCAACACATCAGTAAAAGGCCTTTTCATGAACTTTGCGTGAATGCTATTATTGTCAGAACAGACTTTAACCTCACATTATGATTGTCACGCTTTTACACCGCAAAGCTCCATTTTAATGTTCAAGAAGTGAGGGGCTCGATTCAATGCATTGCATACAAAATGATGCAGCTTTGCAACAATTTTCAGATTTTCGCTAACGAGACAATCGCAACTTTAGTTAACAAATTCTTCATAAAAATTCCGAAGGAGTAGTATATTTGACGAAATTACACATTTCACTAACTTCCTTGCTGATTCAGGTCAAATAATGGACGACCGCTGAAAAAAATTATCTATGATTTTACAATTTTTAGTGATCTTTGGTTCGACCTGATCGCCTGCATGGATGTGATTGCGCAGAATACTGAAGGCGATGACAAGGGTGGCTGAACTAGAATGCTCAGCAGTCAGATTTTTCTGACTTGCACACAACATTGTTGTACAGCCAGTGTATGGACACAGTGCAAAATTTTCTGGAGTTCGAAAATGTTGCGGTGGGCGAAAGTCTGACAAAACTATGGTAAGGTTGCAGTTTATTTGTCAATTCAGCGATTACGCAGAGTTTCATAGAAACGTGTCTTGCTACGGCTCTCATTCATAATAGAAGGAACAAGAGCTAAAAACTGCTCGAATCAGATTTCTATTGAATCAAATAAACTTGAAGGCGTGGCTCGGCAGAATGACAGCTTTGGAATATTCAGCGTTCTTGACTCCCTTGGATGAGTTGAGTGGAACTGTGCTTGGCAGTTTTCAAAGATATCAATAACTCACTTTCCAGAACTGAAGCATACTGTTTGGGCGGGTCAAAAGTGGCTGCTGGAGCCAATAATTTAGTTGCCCCCAGATGGGTATGCGGTATCTCCAGTCACGAGACGATTGTGCTTTATAGGGCAGGCTTACGGGGTCTTCCCAAATAGCACTTCACCTTTGGAAAAGCGGGCTGTTGATTTGATCTTTCAAAGCTGCAAAGCACAGTCTTGGACTTAGCTCATTTAGGGAAACCGAAAACGATGACTTTTAGAGTCAGTGTCCGGCCAGCTTTCTTTTTCCAATCTTCACCGTTTAGAACCTTCTCGTTATGAAGAATTTATATAGGCTTTTCAGAGTATGAAAGTGGCGAAAATAAGCTTTTTTCCGGAATTTTCAAGGCCCGCTTTCAATGGAAAATACGGTGTAAGTGTGGGGGGGGGGGGGGGGAACGAGGGTGGCCGGGTGTAGAAGACTTCCGGCGTGATAGCTGAATGTAGACCTGGAAAGCTTCAAAAAAGGCTCATTTTTTGCCGTTTTTATGCGCTGAAAAGCCCATTTATGGTACCTCATGGCGAGAAGGCTCCAGATAGGTAACAAAATGGAAGGCGAAATTTTGCCTAAACGCTGTTTTTAATGCTTTTAAAGGCAATAATGCAGTGATCATTTCTCTTTGGATAGGACGACAGGCCGTGAAAGTTGCAGATTTCGCATACCTTAGGACGCAACTGTATCAAAAATTTGAGAGTCAAAGAATGCAACAATGGTTAAATTGAATAAATGATTTATAACAGTGAGCTATCGGTGCAACCCTTCTTGAACTTTTTTGTTTTTCTCCTTCCGAAATCAACGTGACCGAAAACCATCTTGAGGAATGATGATAGTCTAACATGCACACATACACCTGATTTAGACAGATTTATCAAAAAGAACCAGATACAGTGATTTTTGGGTAAGATAGGAGATTGTATAGGAGATTGTATAGGAGATTGTTACGATGTGCGTTATAGCGAGAACATCATAGTATTGAGTTGAAACAAATTTCTGACGCATCAACTTCGGATTAACTTTTCAATTTTCCAACGGAATCGGTTGATGCTAATTCTCTTTGTACGCTGAAAGCATGCACTTTTTGATATTTAGTGGCTTCGCAAATATTTTATATTCATAACTTCTTACTTTTCGAAATTGCTTTCTTTGTATGCTGTCGTGATAATTATAAGTGGCCTTCTAATTCGCACATACTGCAGATAAAAGCGGTAGAACCTTAGGCCCGTATGCAAGTACGTCCCCGCTGGGGAGGGGAGGGGAGCTGGATCCCCAGGGGAACGATCCCCTCCGCCGAACCCCGTCATGACAGAGGGGAGGGGAGCGATCCCCTCCCCTGCACCTAAGCGGGGATGGTGTGAATGGTTTCAGAGGTATTGATCGAGCGAACCCCAGTGCATACGGGGTTCGAATGGGGGAGGGGATCCCTTCCCTTCCCCCACTCGAACCCCGTATGCGCGAATTCAACTCAATAACGCGGGGGAGGGGATCGACATCCCCTGCAACGAAGTAGGGGTTCGATGGTGTAGATCATGCCAGAGACGCGGATATTCTGGTTCTGCTCAGTCATTACCAAGCATTTCGTTCATTTTGATGGAGGATTTTCTTTGAAAGCCGGGTTCTTCTCTCAGCGGCCTGTGGCTTGCAGTTTGTCTTTCTTTTCTATATTCGCCTCTTGAGAAAAAATCCGAGCAATAATAGCTGCCAATTTCGATTATTTGTAGGAGTTCTTGATCATTCAGAAAATTTGCGCATTTTTCATATAACATAATAGTTTTAACTATATAAGCTGAGTAAACACATTGTAACTTTCATATTTCATGACATGTTGCCATTATCTTGTTATTTTAACATAAGCTGCCTCGAAAAAATCTAGAAAGTAGCATATTTGCCTATTTCTGAGTAGAAATCCCCTGAGGAGTGATCCCCTCCCCAGCGTTCCCCTTGTGCATAGCAGGGATGGCTGCTGGGGATCATTCCCCTGGGATAAAGCACGATATGCAGCTGATAGCTACAGCGTTTATGGAGAGCTGGCACAATTTGCAGCTTCTGTTATGTGTTAGAATACTGCTTTGAGCGTCCGCGCGGCACCCCCCCCCCCCCTTTTCGGCAGCATAACTTCTACCCATTCCCTTGCAGAGACACATCAACTTCTATAGTTCAACATTTTTACGCTGAAATGGGGCAGCATGAGCGAAAGTGGGCAGCATCCAAGAAAGCAGGAACATAATGGGAGTAGAAAAAATCATTTTTAGTGCCCCGAGCGCAGTCACTGCATACTCAGACAGCGGATAGGACCCCTACGCCGGAGAAATGGCAGGGTCGCGGCGTTTCCCCAGCGGTGGGTCTCCCATTTGTCCGGCGGAGACCTCCCATTTCTGCTCCGGATACCTCCCATTTTCTGCTCCGGATACCTCCCATTTTCTGCTCCGGGGGCCTCCCATTTCTGCTCCGGACCCCTCCCATTTTCTCCGGCGCGGCTCTTCCAAATTTGGCGGACTCGCGCCGGGCAAATTTCTCCGGCGCGGAGTCCGTCAAATCTGGCAGAGTCGCGCCGGAGAAATGGCGGACCTTTGCAGCAGGGCCGGAGAAGCCTCCCACTTGCCTGCCAGTGATGTCACCGCGATGGACCGCCCATTTGCCCCTCTCTCATTGGTCAACTGGGTCCGGCGCGACTCTGGCAGTTTCGGACTGTCCGGCGGAGGGGTCCCGTCGATTGTCTGAGTACGCGCATTCCGCAACCCTAAATTTTTGAAAGTGAGGAGATGAAGATGAGTTGCAGTCAAAATATAAAATAAGAAAGAGTTTTTCATAGAAAATTTGAAAGCAAGATGATTTCCCCGCTTGATCCCCTCTTGTGCATAAGGGGGTTCACTTCCCCTCCCCACAGGGGATCCCTTGTCCGATATTGTCTTTGTGCATACGGGGGTTCGCGCGGGGAGGGGAGGGGATCCCCAGCGGGGATCATTTCAATGGTTAAGCGCACATCCCCTCCCCGCGGGGATGTACGTGCATACGGGCCTTAGAAACCCAAAGCAATAATTGGAGCAGTCGGAATTGTTGGTCTTGCTACCTGTTTTCTAGTAGGGAAAATTGTGAAAAATGTGTGTTCTATGAAAAGATAACTTTCGAGCAAGCAGTAAAAGATGCCAGATTGAATTTTTGTTGCCATTTCTTGCAAAAAAATCATAAGTTTTAATAGTGACATACAATCTGCACAAACTTTGCTCTGATGCGAACAGCAATAATAAAAATTACATGACCGGTTGCTCCAGTTTTTGTTGCAAGTCTCACATTTTTTGCAGTGTGCGAATCGGGAGGTCATCAAAGGCACTATTGTAAAAGCGCTTATGCTTACTCACATTAGACATCGTATGACTGAGTCTTGATAATTGAGATAGAAATAGAGCTTATCTATTATTTTGTCTGTTCTCCCTCGCTTTCTCAAAAGCAAGCAGAAGTAGTTCCGTGTTTCCATTTTCAGTTGCTTCTCCAAAAATTTCTCTGCTTAGCATTTATGCAGTCTTCAAAGTCAACTTTCGAGAGCATCCTTCTCCACTGTATAGCTAGCGAATTTTCTCAAAACAACGTTCAGTTCTGTCGTGGGATGCCTTTGTATCAAAAACTTTACTTTTCGCTGAACATCGTTTACTAGGATATTATTGGTCACCCTCTTTGAACATACTCGGCAACAAATTTGGCGCTCAGCTGAGCAAAAAATTTCAAGATGTATCTCAATCCAGCTTTGAGATTTTAGTTCTGAAGAGCTCGAAACCAGAAATATTCTATGTACTAAAATAAGACATCGAATTGCGAAGCTTATAACAGTTTGATGACTCTGCGTTCTCAAGTTCATTGTATTCAGAAGTGAGAAAATTTGTTTTTTGATCAAAAAGTCTTGACATGATTATGTATCGAGTGCATCACAGTTTTTATTCTATACAAAACAAAAGGATTCTTCTAGAATATCGCTCAATACAGGATATCTTGAAGAATGTATCGAACGTTTGTTTCTAGTAACTCGTCTTGTATGAAAATCTTTTGCGTCTCAGGAATCTCAAATACTGTATTGCAGAGATGGCTTCTTTAGACCTACAGTATGAAGAGCAGGAATACAGTAGTCAGCATACTGCCTTCCACAGGCGCAAATTCGACAGATACTCTCCGACGCGACAATGCGATCTTCAGGTCGGTCATTCCCACTAGGCACCGAGAACAATTCCAATCGGCAATTGCAAAAAACAAACTATCATGTCGCCAAAGCCAACGAAAAGGCTGCGAAAGTTCTCCAGTCCAGAAAAACACACAAGAACACGGATTCGAAAGAAGCAAGAACCCTTCGATGTTTCTAGAATCCTGCTTTTTGAATACCCTCTAGAATCCTTTTTTCTTTGCTGTTTGTGCGTTTTGTTCTGTTTGTGTTTGTTTACTACTTTGCTTTCGTTGCTTTTTAAACACCTTTTTGTGCATTATATAGATAAATAAATAAATAAATAAAACTGCTTGCGCTTCTTGTTTACTGCTTTTTTTGGTTGTTTTTTGAAACACCTTTGCGTATATCACATAAATAACTAAATAAATAAATATCATTTCTTTGAATTTTGCTTTGGACGCCTTGGGGATTATGCAGGGTGTCTCAAAAATAAGTACACACTTTTCAATCGTTAATGTCTCTCTTCCCATTGTGTCTTTTTTCGTTATTTAAATACCATTCTGTAGAAGAAGCTTCAACTTAGATTTACGGTATTGAGCGAATCACTGACCGATCTTCATTACTGTAGGATAACTGTAGAAGCTTCGACAAGGATTTCAGGTCATTGTAAGCCATATTCTGCTTCGGAACAAAACCAAACAAGCTCAAAACTCTTATACTGAGGTAATAGAAGTTGCTGATTTTAACTATGAAATTTTCACGATGCTTTCTTTCTAAGGTTATCCCAGGTAAACCATAATATCCAAATTCTCAATATTTGTGAGAAATGTGATTACACCGTCAAAAAAGCTGAAAACACTCATGGAAAGTTGTGTAGTGGAATCAGCGTGCGCGAAAACCCTAATACACTATTTTTCAGATATTCTGGAAAAAATTTTGTCAGATGGCATATTTCACAATAATTCTACTTTCTGGAAGTTCTTACCTTAATCCTACAGTGATGAAGAGCGGTCAGTGATTCGCTCATTACTGTAAATCTAAGTTGAAGTTTCCTCTACAGAATGGTACTTAAATGGCGAAAAAAAGACCCATTGGGAAGAGTAAATTGACGATTAAAAAGTGTGCACTTACTTTTGGGACACCATGTATATGGATGAATTATTTAAACCCGTATCAGAAATCACGAAAAGCTTACGAGCTTACAAATTGCCGGACAGAGCCGAACTTTTACCTACACAGGTAGGATCATGTAAGCTTTCGCAGTCCGGTGAATGTAGCATTCTTGTACCCTCCAGAAGAAGCGAGTATTTGAGGCTACGATAAAGTCTCTATGGAGGAAACAGAGAAAACCAGCACAAGAACGTCCAGCCACTTCTAGCCATTTTTTGTCCAATTTGCTCTATCTTCACGGGTCAAGTACCTTTAATTGTCCACCTATCAGATTTTTCATACTGCCGTTTTGAACGTTGAAGTTGCTATTACACTTGTGTCCCTCGTAATAGTACGCTTCAAGGTAAAGCTTTAAAGCTTTGCCTTGAAGCGTATTACGAGGGACAAATTCAAAAGTAAAGCTTCAAGCTTTACTTTTGAATTTCAGCAAAGTTTTAAGCTTTGCTGAAATTCAAAAGTATGACTTTGAAGCACCTTTTTTTCGTATATCTTTGGTAGAACGCATAAACATACTGCTCTCATGTTTTCGATATAGAAGTTAATTTATTCTAGTATGCCAAGGAAAATCCTAGTTTATTTTTCTATCTTCCATAAAAGTTTATCATTTGTTGCCTCGTTGTTAGCAGACCGACATTTAATCTTAACGGGGTGCGCTTTTCCAGTAAAGCATACATATAGTAAAAAATATTCGTCGACAACTGCCCTGACTCGTGCAATTAGACTACTTTGTGCTTCCAGCTTAACAGTACGCTGCGGCGCGCGAGGATTTAGTAGCTCGCAGCATCCCTGTCCTTTAACATCTTTCGTTTGCTAAGCATTTCACATCGTTTTTTCTTCTTTTTTTTTCTCATTTCAGGTAGTTATCGTTTGCAATGTCTATGTGAGCCTATCTCCGAGTCATAAGTGCGATAGGGGGAGCAGGGTCCTCTCCAGGTGAAGGGGGTTTCGGCTATTTCTGACTCAGAAAAGTGAAGAGGGTAATTGAATCTGAGATGAGTGCTGACCAAGCTTACATGTCTAACGGTAGCGGGAGTGAAGAAGGAAAATAAGCATTATAGAGGTGTATAATGAAGATTTTCTCAATGCTTAGGCCCCTGAAGGTCATTTAACAGAGACTTTTTTGACTCGGAAAAGCTTTGTGTTTCACCAGTGGACATACCATTCGAAAGCTTGAGACATATAGCATCGACGTAGACCGTCTCTTTTTTTTCAGCTCTCCTGTGAATACGCATATAAGAAATCATACCTAGCTTCAGCAACAACTGATTTTATGCAATCATTTTACGCTCCATTTCTGAGAGAAAGAGGAAAGCTACAAAAAAGAGACGGTCTACGTTTACTGGCAAGTGCTCTGTGCTACTGTAAGAAAAGCAGGCACCTTCATTCATTCTTCACGCAGGAATTTCTTCACAAAAACACACATGTTTTTAACTAAAATGCCATGTATCTCTGAGTAGAGGGGAGCTAGAGAAAAAGAGACGGTCTACGTCGAATCCTTGTTTCGTGAGCTTTCTAAGGGTGTAAAGGTTGTTGGGTGAAAAAACTGTGTTTTTCAAAATTGAGGTGAAGATATTCAATACTAACTTGCACCACCCTGCCGGCTTTCTATGGGTAGCCGGAGCAAGACTTTTTTGGTCTGGGAAAACTTTGTGCACCAACACTTTATATTCCATTCGATAGCTAAAAACACAAAAATCGACGTAGACTGTCTCTTTTTTCATAGCCTTTTCTGTGAAGCGTGATACGAGCAGTTTTATCTCGCTACAATTTCAATCAATTCTGGATAATTATCTTTTTAAACCAAAAAGGTTTCTTTCCACTTTTATATATGATTCGAAAGCTTGAGAAACGAGTAATCTAACTGCTCTCTTATTTGTTATTATTCTCTCTCTGAAAGGAGATATGATACGATTCTTGTCAGTAAACATGTATCCGTCACTAGCTAGTCCAGATTGTCTACTCTTGCTCCACTCTTTCTTGCGACAGCGTGCATTCATTGATACAATGTTAATTATTCAAAGTATTAGACATTCTTTGAATTTGTGATTATGTTTCGTTATCAAGGCCACTTTGAGTGCGCAAAAAATCTAAAGCATGCGATTTTTTCAACAAAATGCTGACAAAAAGTGCCGTTGTAACAGCTGTTTGATTCTGCCGTTATACCTTGATTCAAGTCTCAACCTCAGGTGGAAGGGGTCAGCGAGATGCTGGCTCTAAAGTGAAGGAGGTCAGAGAAATTTCTCCACCTATCGCATCTATGCTCCGAGTGCAAAGTTAAGAGAAATAATGAGCTTTCTTCGTAGTTCCAGTGTGAAGATCTGGCTATGATTAGAATTGCATGTTTTCGTAAAGGTTTTGTAGTTTGGCATGTTTCTCAGGACAAACCACTGAAGTGGGCACTTCAGCATTCCTACATCAGGGACAACATGTAGGAATGCTGAAATGAACATCCAAGTGATCTCATTTAAGATAAATGCATGATGCCACTGCTTTTGAACAGAGCAGTCTTTCACCAAATTTTGCCCGGGGTGTTGATTCATGATCTTGAAAATGATTTTTGGTAGGTAAAAAGAGAGGAATTCAGGAAACGTTCCCAAACTAAATTTTTGCTTATCTTTCAGTATTCATTAAAAGAAGAGGTAGAGTATTTGATTATCGAGAAAACCTAAAAGAAGAGGAAAACAAATGGCTACTTAAAATGTTAAAACTAAGAAGAAAAACGATGCAAAATGCTTAAATCAACAAAAGAGGATAAAGGACAGTGTTGCTGCGAGCTATGAAGTCCCTGCGCGCTGCACGTACTGTCAAGCTGGAAAGGCTTCAAAAGGCACGCCCACGGTGGTGTAATGCACGAGTCGGGGCAGTCGTCAACGAATATCGTTTACCTCTAAATTGAGTTTGCACAGAAGAGCTGTTAAGTAGTACCTTCGCCGCGTCGAATCTTCCAGAATCACTATGTCAGCTTAGGTATATAGCGAATCTTACACATTTGCAAGTAGTTAAGTACCGTACCATTCCCGCACTTGTTCAACCGTGAGCTTTGGTCTTTTGATTGCTCTCCGCCTAGTCTTTTTTTCCTTCTCATTTTTCGCCTATTTCCGATATTCTTTCCTTATTTTGTGTCAAACTGTTCTCTTGAGTGTTTTGATAGAGCTAGGGGTGTCTCACTTCATGAGTCCTTGCTGAATTGAAATTTCTTTACATATCTGAGATTTTTTTGGTGTCTTGATCGATATCTCTGTGCGTCTGACCTATCTTCTGTCAAATACTCTACCTAGATATGCCTGCAAAATCAAATAGGTCGCAATGCAAAAATCAAACCCCTGCTGCCTCTAACCTTTTGACTACTCCTCCGAGCGGTACCGTCCCTTCGCAAATTATCAACTCGCTCGCCTCTCGGGATGCCATTGGTGGTTTGGCTTCGAATCCACTTCTGTTTTTCTTCAAAAAAACTTTTGGATCTCAACATACCAGAAGTGATTGAAATCACCAAAGAAGTTTTAGTACGCCTTGGTGAGATAGCGAGGGGGCAATTGAGAAGGATAAAAGATTATGGACTATCGTGATTTCCGGGCTCCCGGAATGGAAATGTTGAGTGAAGGAGCCAGGCCGCCAGCGTCGACTAGACAAGACGAAACTGAGCGGGAAGTCCAAGGTCTCATGGACATTCCCGATGTGGAATGTAGGCCCGTAAGGGTTTATCGGATGGGGAGGAAAGAAGTGGGCAAGCCTCGTTTGATCAAAGTTAAGTACCAACAAAGGGGCACTGGATACAACTCTCTCCCGGGTCAGACTTATAAGGGATTACCCTGATTATAAGGGCGTCTTTCTTCATTAGAAGAAGTATGACTGCACAAGAGCAAGAACGGGAGCTTTGAGAGAGGGCTAAGGATATGAATCAGAGTAGGGAATATGAGGACAGGTTCGTAGTTTATAAAGGGAAATTAATTCCAGCCAGCAGTCTTTTGCACAGCCAAACCCTTCCCAAGCCCCACACCCCCCGCGTAGACAAGGGTCAACGCAGGGGAAACTAAATATCTGGCAAGACCACTTTTTACGATGTATGCTGTTCAATTCTAGATCTTTAGTGAGTAAACTTGCCCATTTACATAATCTTTTAGTCACTGAAGCCCCTGAAATTTTGTTCATCAAAGAAACATGGCTCTCTTCTAAAATCAATAATGCTGAAATCATTTTGAATTTGCCATATACAATTCTTCGTCATGATAAAAACCATAAGAAAGGGGAAGTGTATGTGTTTTGATGAAAATAACATTGTTGTGCGAAAAGATTGACATAACCATTCTAAACAATTGCGAAATTTTGGCCATTGACCTTTATCAAGTTTCCTCTTTTTCCAAATTACGAACCATTTGTATGTATCGCCCTCCGAATATCAATGCTGACTCAAAAAGAAGCCTTTCTAGATTTGCTGTTCGCTTTTGCTTCATGTGGTGCAGACACCTTGATTGTTGATGACTTCAACTTACCCATCAAATACTTTGAAGCGAATGCCCGAACAGCATGAACGTCAAGAAATTTTTTGACCTCTTTGAGAGATTGCAATTGCAGCAGTCTGTGACGAAGCCGACACGATGCTATCCTGGATTTGTTTTTTAGCAGGTTTCCCATCTCTACGTTAATCCTTAGAGCTCCCTTTGTTACTTCTGATCATAATATGATCGATTTTGGATATAAATTCACCTCTCTAAAATGCGACCTTATACCAAGACCAAAATATAATAAGACTGATTTTGTTTCATTGAAGAAAGAGCTTAATGAAGTGAATTGGGAAGAATGCTTTGATCTTTATAGCAGTTCATCGAAAGTGTACTATAGGTTTTCTTGCGTCCTATACAAGCTCTTAGGAAGATTTACCCCATTTGAAGCTCGCAAAATTGGATATATAAAGTACCCGCATCACCTCCTGTCCAGAGGTGCGATGGGGGGAGACGGGCCCACCGAAAGTGAAGGTGGTCCCAGTTACCACTGGCCGGCCAAAAGTGAAGGTGGTAGTGTCGGACACTCACCTCCCAAAAACGTCGACGGGGGGGGGGAGGGAGGTGCGGGGGGTGGGGGGGGGGGGGGTAGAACGGACGAACAGAGCTATCCTTCTAGTCGAACTGTGACCCAATGGCCCTCTTTAGGGCCAAAGATACGATGAATATTAAATACTAGCTGGCTTACCCGGCTCCGCCGTATCCGGACCAAACTTGGCACACATACCCTTCGGGCCCCGGCGGGTGTCACAGTCCACTTTTCGTTATCGATCGATGTCGATTTTATCGATTTTTTTTTGTAAAGTTTGACCTGCGGGGCTGGGAGTTTGCACAGGGGGGTAATCGAGCATGCTGATTACGAACACAATATTAGTTTTCAGGATCGTCCATTACTTTTTCGATTTTATCGATTTTTTGAAAATTTGAGCTAGGGGCTGGAATTTGGCACAGGAGTGTAATCGAGCATGCTGATCACCCCCCTTGGGGGTGATCAGCATGCTCGATTACCCCCCTGTGCCAACTCCCAGCCCCCTAGCTCAAACTTTGCAAAAAAATCGATAAAATCGATAATAGTAATCGATAATCCCGAAAACCAATATTGTATTCGGAATCCCCATGCTCGATTACCCCCCTGTGCGAACTCCCAGCCCCGTAGCTCAAACTTTGCAAAAAAATCGATAAAATCGATAAAAGTAATCGATAATCCTGAAAACCAATATTGTATTCGGAATCCCCATGCTCGATTACCCCCCTGTGCCAACTCCCAGCCCCGTAGGTGAACTCAGCAAAAAAATCGATAAAAATCGATAAAATCGATATCGATCGATGACGAAAAGTAGCCTATGACACCCGCCGGGGCCCGTAGTGTATGTGTGCCAAGTTTGGTCCGGATCGGTTCAGAAATGGAATTTTCTATTCGGAACATACGTACATACAGACAGACATACACACAGACAGACAGACAAACAGACATTCAGCTTTATATATAAGATTAGGTTGTCCCAAAAGTTCTTGCGCCGGATTTTCAAAAAATCATATCTTCCTTGCCACTCGATTTATTTTCTTGATTTTAATTTCATTTGAAAGAGGAAACCTTTCTCTTTACCACAGTACCTTTGTTGTGAAGCGGCGTCAGACAGTTCCAAAGCTAGAAGCAATTGAATAAAATCAGTCAAGATCGGCATTTTTCAAGCTGGATCACGAAAAATTCTGAAAATACCTTTATTTGATAGAGAAAATTTTGCACATTACAGTGGTGCCGTTTTCATAAATTAAAATGAAGTAGATCGAGAGTTAAAAGCAAATAAAGAGAATTTCTCCAATTTTGCAATTTTTGAGCTTGATCAAAAAAGCTTGAAAACGTCACAGAATAAGCGAAAAAGTGATAAACATGGGTTTTGTGATTTTCCCTTTCTAGCTGAGCGAAAATCGTGCCAATCGGGAGCAATTTTGATTTTCGTGATTTATTCGGATTTTCGGGCCTGCTTTTTTCATGAAAATGAAAATTGCTCCCGATTGGCGCGATTTTCGCTCAGCTACAAAGGAAAGGTCACAAAACCCATGTTTATCACTTTTTCGCTTATTCTGTGACGTTTTCAAGCTTTTTTGATCAAGCTCAAAAATTGCAAAACTGGAGAAATTCTCTTTATTTGCTTCTAACTCTCGATCTACTTCGTTTTAATTCATGAAAAAGGTACCACTATAATGTGCAAAATTTTCTCTATCAAATAAAAATACTTCCAGAATTTTCCGTGATCCAGCTTGAAAAATGTCGATCTTGACTAATATCCTTCAATTGCTTTTAACTCTCGAATTTACCAACGCTGATTCATGGCAAAGGTGCCGCTATAAAGAAAATGGTTTCCTCTGTCATACAAAAATAGTTTTGAGAAAAATCGTTGAGAAGAAAGGAAGTTATGATTTTTTGAAAATCTGGCGCAAGAACTTTTGGGACAACCTAATATATTTATAAATCTTATTTATAAAAATTTAAAATAGACGTGTTTAGTAAATGGTGTATTTGGAAGTAAAAGTTTGTTGGACTGTACGGATTTCATTAAGTAAATTTTGTCATAACACTGCGAAGGAAGTAGGTCGATCTAGGCAGCAACGGCCGAGAACCACAATTTTGAATATTTAGGTAGTGAAAAATCATGCGAAATTTCCACTGTTATAAATCTGTTGTTTGAAGATGTCAGCAGTTGCGACTTCATAGGTTTTAAAGAGTAAATGTTGCTCTATCAGCTAGTAAAGGAATCGGGTCGATTTAAGAGATAGTCGTTGAAAACCAGAATTCTAAAAATTTACGCCATTTTTGCGTGTTTTTTGACAGTTGACAGTTAACCTCATCTAAATCTTGAAAGTGAAAGTGTGTGATGTTGCGACTTCATAGCTTTTGTAGAGTAAGGTTTGCCTTATCTGAGTTTATCTTAGCCGTTCCGATCCATTGAAACACCTCCGAGATCCAGAGTCTTGAAAAAGCAGGTGAAAAAGCGCTTTTTGATTTCAACAGCTCATAACTTTTTCAGAACCGGATGAATCATGTTGCGACTTCATAGGTTAGATTCTTCTCATCAAGAGCTTTCAGATGGTATATAATCTGTGGGGGTGTAGAGCCTCCCAAGAATTATGCCCGTGGGGGGAGCCTTTTCATACCAAAGTCTCCTCCATCCAATACATTAAAGTGGGCTAGGGGAGACTTTGGTATGAAAAGGCTCCCCCACGGGCATAATTGGTAGGAGGCTCTAAACCCCCACTTATATATCGCTTGAAAGCTCTTGATGAGAAGAATCTAACCTATGAAGTCGCAACATGATTTATTCGGTTCTGAAAAAGTTATAAGCTGTTGAAGTTCAAAAAGCGCTTTTTTACCTGCTTTTTCAAGACTCTGGATCTCGGAGGTGTTTCAATGGATCGAAACGGCTAAGATATATTCAGATAAGGCAAACCTTACTCTACAAAACCTATGAAATCGCAACATCACGCACTTTCACTTTCAAGATTTAGATGAGGTTTACTGTCAACTGTCAAAAAACACTCAAAAATGGCGTAAATTTTTAGAATTCTGGTTTTCAACGATTATCTCTCAAATCCACTCGATTTTTTTACTCTCTGAAAGAGCACCATTTACTCTTCAAAACCTATAAAGTCGCAACTGCTGAAATCTTCTAACAACAGATTCATAAAAGTGGAAATTTCGCATGATTTTTCACTATTTAAATATTCAAAATTCTGGTTCTCGGCCGTTACTGCCTAGATCGACCTACTTCCTTCGCAGTATGTTATGACAAAATTTACTTAATAGAATCCGTACAGTTTCGCTAAGTTTTGCTTCCAAATACACATTTACTGAGCACGTTTATTTTAAATATATATGCCGCCGTATACATAAATATATGCTTTCAATAATCTTTTTTGCGTTTGTTTTGTTTATTTTCCTTCTTTATCGTCTCCAGCGAAAAATTTTATTCGAAAAAGTGAAGGTGGTCACCCTGTACCAGCTCAAAAGTGAAGGGGGGAGAGAATCGGCTCCCACTATCGCACCTCTGCTCCTGTCACTCCTGCTGCAAAAAGAATAGTTGTTCAAGGCATTTCGTTCTGATGGTCCGCTATACAAAAAGTCTGTTGCGATGTTGTATTCCACCTTAAGAAGTTCCTTGCTACTTATGAGAGACGCCTGTGGCTTTCTCAAAGCACTCACAGAATCTTTTTGCGTATATCCACAGTAAAACTCATGTCAAAGAATTTGGTGCTTTGAAAGATGAATCGGATGGTGTATGCCTAACTAATCAATCAAAAGCTCAAGCATTAGGTGTTTTCTTTGCGAGCACATTCACTACGACATCTTATTCAGCAGTATCTCTTGGGGCGCCTGTGGCCCATACATGCTCAGCTCCAATTATCATGCCTTTTACGGTATAACGCTATCTCAAAAGTCTCAAAAACTCAACTTTTGAAACGTTTGACGGAATCTCAAAGATAGTATTCAAGCGATGTGCTAAAAAACTTGCTACTCCTCTCTCCCACATTTTAACATTTCCCCACGTGTGGTGAGGTACCAAGTATTTGGAAAGAAGCTATCGTCATAGCCATTTTAAAAGTCAGTAAACCTCAAGTGGGTTCTGACTTCAGGCCTATTAGCATCAATCTCGTCCCATGCAAAGTTTTGGAGAAAATAATTCGTGATAAAGTTGGGAGTGGTTCGAAACATTCAAAATTATTCTCCCAGAGCAATACGGCTTTGTTAGTGGTGCTTCCACTGTTTCCCAGTTGATCGATTCATTTCATAATTGGGTCAATGCTATCCTGTTGGGACAGAAAGTGGACGTTATATACTTTGATCTTTCCAAAGCGTTAGATCGTATAAGTCATGCTAAATTGCTGTACAAAATTGAGCATTATGGGATCTGCGGCGCCTTATTAGATTGGCT
This sequence comes from Cylicocyclus nassatus, assembly GCA_958299035.1. Taxonomy (NCBI): domain Eukaryota; kingdom Metazoa; phylum Nematoda; class Chromadorea; order Rhabditida; family Strongylidae; genus Cylicocyclus; species Cylicocyclus nassatus. Next base: position 70,556,475 of record CATQJL010000112.1, read on the forward strand.
CATTCATGTCTACAATCCAGACATATGACTGTCCGCGTCGGGAATGAACACTCTGAGCGTTTTCCTTGCGTTAGTGGGCTTCCTCAGGGAGGTCTGTCTCCCCTTCTGTTTACTGCTGTCTATACTTCTGATTTACCCCTTATGTTGAAGACTCACCCTGGAATTCATGTACTTATGTATGCAGACGACATCAAAATATACGGAATATATAGCAATGAAAATGGCTATGAAATTTAAGTAGCTCTACAACATTCTATTGATCTCATGATTGCCTGGTGTTCAAAGTGGGATATTACTGTTGACATTGCTAAAAGTTCCGTTTCTCACATCGGTGGCGAAGAACAAGTGCATTATGAGCACAATGGAATAGCACTGATCAAGAAAACATTCGTCAAAGATCTGGGAGTTTTGATAGATTTGAGATTGAAACTGGATTCACAGATTGCCTACGTCACCTCTTGTGTGCTTTTTCCATGTTATATATAATCTTCAGAAACATCAAATTAAGTGACAAATTTCATTGAAACTTTATAAAGCCTTGTTATTCCTGTTCTTGAATTTGCGATTCAAGTTTGGAGCCCCTCCCTGAGGAAGCACAAGTAGGCATTGGAGAAGGTTCAAAAAGTTACAAAACTGCTTTTTTATCGCTGTTTTCCTAATCCAGCTTACTCCCTATTACTTCCTAGTTATGAACAGAGGCTGAAAATTCTTGATCTTGAAAGCATTACATATCGGAGAGTTGTCCATGATGTCATATTAGCTGGATTTTCAGGGGTGAAACGAAGTTGAAGCCTTTCAAGTACTGAACTTTCAGACCTAACCATGAAGGACTAGTGCATTCCCTATTTATTTCCGTCAACACCTTGGTGGGCGGCAACGATTTCGTTCCTTGTTTGAGCAGGAGTTTTTTGCTCGGACATCAAAAATGTTACAAAAATGACCGAACTTTTGGCCTGTATTGATAGTTCCTCCTTTTGAAGAGAGCTCAAAAATAGAAGATTGAATGACTTTTCTTTGCAGGTTCAACGTATCTCACTTCCCTTCTTTCATGACTGCGCGGTTGCAACCAGACATGTGCAATGAGCATAATTGGGTTACGAATATGACTGATTAGCAGCCATTTTATAGCTTTGCATATGTTGTCTACTGCTTTTGAGCTTTTTATTAACACTGTTCTCTTCACCATGTGGTTCAAGCCTGGGTCGCATCTATATTTTAGCCTGTTTCGCACAGCTTGCTTGCTTTGACTGCTTGAAAATCATGCTATGCCCATTTTTCCTTTCGGAATTGGGCTCTCCTCGGCAAACTGGTTGGGAAATAAGCTTCGGTTTGTTTCTTGGATATCTTTTGAGATCGTGGCTAGTAAACGATAGGGCATGGGTACCATCTCCTCAGATTACAATCCGTTTAGATTCTTATTCGATGTGCAGTACGTAACAGTATTCTGTTTTGCACATGTAGCAATGTTATGCAGTTTTGGGCTCTCCCTAGCAAACGACGGCTGTGCTTACCCGCCTTCGTTTGCTTGTTTAAATACTTCAAGATCGTTTGCTGGCTAACGCGGAGGCATGGGTTCCATCTCTGTAGATACAGCTCGTTAATGACATTCGTACTAGCAGTCTTCTTGCAATCTAAGTGTTATCCTTCAGTATGTATGAAGTCTGGGCTTGAAGCATATGATATTCTGTTGCTATTTGTGCCTTGTGTAAAACTAACAAATCACGTTGTTTGTTTCTTTTATGGTACGCCTCTAGCGTGTTCAATGAAAATGAAAATGAAAGTATTCCAAATTTCTTTTTGCCCAAACAGGATGTATTTTGCAGGTCACCGATTCAATGTAAGATAGTAATCAATTGCATGTAAACAAATTGCGCAACTGCCTTAAGTGAGTGAATCTCGCTAAAAAAAATTCTTACTGAGCTGTGTATCAAATTGAGTCCGTAGTGTAACGCGCGTTATATCGGGAAAACAGAAAGAACGCTCAGCATTCGCATTAAAAAACATTTGGCAATAAAATAACAAATGTGTCTCCTCTTGGCAGACCAGGCACAAATCGCATGGTAGAAACAAGTTTTATATCAAAGGCAAATTCCAAAATTTGAAAAAGAAATTGCTGCTAGGAAAAAATTCCGGAGTCCTGGACCTCCCAAAGGACATCCAGCTTGGTAAGCTCATATGCCCGTCGCGAACATTTCCAGACATCTAACAAAGCAGTAATTCTCTGGCATGTCTTTTGTCTTCACAATTCTCATAGGACTAGATTGGGTGTACAGTTGAAACCTAGCCAAGTCTTGAGGAGATGCTTGGTGGGCTCGAGTCACGACGCTTCAAACCATACCAGGCCTTTGATGAAGACAAAAGCCGAAAAGTATCAACTAAGAGAGAAGAAAAAGGATATGACTTTGTCGGACTCCTTCTCATCATCTACGACGTATCTGGGATTACAAACAAAGAAAAATGGCTAAGAAAAATAATATGCGCGCTTTGTTCAATATGATGAGTTATCGTACTTTCAAATTCAAAGTTGTAGCCAGTATTCTCGATGATGACGGACACACCCTACTCTCATCTCTAGACAGGCTAACGCTTTGGCTGAAGGTTTCGAAGGTGCTTATACCAGCACTTGCTTGCATATTCCCCAGGTTGACTCTTTAAGCAATAATGTGTTTCTCAATCTAATTTTCTCGCATACTGAAGTACACATGCTTTTGAAAGCAATCAAACCCTCAATGTCATGCACTTCCGAAGACATACCTAAAACCTTTCCTTGCCTCTAACGCATATCTTTAACATTTCTTTGATGACAGAGAATGTCTCAGGAATCTGGAAAAGAGCTATGGTTGTGTCCATACCTGAGTGTGCATGCGCAAACAAGGTTTCCGAGTTTAGGCCGATTAGCATTTTGCCTACGCCCTGCAAAATCATGGAAAAAACTTTGGCAAAATCTATCTTAAAATGGTGCTTAGAAAACCACTTTCTACCCGACGAACGACAAGGATTCATACCCGAGTCCTCTACATCTACACAACTGGTGAAATGTTGCCAAGATTCGATCATGGGACTTAGCGAAGGCTATTTAGTAAAACATTTGATTCTGTCAATCATATGGGGCTTCTCATGAAACTTGAAAGCATAGGTATTAAGACCAATGTTTTGAGTTGGTGCGAATCATATTTATCGGGTAGGGCCTTTAAAGTTCTTTTCCAAGGTCAAATGTCTACAGCAAAACCCTGTACGTCAGGTGTTCCTCAAGGAAGTGCACTATCCCCACTATTATTCAACATCTATACCATGGAACTGCCAAACCTACTAAAAATTGATTCTCGTATCAATGTAGCAGCTTATGCTGATGACATTGAAATCTATGATAGTTGTGATAATGATGATAGTCCAGTAATAGGTGGAAAGTTGTGATCGTCTGTTCAAATGGGTTAAAGATTGGGAAATCAGAGTTAATTTATCCAAAAGTCAGGTATTTCAATTAGGTGTTGATTTGTCTGTGTTCGATTACGGAATTTCCATGCAAGTTCAGCAAAATGTTAGGATCTCGGAGTGGTTATTGATTCCTCTTTCAAATATTTATTACACATTGATAATATTGTTTGCAAAGCCAACCGCATAATGCACATTTACCAAGAAGCGTGCATGTTCATGATATCAACATTTGGCTGAAACTCTGGAAAGCTTACGTACTTCTTGTTTCAGAATATGCAGTCCAGTTTGGAATCCTAACTCAAAAATCTGATCGAAAAACTGGAAAAAGTTCAACTCACATTTACTAGAATTTTATTCTACCGAATATTCCCAAATCCTGAGTACCCTCGGGCTCTTCCTGATTATAAAACTAGACTAACCATGCTAGGACTCAAAAGTTATATCACAGAAGATTATTAGCTGACATATTACTAGCTTACAAGATTTTTGAATTTGAAACTCGTTTAAGATTTTCGGAATTCTGTATTTTACGTCCTACTTGTATCCGTCGTTTCAGAAATGCTTACACACGTAATTCCAAAGGATGGCGAAAACGTAGCCTACAAAATTCATTTAGTGCCCGCATGTGTCACATACTGAATAAACTTCCTATAGAACTAATAATCGGATCCATATAATTTAAGAAAAACCCTAATCAAACATAATTATCTTGACAAATTTAGCTCAGATTGTATTTAACTACTCTGTTGAATTTTTGTCTTCCTATGGTTACCTTCCTGCACTGCTGCATTTTTCAAAGCATGTGTTGGGAGACGAAATGCAAGTGATAGTTCTTTATTTGCATCTACTTTCATACCGTATCCTTTTCTCCTTTCTTGTCGATTCTGACTGCCTCTCACTTGTACAGTTCAAGAAAATCTCCCATTATACCGATAACAAGGAAACTACCTTATTCACGATTGTATTAGAAAACTCTGCTAATCGATTTCATGTACTTTATCTATACAACTCAATGCACATTGTTGGAAGCTTTGAACTCCTACATCAATCAGCATTTCGTTGCTCAAATACGAAGTCAGTAAAGAAACCAACTGACAGTTGGACGAGTACATCATGTACTTGAAAATGACCTGCTACAAGTAATACTTCATAACACTTCGTTATTTTAAGCGCAATATACAGGGCGTCCCAAAAAAAATGTATTGAACGTTTGATCTTTAATGACTTCCCTATATGGAAAGCTTACGCGAATCTTTGAGTGTCATGCGGTAGAGCCGGGTTCAACTTAGATAAACAGTATAAAGCGAATCAAAGATTTCTCTTAGTTACTGTAGATTACGGTAGGAATTTTCAACTAATTTCAAGCTTACGACAGACGAGAACTGCTTCTAAAAAATTCCAAAAAACTGGAGGATGTTAAACTGAAGTTTTCGGGGACGCTTATTCTAATTACAATGTTTTTCGCTACCGTACTCCTCATATTCCTACAGATGCGCACTGTAACGCTGAATTTTTTCTTTTTTTCCCAAAATTTACTGGGTCAACGTTGCAATTACAAACACGTTGTAAAAAGCCTTCCTTTAGCCAAAGCGTTACACTGCGCATACCGTAGGAAGATGAGAATTACAGCAGCGGAAAACTTTGTAATCAGATCCAGCATCCCCAAAAACAGTTTGATGTCCTTCGGTTTTTTCGGAATTTTTTAGAAGCAGTTCTCGCCCGTCGTAAGCTTGAAATTAGTTGAAAATTCCTACCGTAATCCTACAGTAACCAAGAGAAATATGTGATTCGCTCTATGCTGTATATCTAAGTTGAAGTTAGTACTACCGTACGACACACAAAGATCCGCAAAAAGCTTCCCATATAGGTAAGTTATTAAAGATCAAACGTTCGATACATTTTTTGGGACACCCTGCATATTACTTATGCTGGTCGCTATGCATGTGTTCAAAGCTCCTGATAATGTATAAGAAATCCATTCATATTTCTTGAGACCTGATTCATAACACTATTGCCATCCAAATTACTCTACATTATTTACCTACAACACCATCAACTACATCCTTTCCCCAGAAGTTACAATTACAGCAACGTCATTTGTGGCTTTGTCAGCAGCCCATGAGCTTTTCTCTTCCCGAATTTATATAAGTAGTCTATGAGATTTGTTATTCGGATACGACTTGAAAGTGAAAGCAAATTCAAAGTCATTCTTGCCTTTTTCTCCCACCCCGTTCCATATTTATTCTCTGTCTGTATTTCATTTTTAAGGCAGTGCATCGTTTACGATGTATTTGATAAATAAATTAAAAATAAATTAATAAAATAAATAAATAAATAAATACTCAAAGCGCACCCGACATAGACCTAACAGCAAGCCTGCGCTCAAATTTTTACCTTCAAAATTAGTTTATTTTATTTTTGTAAGCTCAAAATGATGTAAAAACATCATATACATTTGAAAAAGTTTATACATTATGCTTACGATTGTTCGCCAAGTCACATTCTACTTCGTTTTCAAAACATAAATATTCGCGGTTCAATGATAACATTAGGCAATTTTGGAATATTTATTAAGTGTTACCTTTCCCGAATTTTTGCCACTTCTAGCTGCTAGATAGAGAAAACATTCTGCGCTCTATGTTGCTTTGTGATTCATACGAGCATTACGGTCAGAACCAAAAATAAGTTCAAGGCTTTTTGCAAATCAGTTCTTGCAGGATGATTTCCTCATTTAGCTTGAAATGCTAGGACCTGCGGAAATCTGCAAACACTACATACGGACTCTCATCTACAACAATAATATTACTCTATTTCAGTCTCATGAGAACATTGCAGAAAGAGTTTGAGGGCATAAATTTGAGCGCAGGCTTGCGGTTAGTACAGGGTGTCCCAAAAAAAATGTTAACACTGTTTGATTGTTAATAACTCCCTTGCTTTCAAGTCTCTCGCCGAGCTTTAGGTACAATTTTATAGGGCGAGGATAAACTTAGATTTGCAGTATCGAGCGAATCAGCTAACCCTCCTCGTTACTGTAGAATTACGGTAGGAAATTTGACAAGGATTTTAGACAATCAAGGCCCATTTTCTGCTTCGAAACAGAGCCAAACAAGCCAAAATACTATGTACTATGGTAAATGAAAGCCGCTGATTTCGAATATGAAATTTGCACTTCATTATGATACTTCTTTTCAAAGTTATCCAAATAAAGTGTAATAACTGACTTCCCAGCATGTCTCAAAAATGTGATTACACCGTCAAAAAGCTGAAAACGCTCGTAAAAAGTTGTGTAGTAATATCAGCGTGCGCGAAAACCCTCGTACACGATTTTCCAGATTTTTTGAAAAAATTTTTGTCAGAGGGCATATTTCACGACGGTTCCACATGCTGAAATTTCCTACCGTAGTTCTACAGTAACGAGGAGGGACTGGTGATTCGCTCGATACTGTAAATCTAAGTTTATCCTCGCTCTACAGAATGGTACCTAAAGCTCGGCGAAGGACTTGAAAGCAAGAGAGTTATTAACGTTCAAACAGAGTAACATTTTTTGGGACACCCTGTATATGTCGGGTACGCTTATGTTGGGTCGCTTAAATATGAAAACTTAAAATTTTCTCTACTTCTCACTTCGCTAAGCATCGATAAGATAGATGAAGCCCTACTGCTCTCAAAGCAGTCAAAAAACTGCGGAATCACCTATAAAAACACATTCTCGGGAATAAAACACGCACGAAAGTATTTTTGAGTGAAAGAAGTAGATAAGCGTTTCTTATAAATGTATTGTACAGCTGGACTAAAGCGACTGTTTTGACTTTTGGTTATGTATATGTACAAAAGACTTTGGAAGCCGAGAATTACGTTAGTGAACAAAAATCTTAGGTGGACTTATAGTTTTGGCCAACCTTCAAGCCTGCATTTTTCGAAATTTTTTATTTTGTTTCTGAGTAATCAAACAAACGGGATCTATTCTAGTTATTGACAACCTGCTAACACACAACTGTACCAAATTTCAGATCAATTCGTGGAGAAGCAAATGAGCTACGGCAGTTTTCAGGGTGGATTCATAGTTTTGGCCAGCACTGTATTTGATGTGTGTATGTGCAAAGAAGGCGACCAGTAAGATCTTGATAAATAACATGTTACGCCAACACTGCTGTACCAAAAACTTTTACCAATGACAAAATAGAGGATTACTTGAAAGTTTTCAGAACTATTGATGAATGTTAACTAAAAAAATAGGGGCAGCCAATCAATCCTAAACACGAAATATTTGTGTTTGTTTGAGGAAAAAATGAGAACAACTATTGTATTATCTCTCTTGCAGCAGTGAGAACATTTGACAAAAATGATACTGGGCGTCATAGCAAGAAAACAGACGAGCACAATCTTGAGTTTACAAGTAGAAAGAAGAAAAAGAGGTTTTCATACCGCTTTCACAGTAGATTCGATAAGGCGCAATCATCCCAGCAAACAGGTAAAACAAAGTTTTGTCTTACCATTTTCAAGAACCTAAAGCGTATTACTTTTTAAGCGAACGGCTAATTTTGACTTTATTTCCAAACTGAGATCACACTCTTTATAGCGGTTCCCTATAGGTGCTCGATTCACACAGATTGCATAGACAGAAGGATGGAAGTTTTACTTGAATTATCTTTCTGCATTCTAAGAAAGAGAAACCCTTAGTGAAACTTCAAGCAACGGGCTTCTTACAAGGAGAGGATACTTAGTCGAAAGCACCAATCCAGATGAGACATATATCATCGTGACCTGCTTGGAGCGCTGATTTCTGGCAAAAGCTGCGGAGCGCCTCTGGGTGAGGAGCCATGACTGTTTCAAGAGCCAAAAATTGCATGGGTAAAGAGAATAAAATTGATTGTTACAACTTGTATATTTCGCAGATAGACTCGCTTTAAGTGTGGGTATAGCAGACAGATATTTTTCTTTGCGCAGAGTAATTTGACAGACATCACTCTCCCATTCGAATCCAACTGGAGACTTTTGCGTATAATTTTTTTCTACCCACTTCAAATTTTCTCCACAAAAACAACCATAACCCGTTCCCAAAAGGCGCTCCGCAGCTGATTTTGGCAGATTTGAAATCAGCGCTTCGAGCACGTCACGATGATGTATGCCTCATCTGGATTGGTGTTTTCGACTAAGTATCCTCTCCTTGTTAGTTATCATTCACTTTTTCTACCCAAGCAAAGGTTGTGCAGAATACGGGTCTCTTGAAAAGTTATGATTTTTAAGAACAATGCAAAAAATATCAACTTTGGTGTTCTGTGCTGCTTGCACGAAATTGTATTTTCAAAACATACAATTCGTACAGGGTGCGGCAAAAGTCTGGGAGCCTAGTACTTTTTCGTACAAAACGAGAAGGGAAGTACCTAGAAACGAAAAATTTGGCGCACACATAATTTGAACCATTGCAGATACAGCCCAGTTCTTGAATTGCAAAACTGCCTTTTTTGGCTTCCACGCAGCCCTACAAAATCTTAGCAAGTCCCCTTGTCATGGCACGCAGATAGTCGTAATGGAATTCGCCCCACGCCTTTACAGTAACTGCTTCTTTTACCTTGGCAAATGCGCAGCATGATAGAGCAGGCTTTTGTCTACAACATACTTTCAAAAGAATTTTTTGCTTTGCTTAGGAATAAAAATATTGGACTTTCAATTAGAAGCATGTGTACGTCGCATACCGGAATTTTGGCTACAATTGCGCGAATAAAAACTTAAAAATATCGTTTAGAAATTATAAAAAGTGTTCCCAAATTCCCAATGTTCCCAATTGGCCGAATTTCAATAGATTCTAATTTAGAAGACGTATGCAAAAAATACAAACTTGGTTCTAGTGCCTGTTGAGCATTCTATAGCTTTTGAATTTGTTCTGAAGACGGATTTCCACTGGCATTTGGGTAACATTCGCCTACTTTTATTTTCCGTTCATGCAAGAATAGTTCCTGGCAAATGCAAAACTAGGATATAATAGCGCAAAGCCTCTTCTATGTTGTGTGCATCGAAGATTTGTAAAATATTAACACCATCTCTAGCTACAGCAAAAATTGTAATACCGAAAATTCTGGTTTCTTTCGCTTTGCAAAAGTACTAGTTTGATAGTTTCCATTTTTAGAAAAACATATGGCAGCCATTTCCAGTCAGATAAAGTGTATTTTGTAGAGGATGACCGCAGTATCATGTGGCATGGAACTGAGATCAAAACGGTATCTTTGTAATTGCAGTGATGCAAAGTTAGGCTCCCAGACTTTTGCCGCATCCTGTATGAACTTTGCTTAGTAAAAAAGCTGGTAAAGTGCTTAATCCCGACTGCTTCTATCCAATCATTACTATGATGAGGAAGCCACCAAGGCAATCATATAACGAGCTCAATGTCGTGTGCAAATAGAATTAGACAGCAAGCGATTATTTTGAAAATAGAAAGTCACAATTTTTCGAGACGGTAGTAATCTTTTAGACTAGTGGCAGGTCTCGCCTGCAAGTTGCCGGCACCTCGCGAGGTTGCCAGAAACCAAGACCCTCAATCTAGGCCCTCAAACTTTGAAAAAAAAATTTTTTGAAGAAGGTGCCATTGTGACTTTGAAGAAATCTTCATCGAAATTTGAAGTTATAAGAATCTCCCTAGAGACCTAGAGATAAATATTCGACAGGACAGTAGGTGCTGGTGGCAAATTCGTAAGCTTACCTGCCGGCAGCTAGTCAAAATTCGCGAGGTAGCAGCTGCGGACGGGTCAGAATATACGAGAAATAGTGTGCTCTTTTGAGAGAGAAAAATGTCGGCATTTCGACAGGCCCCTTCCACGCCGAGATGCTGGCATCTTGCTGGCGACACTTGTGAAACTGGGTAGAGCTCCGGGCAGAGCTCATGCAACAAGTCGTCTCCAATCGCGACGACTTGCACGAAAGTGGCGACTAGACGCAGCTATTCATTACTGAAAATTAGTTCTCTCGTTGAAGTTCTTTGTTACTGTATCATCTCGTTTTCACAACATAAACTTTCTGTGCTGTTAAAATGCGCAGCTTTTGATTTCAATTGGTTGACTGGATTTCAAAATAAACGTTCTTGCTTTTTCTGAATGCAAACAGTGTTTCTTTGACAATTTCAGAATCATGCCTGCAAGTTCGAGATCAAACGCTTTGACGAATTTGAACCCTTCGCAGTTCAGCGAAGAAGTGGAAACTCTCATTGAAAAAGCGAGGAAGTCTCGTGTGAATCCCTGTCTTAGCGGAAAATTGAGTTCGTTTGTATTTGTTGCGAATCTTTTTGGCAGCCTAGGATATATGAGATGTAGGAAAATGTAGATTGAAAGACAGGAAAAAAATGCAAAATGAAGACTAACTGCCCTTATCAAACAATGCAGGCACAATCTGGCATTTGCAACATCTCATGCAAAAACACTCATAATCCGGAAAAAAAGCTTCGCACTCTGCGTTTTAAACAGTGTTCCACGCCACACTGTTAACTTGTGGATCTCGAAGCATTTGTGATGGCTGCGCGGGACGGACGCCACACTTTTCGTTCATAGCTCACCTGGCGTCGTCGCAATTTTGCCGAATCGGCGCGACGGTCGCCCCGTCGCTAGCATAAACCAGTAACGCGACATCGCGCCGATTCGACAAAACCGCGACGAATCGCCAGGTGAGCTATGAAAGCCGAAAAGTGTGGCGCGGTCCGTCGCGCCGTGCCGCCATCACAAATGCTTCGAGAACCACAAATCAACAGTGTGGCGTGGAACACTTGTCTAAAACGGCAAGGTGCGAAGCGACGATCGCATAAGCTCTGCTTAGGGCCTAATGCGACAAGCCAAGGCAAGTGGCCGCCTGCAAAAGGGGTATGATCAATACACTGCGTGAGAGGCTGAAAGAACAATTGATTGATTTGAGCAAAAGAGATGCGAAATCGGTGCAAACGAGATATAGAAAGGATTGCAAAAGAGATGCGAAATCGGTGCAAACGAGATATAGAAAGGATTGCAAAAGAGATGCTGTTCTTTATGTTTTTATGATATTACTGGACTTTTTTCTTCTTGATTCCTCGCCTGATATATCTACGTCAGGCGAAAGAACCAAAAAATCTTACTTTTCATCAAAAAACCATCATTTTTCTCATATATGAGTTTTCCCCTTTGAATTGATAATATTTTTGAAGAAAAAAGTTTAGTGATACAGTGCTGGCCAATTATAGGTCCACTCTAAAAAATGCCATAACTCACTCAGTTGTGAATGAAATTTTCCAAAATTTGGTAGAGACGTGTGTTTACCACACGTCTCTACCAAATTAATCTCTAATTAATCTCTCTACCACACCTACTCTCAGTCTTCAAAACGGTTCTCGTTTTCGTTTGATTATTCAAGAAAAAATCAGAAATTTTGAAAAAAGCAGGCTTGAAGGCTGGCCAAAATTATAGGTCCACCTGGAGTTTTTACTGATTGAAGCACTTCTTAGCTCCCGAATTTTTTCTAGATAGGCATACATCCAAAAACGTTAAACAGCTGCATTGGTCAAGCTGTGTCATACCTCCAAAAAGAACTGATTATCTGCTTTTTTGCCCTGAAGATGCACTCACATGTATTTCGCTCCACAAACCTGCATTGAGTAAGAAATTCTGCAGTTTCTCAGCTGGATCGGAAGGGATGGGGTTTCATCTATCTTCTGGATGCTTTTTGACGTGAGCATTGAGGAAAAAATCCGACTTTTTGCTGCTGAAGCAAATCTGACATCGGCTTAATCGGCAGAGTAAGCCTAAGTTGCTGCCCTAAAACCCTTTATGCATTGTCATTATAACCTCAAGATATTGTAGAAGCATTTTTTCACAAGAATAAAGCTGTTCGCCATACTCGCAAGTGTCCACAAAGCTGCCTTGCTTCTTTTTCGAAACATGAGTTGTGGTGCAACGTAGGGCGTGAGTTCATCTCTTATACAAAATTTAGATCTTGCAGATTCGTTGAGAGTTCAACGAGTTATGAATTTTTGAAAATCGTGCGCAAGAACTTTCGGGACGACCTAATAATTTCCTTCCTGTCTCAGTGCACTTTTTTGCTGTTTTCCCGCTCTTTAGTGTGGAATTTCGGATTAAGTTTAGCGAATAGGCCCGAGTAAGCACGAAATCTCAATGATGACTTTTTTGCCGGACACTGCCTTTAAGAATGTGTTAACAACCAAATCATGATAATGTGATGCAGTAAGTCGATGAAAATGCAGTTTCCGCACAAAAAAATTAATAACTCGCTTAGATTGATGCAATGCAGCTAGAATTATCATATTTGAAATCAGCGTTCAAAGCTAGTTCAGATTAGAATATGTATGCCTCTTTCAAGAAGGCGAATTAAGTTAGGTGCCTTCCCTTGCTAGCATTCCCTGCACTGTTTGTTGACAGCTTTCAAGCACACCCTTCTTTACTGTGCAAGCAGTAAACTTTCTAGACACGAATTTCAGTACTACCATAACATGTTTTTATATCAAAATCTGCTTTTCTCTTTTACCCGCCTTTTCTTTACACGCACAGCAACAAATTTAGCGCTTGTCTGCACAACATGGCAAAACATGATCACCACCCCTTTGTGAGAAGTTTTCGGAGTCCTGCAAACAGTTGCAGAACTAGCTTTAACTTATACAGTTTAAAACATCCAATCGCTCTCTACTGCTGTATAACTTCCGACACACCGCCATTGTAAATGAGCAGTCGTCTGATTTGTCAAAAAAAACCGGTGAGATTTTACGTGTGAAGCAACTGATGTACATTTTACCACATTTTACCATCAAAGCAAAGAAGAGTTTTGTAGTTGCATTTTTGTGGAACGCTGAAGAAGGCTTTGCGATATAGTCGGCATAACTCATCAAAAAAGAAGAAGCTTAGGATAAAGCAAAGAAGCTTAGGATAAAGCACAAATTTCATCAACGGCTTTGAATAGCAGCGTGAGGGTCTTCGAGTTGCTCGGTTTACTTTCTGAAGCAAAATACGTGGAAGTCCCCATGGTTCAACTTTCTCCAAAATTCCTCCATACTACAGTAATGAGAAGCAATCGTTAAAGCTGAAGCCAGGTCTGCAGCATGTTTTAGTGGCCGAAAAAGCTCTTCAAACAAAAGAGTTATCGAAGATCAAACGTTCAACATATGCGACACTCTGCACATTTATCGCTACAGTATACGACCTTTTTTTTGCTAATCTACCGCCAGACTGTTAATTCATTCTGCCATTTTTTCGCATTTGCGAATATTAAACAATTCAATCAAAATTTCGATTATTCGATTACCGAATGTCGATTTTCGAACGATATTAGGACTATCAAACATTTTTGACTTTAAATATTATTCGATTTTTATGATATTCGAATGCATTGAATATTAATGAGATGAATATGGCAGAAACTAACATCTAACGATACTTTGTTTGTTTTATACAAATAATTGAAATAGACATTTTTTTACAATTTTTGCTGGGAAAACGGGCAACATCGAAAGACTTGAGAACCTAAAGCTTGTAAATTACTTGTAAAATGTACTTGTAAATTTTGAGAACGTCAAAAGTATTCTCGGTTCGAATCGTTCTTGACTTGTGTAATCGAGCAACTTTTGCTGCATAAGAAGACGGTCCTTCTTGCATACTGTTCAGCTTACCTCATGAGACCATTCAAACATATAACCCTCATTCGAAATGTGATGTTATATAAATGCCCTAAAAGTACAGACAGACAGTATAGACAGTGCTTGATCGTTGATTTTCCTCCCACATCTTCTGCCAAACTTTGATGCTGTTCTATAGTTTAACTTCAACTTGAATCTAAATTATCAAGCAATTTGCCAATGGCAACTAAAGAGTGTTGAGACAGTGGCGGCCATATTTTCCCTGACAAAAAATATAAAGAATCAAAAACCATTCTGGGTGTTCCATAAAAATGTGCCTGCTGTTTGACAGTAACTCTCTTGTAGTGAAGTCATTCAAAAAGCTCTGGGTACCTCTTTGTAGAGCTGGCTTCAACTTAGATTTACAGTATAGAACTATTGCTGATCGCTCTTCATTACTGTAGGATTGCGGTAGAATCTTCAAGTATTTGGTGTCCTTGTGCTGCCGTTTCAAAAATTTTCAAAAAAGGTGAAAAAGAGTGTAGTAGGGTTTCCGTGGACGCTGAGGTCAACCCAACTACGCACAAGATTGCGAAGCTTCCTAGATGGTGTAACCGCACTTTTTAGAAACACTGAAAAAACGGCCGCTACTGGCTACCTCGCATAACTTTCTAATGAAGCATCATGATGAGTTGCTATTTCATATTTAGAATCAGCAACACTATTAGACGATGTGAAAGTTTTCAGGCTGCTTTGTTTTCTTTCTGAGGCGAAATATGGCCTTTCATGGCTCAAAACCCTCTTTGGAATTCTACCGTAACCAAAAGCGATCGGTGATTTGCTCTGTACAGAAGGGCCCGTAGTAATCCCCCCGTCGTGAGGGTCGCGACGTTCGAAACATCGCACGTACCCAGGACGTGTCGTTTTGGCCGCGTTTCGTCGCGCGCCTATCTCTCATCATTGCCGCGCGGCAAAATCGCACGACGTCGTGACTGCAGGACGTGCTCGTCCTCGTGCGCAGAGGACGAGCACGTCGTGAACGACGTCGTCACGCAAGGGGCAGACAAATAAAAATAGTGGGCCCAGCGTGGAGACGCAGGGAGGCGCAACCGACTACTCAGATAACCGCCGGGGGCAGGCGGCCATGCGAATTTTGAGCAAGCGCGCACCGGAAAAATAGTTCGTTGATTTTTTGCGGCCCGCTTGCAGAAATTTGGAAGAAAGTTGACAAAATTAAAGACGAGTGCTTGAAGAACAATCGCGGTTTCTTTATGGATTAGCTGCGGCGCAGTGGCCGCATTCTCGCGGACTTTCCGCGAGAATATGCAAAAATTTCGAGGGCCGCACGTTCCTTTGTGGAGGACCGCGCAGCCCCCAGGTACTTTCCGCTGAGAGAAAGTACCTCAAACTTGAGTAATTAAACCAACGGTGACACCTCTGCCACACAGAGTCTTACCTGCGCTCGACGTACGCCCGAAAATGCCTAAAAAGAGTCCGAGCGCTTGCTGAAAATTTGGCCAGCGCTCGCTGAAAGAAATTATTTGCGGAGCGCTCGCAGAAAATTCTGTATTGCTGCCCGCTGGCAGAACGCGGAAGTACCGCCCGCTGAAGGTTTGGCCACGCCCCAAAATTCTGCTGACCGCCTGCAGAAAAGCGCGAGTTTGCGGACCGCCTGCCCCCGGCGATTATCTGAGTAGGGGTCAAGTACTCTGACATTGGTCCGTGCGGCGCGCGCGTTCTCCTCGTGCGGGGCCTTGTAGTGCGAGGGGGCCGAACGCTCCGTGCGCGGGGGCCGAACGCTCCGTGCGCGCGGGCCGAACGGTGAGTGCGCGCGGGCCGCACGGTATCGAAAGCGCTCCGTCCGCAAGCTACTGAAGAAGATGTTTTTCATGAAGCTTCTTTTTCTTCTTTTGTCGTGCCGTGAGCATTCTCAACTTCACAGTCCAAAAAAAATTCCGAATTTAAAAAATTCGAAAATTTGAAATTGAATTCATAGAATTCAAAAATTCAAACTTAGCACCCATTCGGGACGCTGTCGAGGGATAACCTTCGTAGAAGAAAAGAACCTCTCATGTTTCTGTAATTACTCAAATGCCAAGAAATAATACGCCAGCTCCACAAATAACGGAGCAGCCTAATCACAGCGTCTTACCTCACGCGGGTACCCATTGCGCTTATAGCGTGTGGGAATTGGAGGAGCGCGGGCGGCACGATGGGAGTATAGTGCGCGCAGGCCGTACGGTAAGGATTCACGGCGCGCGGGCCGCACGATACGTGACCTTGCCCGTAAATCTAGGCGCGCGGGCCGCACTGCTGGCCATTAACAAGCGCGCGCCGCACGCATCGAATGTCAGAGTACGCCGAGTTCGCGACCTCGTGCAAGGACCGTAGATACACAGCAGTTGGTTTAACGCACGCAAAAAATGAACATATGTTAGTTTATTTTTGCGTTATAGGTTTTTGCCTACCTTTGCACTGCATGTTTCTGCATATCCCTTCACATTTGCTTTTTTGGGTCAGCGCATTCTTGTTTTGCCTATGTGACAAAGTTCTAATTTACATACTATGAACAAATTACCACTATTTGTGCGCAGCATGATCTACGACAGAGCAGAGAGAAGTCGCACAACCTTACACCAAGTGAACTACTTCAGATACCGACTAATATTGTACATAAAGAGGCAACGCTTCAAGAAATTGAGTACTACAACAAGAGGACGGATCGATGTGAAGACACCTGCTTCGCATCACACGCTTAACGCAAAAGATCGACCCCGTAGACGCAAAAGAGGTTTCCTTCCTCGAAGAACTTCTTGAACGAAAACATCAGGTTGCTTTCGCAAAGAATTAATTCATGTTCCTTCTGCGACTCGAAAGAGCAAAATGCCATCAGATGCACCACATGTCCGATTGCGCAGCAGAGAATACAAGTGATAAAAAAGAGAAAACTGTGCTTCAACTGCCTTTCGCCAAAGCATCGCACCAAAGAATGTCCGTCGACAAGAACTTGCCAACAATATGTCAAACGTCATCATACGTCTATTTGCCTGCAAAATCGGCCGCCACCCCAGCAGACATATCAACAACGCCGTCCACCTTAAGACAGAGAAGGCAACAGAGAATCAAGAGAAACGTCGCAAGTGCACTTCGTCGAGGGAACTCCCAATGGGAACCAGAGCAAAGGTAACTACTGAACAGAACGAAATTGTAGCCGTCGTTCGGCATACGCCACCCAGTCGACAACCGATTCTACTCATGTGCGCTGATGTCGATGCGTTCAATTCCGAGACACCAAATGAGCGAATCACCACCATGGCATTCTTCGACAGCGTATCCAGCAGAAGCTATATCACCACGGGCCTCGCTAACGATTTGCACCTATCAGAAGGCCAAATGGAAGAGGTATCAATATAAACATTTGCCTCTGGTAGCCTTTCCACTTCTCACAACGCTTCATAGTATTGAAGTTTATATGAGTAAGGGAGGCCAGTTTTTGTGCGTCAAGGCCATCGAAACACTCACAAAGGGTTGAAGATTGTACAACAAAATTCCAAAGATTCCTCTCTTGTCTCCACGAAAAAAAGCCCTCACTTTTGATTGGCGCCGACTACTTTTGGGATATCCTCTTCTTCGACGATTTTTACATCCAATCGATCAACAATGGATATCATTTTGTTCACTCTTCTGTGTGCGACATTATTACGGGAAAAACATTGTGGCAAAGCAAAAAATGGAGCATTGCTTTAATGTAAGCGAAACTCAAGAAGAAAATCTTGATAAACTGGTAACGAAACTTTGGCTGTATGATGATGTGCATGACTCCTACAGTGAGGATGACAATAAATGGCTGAGAATTTTCAACGAAACGATCTACTTTGACGAGATCGAGGGTTGCTACGTCGTGCAACTCCCATTTAAAAGGGATAATGGAAACCTTCCCAACAACATTCAGCTCGCTTACGCCAGACTCTTCCATAATATGAAGCACTTGCAACAATGTCCCGAAACGCTGAACAGATACACGCCTTGAAAAAAGAACAACTCCGGAAAGGGATTATTGAAGAAGTGCACGAGCCAAAATTACCCAAACTATGTCACTACCTCCCGCACCATGCCGTGATTTCGGAGGAAAAACGAAGCACTAAGCTACGATGCGTTTATGAGGTTCGGCCAAATCGAAAGAAAACCCAAGTTTGAACGATCTACTCTACAGGGGTCCAGTGTTTCTTCCTGACATTACAGGAATTTTACTCCGAATATGACTACCGAAAATTCTTATCTCCAGCAACACTGAAAGAGCATTTCCCATGGTAGTATTTAATGAAGAAAGTAGGAAATTTACGCGCTTCCTTTGGGTGAAAGATCCAAAAGGACCGTTGTCACTTGAAAATATCGTTACTTACAAATTTCGACGCGCTCCTTTCGGACTAATTGCTTCTCCTTTCCTGCTTGCAGGAACAATTCAGTACCACCTGCGAATGGCCGATACACCGTTGTCGCAAAAAATTTTGAAAAATACGTACGTCGACAATATCTTCCACGGAGTTGACACTGTTGAGGAGGGGAAAAACTTACTTTTACGGGAATTCTAAGCAGTTTTTCCAAAAAGCAGGCATGAGTTTACGTCAGTTTATCAGTAACTCTGAAGCACTCAATCAGTTTTTGAGAGAGAAAGAAGACAAAAAAATAGTCGTTCAAAACAAAATTTTGGGAATCTCATGGGACACAGCTGAAGATACTTGGCCGTACGTCTACCAACGACGCCGTCAGAAGATATCATATGGGCGAAACGCTAAGTTTTGAAGACAATCGCAAGCGCATTTGATCCATTGGGATGGGTTTCCCCCGTTTTGTTCAGGAGCAAAGTCTTTCTCCAGTCACTGAAGAAAGAAGGTCTTTGCTGGGACGACACCCTCCCTGACGATCTGACCGAATTGTGGAAATCAATCACTGCGAAATGGACCATCCCGATCATCTCGCTTCCTCGACAACTGATTGTGAGTGAACTACATAAGTCATTCCTTTCAGTCGCATGTTTTCACCGATGCCTCCAGCATGGGGTACTGTGCAGTAGCCCATCCAGTACAAGAAGGAGAGCGAGAAGCTCAATTCTGATGTCCAAAAGCAGGCTAGCGCCATCAGAAAGGTCCATCTCTATCCCCAGTTTAGAACTTCCAGCCAGTGCCCTTGGATCACAGCTTCTTAAGCACATACGCAACAGCTACGCAGGCGAAATCGATTTTAGAAGTCGGTCATATGGTCCGACAGCAGTGTCGCGCTTATATGGATCAAAAGCGACAAACGTTTGCCTGTCTATCCAGAATCGAGTTACAGCGCCACGAGAAAATGCTCCGGATGCTCAACTTCGGTACGTTCCTACTTTTGCAATGAAATCAAATGGACAATGCCACATTATTCTGCACACTGGAACACCAAGTGCTGTTTTCACAACGTCAAACGTATCCTTCTTAGTGAGAGCTTGGGGAGTCACGGTAAAGAAGTATCACGGTCACCTCACCCTCCCAAACTAGGAATGAATTCAGCACTTCGCTCAAAAGGAGGAATAATTTGATCATCACAGCTCCCACAAATGCGACAGAAGTTTGCATTGCTGGTCCGTGGGCATACGGAGCACTCATCAAAAAGAAGACATAAAATGTCATTCATACCAGGTATGTGATTTGATTGATTACAATTTGCCTGGAGCTACTGTATAATTCAGATTGCTGAACAGGGACACAAGCCGCCGCTACTTTTGGGTCAATCTTTGCTCTTTTAGTCATGACGTGTATGATTTTGCCGGCACTAAAGATCCTCCTTTTCATGATCAAGCTTCCAGTAAAGATTGTGCACTTCATCTTCAAAATGATATGCGCTTCATTTTTCCGACAAAATAGCGCACACTTGCCGCTCTATGCAGGACATCGCAGAACTTAAAAAAGAACAAAGCCTTATCAAACAAACGGAACCTTATCCCCATTCTCTCCTTTGCAGCATCGGCAAGATGTTGCTCCGAAGTATCCTTTTTGGCCTCCGAAAAAGCTTGTATCCAAAACAACGAGCGTGAGACTTGCACTCTCAACCAAGCGATAATTGTGACGTTACAACCACACGATCAAGAAAAGATCAAGATTCATGCCTCGTCATGAAAAACAACAAAAACATCCCCGTCGGGATGATTACCATAAGAATAACTGGAGTTCACTTCCAATGCTAAAAGAAGATCGAATTCTACATACGGGACCACCAGTTCTACGTAGAATCAGTTCACAGATGTCGATTTGCAGGAAGTCGTCAGCTACATACATGCGACATCACCAAAACAATCGATAAGATTGAAGAACTTTCACCCACCGTTAATGGTACCCAGGTTACACGTACAGTTAGCTGTGGCTGCCTGACATGTGGAGGTTGTTTTCTTTGCATGGATAGTTGCCTCTTTTATCGCTACTATGCACTTCCTCAGTCGCCGCAACTGTATACATTTTTCAACTGCTTCGCGTGGGAATTTACAGTAGAAGCGAAGATTACGAAAGAACAAGGAAAAAAGTTTGAAAGTGTCGATGTTCGCTTGCAACCGGGGCAAACGTAGGATTGGAACTCCGTAACTGTCTCTAAGTGGAACAATGTTACCACAACTCCAATTTTCGGTATAACTTTTGTCACCGATAACAACGTAACCGCAGTAACGAAACCAGCGTATCGAGGGCAAATGATCCCGCACACGATCGGACAACTGCAATGCGCTAACGCTTTAGAGGCAGAGGCATCTAGATGCTCTTTCCCATCGGAAGTTTGCACATGCGCGCCAGCAATAAATTATGCGTCATGCTCTTATAGTGATGGAGAAGTAAAAAAGATATTCCAGACATCAAGTTTACCGCTGATCATGAAGAATGTGATGATATTCCAAAAACAAGATGAAATCGTCACTAAAACAAACATAGGAAACGCTACACAACTGCATATCATCGCGGATAATACGAAGTTGGTGTCGAAGCGGCAAAACACGACATGCGTCATCACGACTTCGGACATAGTGGGCTGTTACAATTATTTATCGGCAGCATATGCAAACATTTCGCAAACATTTCGTGTCAATCGCGCAATAGTAAAGTTACAGCTCAGATCACCTGCAAAAGCCAACTTCAGATAGCGATATGCACTCCCACGGTCATAAAAACAAATTTGTGTTCGTTTTCTACATTGCACACTGGCTTGCCGGGAGGATCTACCGATTTTTTGCTCAGAGAAGGGTTACACTATGTGGAGGATGGACCAGTTCTACCCTAAAAACCTATTGGTATTGTGCCATTTGAATCAAATCTCAATATTTCATTCTTTGTAAATGCTATATTTTTAATCGATTCTTCTCTGAAACACTTTGAGCAATTCTTCTTAATTTTTTCTTGAGATATCTTCTACTTTTGTTACTGTGTATCGTTTTTGTAATTGCGTTGCTTTACTCATTTCGGACTATGTCTCTGACACTTCTCAAGAGAATTATCTAGACACTAACGTCCTTGTTGGGAGTTTTCTGTATTTCTACAGAATTTCATACTAGTTGCTTTATGTTTATGTTCAAGCCGACTTCGCTGACAGCTGATTCACTATTTGATGTTTCGCATTCTGTAAGCTAGACAAGATGTTTTGAGAATGAGGATTTCGATGATAATGCTGATAGCACGATATATAAGCACGCGATCAACATCAATAAAGACTTCCGAGCACAGTGTGTAAAATACTCGAAATTATAGATTTCTAGCTATCCGAACTTTCGAATCATTCGCATTCGAATATTTCATCTGAATAATCGAATAATCATTCGATTCGTTCGAAAGTATACTGACCAACGCATAATGTCTTTCCAAGACCGAAACTTCAAAACAGAATACTTTGAACAAGGCATGTTGGCAGATTATATCAGCAAACAACATTACTTGTGCAAGTTTCCTGTGGTACACTATTTGTTGTTTGACATCTAAAAGAAAAGGTTTATGACTTGTAAATCTCACGTACCATTAGGCAAAAAAGACCAAATAACCTTTGCAGACAGCCCCATTCTGGACGTTTCAGCTTCGTAAGTAGTAGAATTCAAGTCACAGGCTTCAAAAGCTAAAAACCAAGTAAAAAACTGCTACTTCTTAACCACGTTGCTCGGAATTATCTTTGGATTTTGCGCGCCTGTGCAAAGCAGGGCTTCTTGAGTTCACACATCATTTGCTTGCGTTTTCATTGAAAAAAAGTTTCTGTTTGATATTCGCCTCCCATGTACGGTATCCTGCGTATTCCTAAACGAACGGTAAACCTTACCTTTGTGAATCAGTTTTACCATAGAAAGCATAAAACCCGTACTCACTAAGCAAGAAAGAAGGTTTAACCTTAAGGGTTAAACCTACCCTTGAGGGGTAAACTTTACCCCGGAATGTGATTAACCTGTATTCATCAAAAAAAATTTTACCTTTGAAGACGTGCATCATTAAGTAAACCTGTATCTAGGATAGAGCAAGGTTATTTACCCTAAGACTTCGTACAATGCATCACTCAGTCTTAACGGTACTGGATTGTCAGCAAACACTTATTTCTATTAATTGTTATCTCAGACATTCTAAATCCCTTCTTCGTCCCAGTCAAATTACAAAAACTGAAAAAAATTTAAAAAACCCCTCAGAGTTTGTTGATGAGTACGTCACTAGTGCAAGTACGCAAATGTCCTTGGCCTCTGACTCTCACACAAACCAGTGAAGTCGTTACAAAAACCCACACAATGCTTGTTATTTTGAAGGTACTCTCCGTTACTCTAACTGTTCTGAGCTGTGTAATTTATTTCAAGACAAAAGTTATTCTTATTGTAGGGTTGCTTATCTGCCACCAGGGCCCGGCACGAGGTTGTCAAATGACAAGCTGGAAATCGTTTTGGGCAAAAAAAGCAAAGGGGAAATTGTTTTCTTGGAATCCGGGGCGGAGACCCGGAAAAAATTGACAGTTTATGCTCTCTGCGTACTTAGCATGTTATGTGCCTCAACAGGCGAACATTGGAGTTCGCGCGTGTCAAACAGCGCTGTCGCTAATTGCCGCACGCGCGACGTCGCTCACACGATGCTATTTGTAACATATATGACTAGTTCTCAATGAATGCGTCACGATACGGCACCAAATTTTGTATGCGAACGGACAGAGGCTAGTGGAAACAAATTATGAAATACTATGAAAAACTTATGTGAACGGAAAGAGTAATAAGCATTTTTTCCGAAAATTTTGCAAAATTGGCAAATGAAGATGTGAATTCAAATGGCGTTTGCAATCTCAGATGACGATATTGTTCAAAACTTGGTACGTACGTGGACACAAGCCTGTAGGAGTTAACTTAGGAGTTTCGTTGAAAAATCATGTGATTGAAGGTTGTGGCAAGCTTTTTTCTGAAAATTTCCCATTATCAAGAAAATGAAAAAATGGCTGGTTTGCAACGCAGAAGTGACGAAATTGCGCGGGATTTGGTGTGTATATGCGCAGTAGGACTAAGCAATAAGTATGAAGAATTATGAGAAACTTACGTGAATGAAGAGCGTGCCCAACTTATTTTCAAATTAGACAGCCTGAGGTTGTCAAAACTTTCAACTCATATAATTTTTTCAAAATTATTACATAAATCTACTTTACACCTAAAGGTTAGTGTATATTGAGATTTTGGTTTTAAACCTCCTCTTCTCCTCATTGCTAGAGCCGAAAACAGCTTCAGCAGCCATATTTTCTAAGGAGGAAAGCGCGCTCCAATCGATAACGGCGCTGGGTCCTTTCAATGGCGTATGAATGGAATGGAATGACCAGAAATCTTATGATCTCATCTTTTTGTTTGTTTTTTGTCATGAATGAATTGTTTTTTTTTCTTCAATAAAATTGTTCGTAAAGTGTTCACTGCGCAATCACTAAAATCAATTTTTGGGTCGAGGGGGAATTTGCATTTTGGGTCAAAGGGAAATTCGTTTTCGAAGACCCCTTTCAACAACCTCGTGCCGGGCCCTGTCTGTCACGTTTCAAATAATTGAACACATTTTTTTTAGCTTTTTGAAGGCGATTTTATGTGACATAACAGCGTTCATGTGAACAGAATCTTTCAACCGTTTTCAAGAAAAGAATCTGCATACGATCACATAGCATACTATTGTCATTGTGGAACTACGAGTACAAGCAACTTGAACAAGAAAGAACAAAAAATTTCATAAATATATGTTTCTTTCCATATCACTCTGCACTGACCGTGAGCGGCGGCGTCTCACACTGCTCTTGTCAATTTCTTAGTTTCAGCCTTTTTTCGTCATAATTTCTCGTCCAATCTTTCCATTCTTCTCTTTTTTGCTCTCTACCGTTTACTCTCTCTTACGGCTGTGAGTTTATCCAGTTCTTTGTCTATTTTTGCCCTTTTCGTGCTTTCGTGCGTCAGTATCTGGTCCATTTTCGCTAATCGATTAAAGGTCATGGCGGTCACTAGGTCCTCTCTGGCTTCCTCTCGCGCTTCTAGTAAAGAGAGTGACCGTCGTAGGATAGACAATATCTCGATGAGTGCCACGGAGGGACATGAGGTTGATTTTGCTTCAGTACCTGCCACTGACCTCATCGAAGCAATTTTAGCAAAAAATAAAGACCCCGTTGTAGCAAAAATGGTTTTAGCTTTGAAAGAAAAGATTCCACAAGTTGTGGAATCAGAGAAAAGGGGTCGTAGCATTGTTATAGCCGGTTTACCAAAAGCTTCGCCTACTTTACCCCTGCTGGAGAGGAATGCCGAGTTGGAGCGCGGTGTGGCAAAGGTATTAGATCAATTACAGGTAGACTGCTGGCCGACTGAAATCTTCAGGATGAGCCGATTGAGGGAGGACCGACCGAGGCCTATAAAAGTCGTGTTTCGCTCGCGCGCTTATTGGATGCAGGCATTAGCTAATGCTCATAGACTTTGGCATTCTGATTTGTCCAGTGTATACGTGCGGCGTAGCATGACACCTGGGGAGGTGCCTTGGATTATGATCTTCGTCAGCAGGCACGTGCACGTAATCAAGGTAAGGCTAGTACAGAAGGGTAGTTTTCAGAGGTGAGCTAAGGCGAGCCTCTGAACTACCCAGGAGGTCAGGGCAGGTAAACTACTAAGTACGCGAGGTCAAAGTGCACTCAACTGTTTTCTTTTCAATTCAAGAGTCTGTGAATAAACTTCATCTACTTCATGCCTTCGTATGGTTCCACTCTCCTGACATCGTCTTTATTACAGAAACGTGGCTTAACATGAAAATTTCTAGTACCGAAGTTCTATCTGATCTACCATATTCAATATATCGCTGTGATCGATCGGGCAGTAGAGGGGGTGGCGTGTGTAATCAAGGATAGTTTGCTCGTTGAACGTGTCACGTTTCGTAACAAAAACATTTCTGATCTTCTATGCCTAAACATTTTGTCGCCTGTTTCAAATCATTCTTTGAGAATCATTTCGGTTTAGCGCCCGCCTTCCTCTACTGCGAAGTATGACGAAGAATTGGCTGACACTATCTATGACATGAGTTCATCGCCGTTGAGCACGATCATTCTTTCAATATTGATTTTTACGCAACGCTTGAAACCGTCCACGAGGAGAAGTTTTGTCGTCTTTGCTGCATTGTGCACCTTTGCAAAATGTTGCTAATGCAACGAGGAATCATTCTGTTCTTGATTTGATTTTTTCGAGTAATGAATTTGTCAGCAACGTTGATATTCTCCCGCCTTTTGGTGGTTCAGATCACAATGTCATCTCATTTCGAGTCTTTTTGGACGTCTGTGATTCAGTATTTCTCCCGTATCCTGACTTTGCAAATGCTCACTACACCGGAATTAGCAATGCCCTTTCTTCTATTGATTGGATGCAAGTATTTGATAACTATGTGTCCGTTGATGATTTCTATGAACGCTTCTGTAGAATTGTCTACGGCATCTTCGCGGACTTTGTACCCTTTCGGTTTGATAAACGTCAATTGCATGGCTATCCAAAACATATATGCAACCTTTTGCAGCAAAAGTCCCGTCTTTTCGCCAATCTACCTGATCCGCTTGTTGATGATACCTATAGACAAGTATGCTTAGATATTAAGCATCATATTAAGAAGTATCTGGCCAATAGGGAAAGACATTTTGCTAAGGCTGGTGCGAAAAAACTTTATGCTTACATTAGACTTTGCAGCAAAGGGCAACAAAAACTTCCGTCCCTTTCGGATAATGACAATAAACTTCTCAAAAGTGATAAAGAAAAAGCTGTTGCTTTGGCAGAGTTTTTTGTTGGGATCTTTATGAATGGAGTGATAGATTTGGGAATTATGACAACGCAATTTCTCCGTTCACTTCATATCCACGTAATCTTCCCAGCTGTAGCGATATTCAAATATATCCAGAACTTTTGCTCAAAGTACTAAAAAGGCTAAGAGCAACGGTTTCTGTCACATACGATGGAATTCCTCAAATATTCTATAAAAAGTGTGCCCGTTCTCTATGCTCTCCTTCGACATTTATTTTCAATGCGTCCCTATCAATGGAGCAGGTTCCTAAGCTATGGAAAAGTGCCTTGATAACAGCAATCCCAAAAAGTCCCACTTGCAATTGTTTATCCAACTTTCGTCCCATAAGCATCACTCCGCCTTGTGGTAGGATTCTTGAAAAATTTGTCAAGGAAAGGCTAGGAGATTGGGTACACTAAAAATCATGTTATACCTTCAGAACAGTATGGATTCCCACCTGGAGGATCAACCACTGCCCTACTCTCTGACTCACTTTTTGATTGGATTACTGCAATTAATCAAGACAAATCAATTGATATCATTTATTTCGATTTATCTATAGCCTTTGATAGGGTCAACTACTGCAAACTCTTATTGAAACTTGAAAAAATCGGAGTACGTGGTAGACTTCTGGCATGGATTGACTCGTATCTCAGTGAACGCAGAAGGACTGTACGAGTTGGAAATAACTACTCGGACGAGTATGTTTGTGGTAGTGGTGTTCCTCAAGGTGGGATTCTTTCTCCGCCTCTTTTTCTATTTTACACTGCTGATCTACCTGCCTTCGTTAAAACACATCCAAATATCCGCATACAAACTTTTGCAGATGACTTGAAAATCTACTTCGCATATGCCAAGAATGAACGAACTGAAGCCCATGAAGCCCTCTCTTCGTCTATCGAAAAGATGGTAACATGGTCAAGGAAATGGGATCTGCCTCTAAATCTTTCAAAATGTTCTGTGATGCACTTGGGCGATGCTCCTTACAGGCCATATTATTGTGAGGATGCTGTTCTTGAGCGTCGGGAAGTAGTGAGAGATTTAGGGGTTATGATTGATAGTTCACTCAAGTTTTCCAGCCATTACGAATCAGTCATCAATAAATCATTGGCATCGTTGTTCATGCTCCTGAGAAACGTACACAGCATTGTATAGAACCTATGTTTTACCTCACTTTAATTACGCTTCACCCGTTTGGAATCCGTTTCTTAAGAAGAATGCGAATAGACTTAAGAGAGTACAAAAAGTATTTACTCGGATAGTTTTTTACAGATGTTTTCCCAGTACCGATTACCCACGATGTTTACCGTCATATAGTGAAAGAATTGCCACTTTGAAATTGCGTAGTCTAAAATATAGGAGCGTTGTAAACGATTTAGTTTTTTGTTTCCGAATCTTGCATCTGGAAACTAGATTGCGAGCGAGTAAGTACTGGGTTTTCAGACCGTGTGGGGAACGTACAGGTGGGTTTAATCAACATCATCGTAAACTAGGTAAAAAAATGTTTTTGGCAACCTTCAATTCATTTTTTTGTCGCGCTTCAAGATGGCTGAGTCTCTTACCAAAAGAAATTGTTTGCAATAAGAATCATACATGTGAAAAGGCATAATGTGTTCCTACCCCCTTCACCCCAGGGCCGGAACCCAGCTGACCCCCCTTCATCCACGGCCGATGAGGAACGTGAGACTAAAAAAAAAGGAAAGTGAGACTAAGAAATTAACATTTTAAGCAAAATTATAAAACTATCCACATTATTAAAACCAAGTTTAGTGACATGTTGATTCTGAATATTATTATTATGATTGTCAAAACTTGCAGGCTCACTGAGAAGTACATCGGAGATTTGCCGCCTATTGTTCTCTTCCTAGAGAACGAGGAAAAAGCCTGGAGAAGAATTTACGTGTGAAGCCTTTGTGTATATACGTCAATGAAGTTATTACTCACGTATTTGCTGAAATAATAAGTGAAATAATAGATAACTTTGATGATCGGTGCGCATTTGAATTGCATTTTTTTAAGGGAATAAATTTTCTAGGCAGATGGCGGAATCCGCGTAAAGTCATTGAATGATTCCTTGAAGAGTCATTGTTCCAACTTTTAATATTATTTCTAAACTCCGACAGAGATCGTAACATTTGCGTAGAAGCAGGTGCAACAGAGGCACCTATTACATCCAAGACTTTGTGTAGTCAGAGCTAGCCTTACTGTCAAAATGTTATAGCTACGAGGATCGTGAAGTTCTAAAATCCGCCAACTTGGACGATGATAGGGATGAGGAACGCAGCCAGAGATGCATTTCTCCACCTTGGAGCATACAAGAGGAGAAGGATAATCGCATGTGATCACTGCGTGATTATTCTGAAAAAAATTTTGTTTTCCATCGAAGAAGATTGAGAAATATAAAAGATCTTAGAAGGAGAACTCAGTCATAATTAGCCTACTCTAGTTTAGGAGTCTACATTCCATCTTTCAGAAAACATACAGCTTGCCAGGAAAAAGAGGAGTTTTTCCTGCTAATAGAAATAGTTTTAGTCATTTTCTCAAAATTGTAGAATTTTTCTATAAAAATTTGTAGTTTTTTGATAAAAGAAGATAAGAAAGTCTCTAGCCATACATTGAATTACTCTTGTTTCTAAAAATAAGGAAATCTTTTTTTATAAAAATTCATAACTTTACTATACGAAAAGCTAGAAAGTGCTTTGCACTCTATTGGAATCCCCTCGTCGTCCGCTTTCAGGAAATATATAGTTTGCCAGGAAAAAAGGGGATTTTCCTATCGGGTGAAAGGGGTCGCAGTCTATTTTCCTGAATCAAGCCAATTTTTAACTTAAAAAATCATAACAATTTTATATGAGAAGCTGGGAGAGTGATTAGGTGTTGAATTCCTCTCGTCGTCCACTTTCAGAAAATATATAGGTTGTAGGGAGAGGAATGCTAAAAGTACGTGGTGAAAGGGGGAGGAACATGGTATAATGGAAATCTTCCCTTCTGTACTCAAAAAGCGTCGTTTTAAGGAGCTAAAGGAACATGCCCATTATACCATGTTCCTCCCCCTTTCACCACGTACTTTCAGCATCCCTCTCCTTACAACCTATATATTTTCTGAAAGGGGACGACGAGAGGAATTCAATAAATACCTAATCACTCTCCCAGCTTCTCATATAAAATTGTTATGATTTTTTAAGTTAAAAATTGGCTTAATTCCGGAAAATAGACTGCCACCCCTTTCACCCGATAGGAAAATCCTCTTTTTTCCTGGCAACCTATATATTTCCTGAAAGCGGACGACGAGGGGATTCCACTAGAGTGCAAAGCACTTTCTAGCTTTTCGTATAGTAAAGTTATGAATTTTTATAAAAAAAGATTTCCTTATTTTTAGAAAAACAATTGCGACCACCTTCACAATACAGGAAAATCCTTTCTTTCTTGGTAAGCTATATGTTTTTTAAAAGCTGTCAACAAGAGTAATTCAATGTATGGCTAGAGACTCTCTTATCTTCTCATATCAAAAAACTACAATTTTTTATAGAAAAATTCTACAGATTTGAAAAAATGACTAAAACTATTTCTATTTAGCAGGAAAAACTCCTCTTTTTCCTGGCAAGCTGTATGTTTTCTGAAAGATGGAATGTAGACTCCTAAACTAGAGTAGGCTAATTATGACTGAGTTCTCCTTCTAAGATCTTTTATATTTCTCAATCTTCTTCGATGGAAAACAAAATTTTTTTCAGAATAATCACGCAGTGATCACATGCGATTACCCTTCTCCTCTTGTATAGTGCTCCAAGGTGGAAAAATGCATCTCTGGCTGCGTTCCTCATCCCTATCATCGTCCAAGTAGGCGGATTTTAGAACTTCACGATCCTCGTAGCTATAACATTTTGACAGTAAGACTAACTCTGATTTGACAAAGTCTTGGATGTAATAGGTGCCTCTGTTGCACCTGCTTCTCTACGCAAATGTTACGATCTCTGTCGGAGTTTAGAAATAATATTAAAAGTTGGAACAATGACTCTTTAAGGAATCATTCAATGACTTTACGCGGATTCCGCCATCTGCCTAGAAAATTTATTCCCTCAAAAAGAATGCAGTTCAAGTGCGCACCGATCATCAAAGTTATCTATTATTTCACTTATCATTTCAGCAAATACGTGAGTAATAACTTCATTGACGTATATACACAAAGGCTTCACACGTAAATTCTTCTCCAGGCTTTTTCCTCGTTCTCTAGGAAGAGAACAATAGGCGGCAAATCTCCGATGTACTTCTCAGTGAGCATGCAAGTAAGTTTTGACAATCATAATAATAATATCCAGAATCAACATGTCACTAAATTTGATTTTAATAATGTGGATAGTTTTATAATTTTGCTTAAAATGTTGATTTCTTAGTATCACTTATTCCAGTTTTTCTTCTTCGAATTTCAGCGGGTAAAACCCAATATACGACTTTAACCCGTTTGGCTACAATTTCACTTGATGCATGTGAATGAAAAGAACATGAGAAGCAATGATGACAAACATTGCCTCCTCCCGGTCGACGCACCTCCACAGCCGCGGCCGCTCTCCCCCCCCCCCCCCCAGCAGCCCTCATACCCCCTTCACCCTGGAGAAGCCATGTTCCCCCTTTGCACACGTATGATAAGAATACTTCTGTTTTCCGTAAAAAAATAGCTTCTATTGATGTGTTAAAGAACGTTGCATACCCCTGATGTTTAGGAGTTCCATGCTTGCTCTTCATCTAGCCTTACAACTGCACATCTATCACTTCCGCTTCTTGCCAGATCGAGTACAGATTGATCATTCTCTGCCTTTTGCATTTGTGTTACTAACCATGATTATGCCTTCACTAACTGTAACCAGCCTGTCATGTCAACAGGGTGTTCTTTTTACAGTTCAGGTCACATTGAGATCTAGCCTCAGACCTTAGACCGTTTTTCTTGAAGTAGTTTATCTATTTTAGTCAACACAATCTTGCTTCCTCTAAAATTAAGCTTTATCGGGGACAAGTCAGCTAGCTTATCGGGGGCTCGCTGGCACCCAAAAAAACCAAGTCATCAGAATTTTAGAGTAAATAAGATCCACATTCTTTCTTTAGATTATTTTGCACAGTTCGCAGCCTTCTGCGATGAACGTGTGCATGCTTTAGGTCTAGGGCTTTTCAGCTTGTTTTACGCTCCTATCTCATGTAGCTACCTTGATTGGTTGGTTGGTTTTGCAAGTTTGTTCCGCATTCTTTGTTTTTTTTGTTAGGTGCACCATGAGTGTATTAAAATAAATAAATAAATAAATAAATAAATAAAAAGCTTGTCTAATAGGGGCCTTTCGTTGTTAGATGCATGTAAAACCATGAAAGAAAGCTACACCAATTTGTAAAAGTCAAGACTACTATATGAAAAAGTTTTTATTCGTAGTTCCACAAGACCAAAAATATATTATGTTTCTGGAATGAACATATTATGTTTCTTATGCAGGTTTTTTCTTGAAAACGTTCGAAAAATTCCTGTTCACATAAAGTTATTTCACATGAAATCACCTTTGAAAAGCAAATAACCTGTTCGATTTTTTTGATACGTGGCAAATAAGCAATTCTAAAACTGAAAAGAAGTATACAGCTCAGAACAGTTAGTTTGAAGGAAAGGTCCGAATAACGAAGAGTACCTCTAAAGTAGTAAGCACTGTGGGTTTTTGTAATTCACTGGTTTATGTGAGAGTCCTCGTCGTCATGATGAACTCGGACAATCTCTCCCCTTGTTCGTTCCACTGTAATCCATGGGTCTCGATGTAAAGCTCCGCAGGCGACCTTCTTGCTCCGATCTTCGCGTTGAAGTCACCGACGATGACCTTGTAGAAAGTGTGCTCTTTTCTTAGAACCTCTCCATGTAAAAGGCCTCGACTTCGTCTTCGTCGTAGCTTGATGTTGGGGCGTACGCTATGAAGACCGTCAAAGCTGGGATTGATCATCGTGATATTCGTAAACGTCCGATCCGGGTTGTTAGTTGTTCGAATGAATCGATGCTCACGGCCAAACTCATATTGACAAGGACTCCTACAACGCCGACATCCTTGCTGTCGCATGTTCCTAATTGTAAGGACAGTTCTTCTCCAGTATCAAACATGACGTTCAGCGGGTGGTGTCACCTTGTCTCGGTCAGAGTCCGATGACGTCGTACTTGATCTTCTTTGCATGCATCAATAGATCTTCAATGGATACGTCCGATGCGAGCGTCCGTGCCTTGTAAGTACATATCGTCATCACTGTCACTGTTCGGCAGCCTAGATCGCCCTTTAAACCTTGTCCCCACCGGCGCTGCCTTACCAATGGCTCTTCCAAGATTAAGGGAGCTTTCCATTATATCACTGTGTTTAACGATTGATTACTCGCAGGAGTAGTTTGTTGGGTTCAGATCCCCCGGAGGGGCGATCGGAGCCTATTTGTTAGAGGCGACTCCGAGCCCGCCTCTCCCACACCTACCCAGGAAATAGGTATGCAAGCTTTTGATGGAGGCAGGGAGTCCTTCCCCGGCTCCGCTTGCTTATTAGAGCAGGCGGGGGGGTCGCTTTCGGTCGGCGATGAGCTCCCTATCCGCCACTTGGGTACGCCCCTTGTACCCTCGCAACTAACCGGCTGGGATCTTTCTGGGAGGGAAATTCGTGGAAACTCGCAGTTTCAGAAGTCCCCTTCCCGACGCTGGACCTGGAAATTGCCCGGTGGAGAGTACCATAACGAGATTAATCTTGTTTCGAAATTCTACACGGGATCTGGCCATCGTCTCCTTCGTGTCAAGTTCTACTTCTCCACAGAATGGAGAAGGAGTCATTAAGTTTATGAAACGCTCTCCCACCACTGTCATCAACTGGGACCTGTTTTCTTCTATATCCGGCTTCTGGCGAATTACAGTGACCGACAACATCGACGAGGAAAATAAACAATTTATCCAGCATCTCCACAATTGTGCTAAGAAAGCTGAGAGCCCAAGAAATACCAGGAAGCGCCTGTCAACGGAACTCTAGAGCTAATACGCCAACGCGGACGAACACGAGCCTTCGACGACTACTAAGTTACTTCTGAACTCGCGAAGAAATACAGAGAAGCGATAAAAGAAGAGCTCAAAGAGAGAAGAGCACAAATTATGGTTGACGCCGCGGTGGCCGGAAGAAGTATACGCAACGCCCGCCGAAGCATTGTCAATTTCAAGACCAAAATGACCGAACTCCGCTCTGATGGAACCACGACATCTTTCCGAAGGTCGATGGAGAAAGTCATCAACGATTTTTACTCGAATCTCTTTGCGAGTCACGTCCCCCCTATCACCGTGCCATCTCAAGGAGGACGGATTTGTTGCACAATCAGTTCTTCTTTCAGAGCTTCGACATGCTATCATGTCAATGAAAAGCCGTACAGGAGCCGGGCCCGACAAATCAAACCGGAACACCTAAAGAATCTCTCACCAGTTCCTATCAAAACTATGGCGAGGCTCTTCACGCGGTACCTGATAAAGGGTAAGGAAAGGATTTAGCACTATGGACCACCTACACACGATAACAAGGCTCATCGAAGAATCGCGAGAGTACAGAATGTTGCTCTGTCTCACCTTCATCCACTTGAAGGAGGCATTTGATTCGGTTGAGACCGAGGTTGTCATCGATGCCTTGAGCAGTCAAGGTAATCCAACTCAGTACATTGAGATGAAACTGTACAACGAATTCACAAGCTGAATCACACCATTCTACAAGAGCATCACCATCGACGTGAAGAGAGGAGTACGACAAGGCGATATACTATATCGCCGAAACTTTTCAGCGCTACTCTCGAAAACGTTATGCGGACACTAGAATGGGATGAATAGGTGTGAAAGTCGATGGCCGAAAACTACACTACCTTCGCTTCGCTGATGACATAGTCCTAGTTACACCGGACATTACGCAGGCGGAAAGAATGCTGGCCCAGTTTGATGACGTGTGTGGAAAGATCGGTCTGCAGCTAAATCTGATAAAGACGATGTTCATGGG
Source organism: Cylicocyclus nassatus (assembly GCA_958299035.1). NCBI lineage: Eukaryota > Metazoa > Nematoda > Chromadorea > Rhabditida > Strongylidae > Cylicocyclus > Cylicocyclus nassatus. The sequence continues at coordinate 70,590,785 of CATQJL010000112.1, forward strand.
GAACGGATGGGTTCCTGATGCTTTTTTCACGCTGAATGGAATGACAATTGCCAGAGGCTCTAGCTTCTACGTGGGTCGAGAAGTCAACATGATGAACGATCTAGCCGCGGATGAGCAGGAGGAAACGAGCAGCATGGGGAGCATACAAGGCGGTTGAGGACGTAGTGAAGAAGACCGAACACCCGGCTCCGCGCCCATCTCTTCAACACGACGGTTCTGCCTACTTTGACGTATGCCTCGGAATGTGGACCATGAGGAAGCAGAACGAACATGCGGTGAGCGTCATTGAAAGCGTCATTGCGCTGTTGAGAAAGCGATGTTAAAAGTGCCCCGACTCGCGCAAGTGAGGGAAGGAATACGAAGCTTCACCCTACGTCAACGATCGAAAATCAGGGATGCTGCCACATATGCCAAACAGAATAAAATCAGATGGGCCGGACACGTGATGCGTCTTGACGACAATCGGTGGACCAGAGCTGTAATAGATTGAACACCGCTGGACGTCAAACGCGGAACAGGAAAACCGCCGAATTGATTGTCGGACATGAAGTCCTTTAAAGCAGTCATTCAAAGCGTTCCTCGTGTAGGGGGAGACAATGTGCAATGAGAAGACATTGGTCAACGATCGAATGGAGGAGTCACTGGATCCCGCTCGTGTCAAGTGAAGTCAATGGGGATACAGGTGATACAGGTAATGGAGAGTCAAAAGCTAAGGACATTTGCGTACTTGCACCAGTGGCCGTACTCATCAGCAATCTGAGGGTACATTATTTTTAGTTTCTGTAATATGACTGGACGAGACGGAGAAAGAACTTAGAAAATCTAACAAGGGAAGGATACCAACATTAGTCGGCGATTGAAGATGAGATGTTTATCAGTAGACGTGCCTTTGAACGCTGATTCCAACTCTGCTTTCCTTTTTTGCGGAATAAGTTTTCGAAAGAAGTTGTGGGCGTTCAAATGTCCAAATTTGTCAAGGTTTAGGTGGCCTAAAATTGGCGAAAAGCTGTACAAAAAACACCGGAAAGTGGAAAATCAGTTCTGTATCGAGTATATTGTTTGCAAGGAAGGAACAAAGCCGGTGGAAATCGCATAGGGTTGTTTTAGAGCCTTTCGCTGATTTTAGGCCACTCAATGCTTGAAAAATCTGGACATTCAAACGCTCATAACTTCTTTCGGAAACTTATTCCGCAAAAAAGGAAAGCAGATTTAGAATCAACGTTCAGAGGCGCATCTAATAATATATATCTCATCTTTAGTTGCCAACTAATGTTGGTATCCTTCCCTTGTAAGTTAGTTATAAATAGAAAGAAGTATACGTTGTCAATCCAGTACTGCTACGAGAGAGCATTGAAAGATCATTTTGTTATATGTTTGTACCAAGTGTCATAGTAATCTAACCTTGTTCTATCTTAAGGTTGAATTTACCTTCATGAGGCACGCTTCCTCAACAGCAAAATTTACCCTTAGAGTCTTCAATGAATAGTTGAGCGCTTTCGGGCTAAAACTTACCCTTAAAGCACCGTCCACCCAGATTTTCGACTTCCATGTTTTTGTCGTTTCAGGGCCTACTCATGTATCTGATTCCAAATATGAAGTCGAAAATAAGCGAAAACCCCAACAATCCCTATTCCGGAGAACCCATAGGACAGCTTTCCAGAACGGTGATTGGATGAGCGCGCACAAATGGGCGGGCATGGATGGGAGGGGCGGGCATGGATGGAGGTCCTCGTGCGTGCTTTTCCGAAGCGATTTTCTCGCTTCTGAAGCGGCATTTTACGCCGCAACTTGGGCATTGGCTTGATAGAAGGCCCTACTCTTATATGCTGTCAAAAGCTCAACACACTCAACTTAGGGTGGACGGTGCCTTCAAAGGTAGGTTTAACCCTTGAGGTTAAGCCTGCCCCTCGCTTAGTGAGCACGTGTTTTATGTTTTCTGTGGTAAAACTTACACTCAAAGGTAAGGTTTACCCTCAAAATTTGTTGATGAATACGGCCACAAGAGTCAGGATACCGTACATAGGTGACGAATATCAAACAGGAACTTGTTTTTATGAGAAAGCAAGTAAATGATGTGTAACGCGTTCAAACACGGCCTCGCACAGGCAAGCAAACTCCAAAATTGGTTTCTGAGCCACGTGGTGTTATTGACACCAAAATTGTGCACAAGAGGTAGTAAGAACAAGCTTTGTAAAAATGATGAACTCAAGAATAAAGAACTGCACGGCTTTTTCTAGATTCTTAGTATCATACTATATATATAAAGCGCAAGCACCCTCATTTGACGTCATCGCCCGCGCCAAAGGTGTAAACATCCGTCCGTCGTTCTGTGCCGGTGCAAGCGTACCGAGCTGATGACTCATACCGACAGTGCTGCCTGTCTCAGACGATGTTGATCAAGTGGCATGACCAAGAAATGCAATCACTAGACAAGTAAGCTTCCGTATAGTTCGAATCGTTTTTACAAGAGCAACTCAACTTCTGAATTAGAACAGGTAGTTTACAATTTCTCTCAAGCCATTATATTCCTTCAATTACTTCAAAAGATTGCAAATCTAGATGCAAAATTCTATGAACTAAAAATTTGCACATTCCATTCCAAAATAACTTTGCAAGAAGCACCTAATTAAGATGATTCCCAAATATTCAATTTGTTCCAAAATCTCTGATGACTTCGCATGGAAAATTGCAACGAATCCGTTTTATAGTGTTTGTTTCTCAATCCTTTGATTCAAACACAAATTCTCAAAAGAATTCTATCAAACGATTAGCATTTTATCAGTTCCAACAAGTGCCCCGAAATTATTGTTAGAAGAAGGTTTATTTTGTTCATTTTTTGCCATCTCAAGCTTCTGTATTTTACACTGGAGTTTTAATTTGGAGTGCATCATAGCTTTTCAGAAAAGTCAGTTATCTCAGCAAAATAAGCGGTCTCCCATATTTCATTTCTTGAGTGCTTGATATGTTTTCTCACCTCAAAGCAGTAGCGCCATATCTTTATTTAATAAATTTTTCTGCCTTCTATTTTTTCTGCTAACATATCTCAGCAAGAAAGTTGAAGTTATCCGAATTTCTGCATGAAATGCTTAGTAAATATTTTTATCTCAGATAAACTGCACTAAATCTGTTTTCGGAAATTGAAAGTAAATACTTTTACTTTTTTCGGACAATCTCTCTCGTTAATAAGCATTTCGTTTGAATGCTTATGATTTAAAAAATTGTCAGGTATTTTAGCAAAACAGTTGCAGTAATTTAGATTACAAGTGCTTCTGTCAACACTAATCTGCTCTTTCAAAAGCAACCTTACTCTGTTTTTTTTTGCAGTAATTCAAGCACAGTTTTGATCGTGCAACACTTTGTTGGACAGCGCTTCACGTAATTTCTCTAGAAAATATTGCCTCTATGTAAGAGATCGGTAGGATTCTAGGATAGGATTAGCGATTGATAGGATTCTTCAGTTAGATGTTTAGATCTCTGAAAATTGTGACATGCCATTCAAGAGGTATTCACAAACATCATTCATTCTGCAAATGTCTACTACTCAAAGTTGTCAAAGGATGCATTTTAATGCATCATAGTTTTCACTGTGCGTTTCAAAAAATTAAAAAATTCGCGCTTTTAAAAATCTTACATGTTTCTTAGAGTGATTTTGTGAGTATTCTTCCTACAATCAATGTATGAAAATTTTTCTGTTCAACGTTCTCTGCTAATGCACTTTCGAAAAAGCTGTGAAAACAGTCTATCCAGAATCCCCGATTTTTATGCGTCGTATGCTCTTCGAATGTGAATATTGCACAGCCTCAACACTATGTAAGGAGCCGAGAATTGCTTAGGTGAGCAGCTAAAGCATAGACAAGCTTGAGTAGGTTTCTTGAAGAATTTGAATCGGTAGCTTGCTAATAATGAGATTACCTAAAAATTGAGTGGATTTGGAGCTTTTTTGGATGAATTGCAACGATGCTGGACAGTTTGGAAAGCCCTTACAAAACGCGATCGAAATTTTGAGAGTAAAATTTCTTGAAGTGGAGGAATTTTGACGCTTCTAAAGAATACTCTGTGAAGAGAAAGAGGAGGTGTTTGGATATGAAGTATTCTAGATTTGATAGTTTGGATGTCCTCTTTTCTTGAAACCTCGGCATGTCGTATGATCATGATGTTGATGTTGTTATGCCGATACGAGGTTTGGTGGAGCCTTTTATTAGTGCGGCCTTACGTTTTGACTTATCGTCGTCTTCAGAGACCTAGAGTGGTGCGAGATTTAGATCTTATGCTTATCCCACCAAATGCCTTATCATCCTCTGGCTAGTTGCTCTTTCCCCCCCCCTCCGATTTCACAAGAAAATTCGCATAAAGAGGAAAACGAACCAACCTCAGCGCCGTTTCACCAATGGTGCACTGGTGGTACTGTGCAATCCGTCTTGACGTGTCAGTAGTGCCAATGAGCTACACTAGGCAGCTTGATAATATACATCGCGATCTAAATCTTGAGGTAGAATCACAAACTCCCCTTCTTTGTCACTTATAGAAATGCGCACAGTATTGGTCTTAATCAAGCCACGTAACTCCTTGTAACCAAGCCATTGCGAATGCGTCAAGTTCATGTGGTGCGGCTGTTTGGAACTGTATGCAGCCAGCACACCAGATGACAATATTTTGAACTTGGCGTCTGCCTCAGGTGTTGAAGGAGGCTCTCTGTAAAACAGGCTTGGAAACGGTATTGGTGATTAGCTGCTTATTGAGTTGTTGCCCATTCGACCTTGGGTGTTATTGAACTTGGCCCTTATTTTTAGTGGATCTCGGAGTCTTTAAAGTCCAGCAACGACTTTGCGGAAAACCGACCCATTTACATTCTGAGCAATAGAGAATGGGGCCTAAGCTGAGAAACTCATATGCATACCGATCACTGCGACTCTTGCCGTTTTATTAGGGTATTCATTATGAGCTATGTCAGCGTCGAAGCGGTGATGCTTAGATGAGCTGCTTCATGCATTTAATTGAATTTTACAAGTGGCATCAAAGAGTCAACGTTCATTTTGTGCATTTTAGTTAATGTGCCGCCTTAAGTGGTTCCTCTTGTACGGGGAGCTTTATCGCTTCGCCAGAAGGTGGTTGCGACTCGTCAATCGATCAAATTTCTAGAACGGTGTAAGACGCACGACATTGTGCAACGGTTCATCTCAAATAAGAAGATAGAAACCATTTGTAACGTTACCGAAGATCATCCAAAAGTCAAGAAGATCTACCGCACGATGCTGGGACTGGTGATCGAAGAAAAACAATGTCTATTGTATTCTTCTTTTTTGAAATGTAACAGTAAAGAGCAGGCGTTTCGACGTCTTCTGCCTTATCCGACTTGGAGGAGGATTGAGCAAAGCTCGAGATCGATCTGTGATTCTGTTCGATCTAACGCCAAGTCTTCGCTCTGCGCAAAGTACGACAAACTCTTTGATGCCACTTGTAAAATTAAATGCAGGAAGCAGCTCACCGCTTCGACGCTGACATAGCTCATAATGAATACCCTGGTAAAACGGCAAGAGTCACAGTGATCGGTAATACCCAAATTTCGAAAAAAGCATATGAGTTTCTCAGGCAGGCGCTATACTCCTCGAGAGTATAGCATGGCGACGATCGATATGCATCAAATACGTGTAAAACTGGCGATTTTTGTCGCCGATATTGGCGATTGTCAGTCGTAGCGACTGGTGATCGCCCGTCGTAGCGACTGGCTATCGCCAATATCGGCGACTACACGTTTGATACGTATCGATTTGACGTGTGGTAACATTGCCAGTCGCTACGGCTGGCGATCGCCAGTCGCCATGCTATACTCCTCGAGGAGTATAGCGCCTGCCTCAGCTTAGGCCCCTCATTCTCTATTGCTCAGATCACCAATACCGTTTCCAAGCCTGTTTTACAGAGAGCCTCCTTCAACATCTGAGGCAGACGCCAAATTCAAAATATTGTCATCTGGTGTGCTGGCTGCATACAGTTCCAAACAGCCGCACCACATGAACTTGACGCATTCGCAATGGCTTGGTTACAAGGAGTTACGTGACTTGATTAAGACCGATACTGTGCGCATTTCTATAAGTGACAAAGAAGGGGAGCTTGTGATTCTACCTCAAGATTTAGATCGCGATGTATATTATCAAGCTGCCTAGTGTAGTTCATTGGCACTACTGACACGTCAAGACGGATTGCACAGTACCACCAGTGCACCATTGGTGAAACGGCGCTGAGGTTGGTTCGTTTTCCTCTTTATGCGAATTTTCTTGTGAAATCGGAGGGGGGGGGGGGGAAAGAGCAACTAGCCAGAGGATGATAAGGTGGGATAAGGTGGGATTGGTGGGATAAGCATAAGATCTAAATCTCGTACCACTCTAGGTCTCTGAAGACGACGATAAGTCAAAACGTAAGGCCGCACTAATAAAAGGCTCCACCAAACCTCGTATCGGCATAACAACATCAACATCATGATCATACGACATGCCGAGGTTTCAAGAAAAGAGGACATCCAAACTATCAAATCTAGAATACTTCATATCCAAACATTTCCTCTTTCTCTTCACAGAGTATTCTTTAGAAGCGTCAAAATTCCTCCACTTCAAGAAATTTTACTCTCAAACTTTCGATCGCGTTTTGTAAGGGCTTTCCAAACTGTCCAGCATCGTTGCAATTCATTTACAGCCTCATCAAGACACACAAGCTTGCTGAAACCGATAATACGCGCTTGATGGCACCCGGACAGTTAAAAATAAGATCTATCATCAGCTGTGTTGGAGGGCCAACCGACAGAATTTCTTGGTTTTCAAATAAGATTGTATGTCAGCTGCTGGCCAAAATACGGTCCTACTTATCAAATACTAACCAATTTCTCAAACTTCTACATAACGCTGAGTTCAACAGCGGATACGTGACTGAGTTATTTGATGTGGTATCGCTGTATATCAATGTTGAAAATGACGATGGATAGTTTTGGTGAGAACATCCAGACTTTCGGGCTGAGCAAGAAGTATATTATGATACTGGTCAAGGAGTGTTTTAGGTGTAACATCTTTAGATGGTCAGGATCATACTTTACCCAGCTGAGAGGTCCCGCGATGGGACAGAGATTTGCGCCGGCCCTCGCAATATGTTTTATGAGTAAAATCGAGAGTCCGGTGTTGTCAAGACTTCCTCTTGTCTATTGCCGGTACACAGATGACTGTTGTGAAATAACATCTACACAGTCGAAATGGACGAGTGTTTTCGCTTCTTGAACCAATAGTCGCAATACATAAGATTTACACGTGACCCGCTGACGGCTGGCTTCCTTACTTAAACGTACAATTTAAACTGTCCGGATGACATGCGATTGTCAAAGGGTATCGTAAAAACAGCTCAAAGAACATCATACTTTATGCTCGCTCTAATCATCCATCTGCAGTAAAACATGCTGTGGCCCATAATATGTTCAAAACTGCAACACAAGTCTATACAGGAGAGAAGGAGAAGGCAGAATCGCGAAGTCTAGCATTGAAAATCGCTCGGGCAAATGGTTATCTGATGCATCATGTGCAGTAATCCGTGTAAAACCCGCAACATCGTTCAATGCAAGGACAAAATACCTCTCTGTCTGCCCTTCATTTCAGATGAAGTTGCTATACATTTCAGATAGTGTTGCTATACGACACAGCATCAGGCGAACGCGATTGAGCGACGATGTCATTTTAGTGGATATACCAAGCGATAACATCAAGAAGCGGCTTGTACAAAATAGGCTGTACGATAGATTTTGCATCTCAAAAGAGTGCATAATCTGTCCTTAGTAAGGTCGGCGACTGTAGAAAGATAGGAGTGATATATCAGCTTGAGTGTTTTGAATGCGGCGCCACCTACATTGGAGAAACAGGGAGGGCACTTGGTGTGAGAAGAAAAGAACATCTAGTCAACAAAAGGCGCATCAGTCTTAATTCACCGTTAGGGAAGCATAGACATGAGGTGCATGGTGATAAAGACTACGAAGTTAAATGTTTGATTTTGGCTTGCGAGACCGACACTTCTGCGCGAAGCTTTCGAAACATTTTGCATTTCGCAGAGAAACCCCACTATGAACAACCGAAAGGAGTGTCTAACGATTACGAATGACTTGATGCCGTTCATGGCGTTATGTGAGCTATAATGTAGTGCTACTATGCATAATATCAAGCTGCTTAGTGTAGCGCATTGGCACTACTGAGACGTCAAGACGGGTTGCACAGTACCACCAGTGCACCATTGGCGCTGAGGTTGGTTCGTCTTCCTCTTTATGCGAATTTTCATGTGAAATCGGAGGGGGGGGGGGAAGCAACTAGCCAGAGGGTGATAAGGCATTTGGTGGGATAAGCATAAGATCTAAATCTCGCACCACTCTAAGCCTTTGAAGACGACGATAAGTCGAAACGTAAGGCCGCACTAATAAAAGGCTTCACCAAATATCGTATCGGCATAGCCATCAACATCTAGCTTGATAGTTTGAATGTTGGCTATCAATTCGAAATCACTCGCTAATTTGATTTCGGGAAGAGTAAGAGTAGTCTGAAAAGAGAATGGTTAGATACCGAAGTGGCAGTTTAGACAAGCTGCATACCATTAGGTGCAGCATAGAACGCTAACTTCGAATCTGACTCCACATCTGCGCGCCTTTGAGGGCGAAGTTATTAGCCGTTAAATGTCATTAATCTGCTAAAAAATCGTGCGTGAAAAACGCAAATTTGGCGGTACAGAGCCATGTTGGACTTAATGCTGGACCAAAACATGCAGTTAGATTACTCAGCTTAAAGCCCAGTGGTGAGCAGAAAGAACAATGTGCTCAATATCGCAATTTTTGTGTACGATTCTCTCACAATAAAGCAGCTCATAACTTCATGCACAAGGCGCTAAGCAGACATGGAATACAGAGTCGAAACCAACGTTTAACGCTGCATTGAGTCGTAGGCAGCTTGCTTGTATTGGCCACTTCGACTTCTGACCGCTCCCATGTGAGTAAGAACTTTTGAGGGAGTGGAGGTTATAAGGCAGCTTGGGGGGGAGGGTCATTTAGTGTGAAAAAGGCCCAAGTGGGAAGAGTGCACGTGGCTGATATAACTTTGCCGGGTTCGAGCGCTTGCTCATGGTTGAAAAGGTGTCGAGGGGGGGGGCAATCCTCAAATTGTCGGGTAGCAAAACGCTATACAAAATTCGAGTATCTATAAAGCAAACGAAGGAGCGATGCGGTTTGAAGAAGCTGGGAGGAAGCAGCCATAATTCGTTGCCACTTTTGATAAGAAAATCGAAATCTTCGAAAGCATAACATCCACGACTTTGATGACCTCTGGGGTCGTTACGTTTTCAAATCCGTGCTGATAGATGGAATTATGGAAAATGGAATGAAAGGTTCAGGCATAATTTTTCGTCAAGCTAGAAATTACCACTGCTGACCGAGGTAGTTATTCTGTCAGCTTGGAAAGTTCTTCAAGAAATTTTCAATTATTAGGTTGGTCCGAAAGTTCTATCCCACCATTTTCAAAAAATCATAACTTCTTCCTAACATGATGTTTCTGCATAGCCAAGATCTTTTTGGAAAGAGCAATTCATGCACTTTCTAAAAATACCTTGACTGTCATCTACTAAGCTCGCAATGCAGAGATAAAGTTGGAAAAAAGAAATCACTCCAAGTTCGGAATTTTTGAGTCTAAGATAGTGGCTTTAACAGCCACTATCATAGACTTTTTGACTTCTTCTTTCCAGCTGAGCAAAATTTCTCTGATCGAGTTGTTACTTCAAAAGTTATGATTTTTTGAAAGTAATGTCAAAAAATCAATTTTTTTAAGGAACTGATTTTTTGGCATTTTTTCCTGAAAATCATAACTTCTCTAGGAAGGGCTCTATCAGCGCGACTTTTGCTTATATAGAAAGAGGAGATCAGAAAACCTAGAAATGGTTGTTCTGGATTTATGGCACGGTTTTGGATTTTTCAACGGGCCTGCTTGAAAATTCCGAACTTGAAGTGATTTCTTTTTTCCAACTTTATCTCTGCATTGCGACCTTAGTAGATAGCAGCCAAGGTAGTTTTAGAAAGTGCATGAACTGCTCTTTTCAACAAGGTTTTAGATACGCAGAAACATCATGTTAGGAGGAAGTTATGATTTTTTGAAGGTGGTGGGCAGAACTTTCGGACCAACCTAATATATCAGTGCAGTCAGCATTCTATTCAACAAAATACACTTTCAAAAACTTCTCTCGGTTTCTCTCCGCCGAAACATTATTGGTCTCATCAAGGCTTGCACAGGTGGCCTATAAGCAAGCTGGATATCGTTTTTGAGATCAGAGGCAAAGGAGAGTTTTTTTAGGCCGAAAATACTACGTTTTTTGGCCGATATTTCGTTTTTTAGTTTTTATGTTTATGGTTGAGGGCTAAGGGGGGCTTCGTAAGATTTTGAGAAATTCAAGGAAGACTTCGCTTTTTGCATTTTCGGAAAGACGCCTCTTGCCAGGCCCTGTCTTGGTGAAAGAGCGAGTCACGGAATATTTGCAGAATACGCGCAAAAAACAAACAAAAACAAAAAAGTGCAAGTCCCAAAGAAAACGCATTGCCTAGTTTCGACTTACGCCTGATTCAATTTTGAACCAAATACGTTTGTTTTTTAAAGATGTTTTGTATGTTATGAAAGTGCATCTACACTGCACCTATAATACTCTTAATACGATAGGTCCAGCAATAAAAATTCTTCCAAATTGTTGCGACTTGGGTTAGTGAATTTTTGTCAATCAAATTTGTTGTTGTGGTAATTGTGCCTGCGACTTGGAGTTATCCAGCCATGGATCTACCGCAAAATTGACTTATTTATCCAACTTTTCTCATTCGTATAGGGCGTTGCATACATGATATGTGAAGGTTGTATGAATGTGCTACTACTGCTGTGATGACAACCTGTAGACTTTTTGCCTATGAATCGTGGAAACGTTCCTTTTAGCATTTCGCAAGTGGAAGAAAAATTCCGTCTTACGCACTTTTCAGATGTATTTCCTCTCTCATATCGAACTGCAAAAAAGCAATCACGTTCAATAGTGCCAGCTTTTGAGTTCTCTGAAAGTTGCGCCAGATAAAAGTGCAGCTCTGATGTTGAAGATGACAAATTTCCCACATGATTCATAGGTTAAGAGGACTGGCATAAGTGATTGCAGAAGAAATCATAGTGGGAAAAGTTAAGAGCTCCTTCAAAAGCAGGTGCTGTTGGAATCTAACCGAATGTGCAATGTACGAGTTTTTTGAATAGCGCGAGAGATGTCTGCAACTTCTCCCAGACATAGTGGAAAGAGTCTTGGCATAGGTCATACATACCTAGAGCGCTCCGTCTAAACCGCGGTGAGCCGCCAGGGCTCGGCACAGCTGGCACCGGGTAAAGCTGGATATCGTTTTTGGGGCGGAAAGCAAAAGGGATATCGTTTTTCCGGGGTTCGGGCGGACGACAGCCGTAAGAATGCCGCCGGCATGCCGTACTTCAAACAAAAAAGCCTTGTTTTTAGCCAAAATGCAATAGTATGACACCAAATTTGGTTGTGCATGCGCTTGGAAGGACCTGAACTATAGCCCAAAAATTTATGATAACTTAAGTGATTAAAAGGTGTGCTGAACTTTTTTCTGAATTAGCTGGCACCATGCCAGCTCGGTGCTCTTGTTCTGCTCCGCAATCGAAAAATCTCTTTGCCTGCTTCTCATACGTGATTCAACCACTCAAAAAGCTCAGAAAACTTACGAAAACTTATTCCATGAAATCAGCTTGAAAACCCGTGAAAACATACCTGTATAGAATCCAAAAAGTAACGACGGGTCTTCAAAACAGGTTAAAGGGGACTTCGTATAGAATTTTCAAGATCAAAGGGGACTTCGCTTTAAAATTTTTCTTGTGCCAGCTCGTGCCAAGCCCTGTGAGCCGCAATTTGGCAAAATGCCAAATTTTTACAGATCCATGCGCGGAGTCTAGATGCATAGGCGCATAACTTCTTTGAGCTCAAAATCTGCTAAATCTTCCTTGGTAAAATGCGTTCAAAAAGAATTCTGAGGATTGCAGCAATTTAAATCGCACGGCTGAACTAGAGTTATGACCAAAACTTTATGCGTGATTTGACTGGATAGGGATGGAGAAGTGGGTTCAATTTGGAGTAACTGGCATTTTAACATCAAATCTTAATTTTGTAGGCACTTACTAGTGCCGCATAACACACATTTAAATACCACAAATGAACAATCAAATGGTTAGATGATGCGGCACTAGTAAGTGCCTACAAAATTAAGATTTGATAACGATGAATGGCAAAGGCTACTTCGTCTGCTCAAAAAGATTTGCACAGAAAATAAGTAGATGCAAGATTGGTTTCAATATGTGAACTGTCACAGTCTGAAGCTTACGTCCTTATAGTGCAAAACCTACTGAATTCTTTGGAAGCATTTATTGATTCAATTTTTGCATGCTCAAAAATGTCTCATAAACGTTGCACACAAGACTTGCATGAAGACTTTATTGATGCTTCAAAACCAACTCAAGAGATCCTTAAAAAATTTAAAAAAACAAACTTCCGCTTTCTAACGCGGTTTTTTTGTGCATTGTCCATTTTTCATACATCTTCTTCTGACTTTGCTGTAGTGATAAAAAAATTTGAAAATAAGAATATGTGTTTGTCAAAGACATACTCGTTGCAGAAGTTTTTGTAAATGCAAGTGATATCAGTCCAACGATCATTTGTGTTTTTCACTGCGCAAGCCATCTCGCTTTCAGTTCCTTGCTTCATCTACAAAAACACAAGTCATTCCTTAGGCTCTTCTCGCCAAACCAACCCGCTCAAATATGCCGTTTTTGGATTTTTTTGCATTCCACCACTGGAAAAACACCTGAAAATTTAGAAGAACTCATTTGGGTAATGACGACTTATTCATCTAAATATTGGCCGAAGGCTCACACGGTACAGTGCCACAAGTAGAACTTCTTCTTTCTTGTAACGCCCCTCCTTTATTCCAGAGCATTCTTCATGTGAATGTTTTACAGCAATTTTTATAGCTGTTTTCTCGAGCTCAACAGAGTAATTCTAAACAATCAATAGCATGACATCTGTTGACCTGCGCATCCTCATACCAATCCTTTCGAATCCAGATCTCCCCCTTTCAACTGCGAAGCGTCTGCCTGCCTGAAATATAGTCTCTGTTAATTCAGCAGAAAATCTGAGAACTGAGCACTTGAAATGCTTAAACTTCTATATCGTTAATGCAGACCGTTAGATTTCCATAGTTATTGGATGAAAACAGTTCTCAATACTTTACATTTTAGCGGCCACTTCAACAACGGAGAACTTCTCTGGCGAAAAATTCGCCAGAGAAGTGGTGTACGCGGCAAAGTGGCCGCCGCGCCGTGCGACTTTTGACTCGTGGCCTAATCCATCCAACCTGGTGGCATCATAGGTGCCGGCGAGTTGAAAGGCATCGCATGATAATCGTTGATGTCAGCTAAGCCTATATGCAAGTTACAAGCACAATGGGTTGTGATCTATCATCGTTTCGTGCAGTAAGCGTAGTGAAGAAGTCCTACCCAGCACGGTGAGTATCATTTTCGTAACCAGCATTTCAAATAAGACCTTTGGATTAATTTCAGCGAATTCTGAGGTTTCAAATTATTGGACCCACCAAGTGAGAAGGTTTTTTCGAGCATGAGCAATTTTATTATAAACGTGAATCAGCTACCTCTTTTTGCATTCGATAAAGCACTAAGCACATCTTCGGTTTCGAATTATTGGACCCACCAAGTGAGAAGGTTTTTTCGAACATGAGCAATTTTATTATGAATGTGAGTCAGCTACCTCTTTTCGCATTCGATAAAGCACTAAGCACATCCTTGCTTACGTGAAATTAGAAAGCCAGCCAAAACTCGTCTTTCACGTTTTCGCTTTCAGTGGTAGTGCTTTCAGCAGCTATCATTTTGAGTAAAGAAAAGTTTAGGCTCAAAGCACTTTTGTGAAAACCATGAGATCTAAGCTATCGTGAATATGTTTAGGATAGCTTGATTCTTACTACATTTTGAGGTTTTTGTTTCGTTTAGCAGGCAAGCTGCCACTCAGATGTCGCTTGCATGAGCGATTTCGCTCGGTATTTTGGTATCACGCTAAGCTCCTCTCCCACTACCCTACGAGTGGCCAAGTGAAAGACTTGGGCAAGGGTCTTTAGACATCTCTCAATCTTGCGTTGCTATAAGTGAAGTCATAGAGCATGTGACAAACCATTCAAAGAAGCTCTTGATGCTCATTCAAAATTCGCATTATATATGGGATTCCCTGTTATTTCTAGATGAAAAAGCAAAGAACATGAAAATTTCCGAGAAAAAACCAAAAAACCATTTTTTACCTGTATTTTATAATAGAAGAAAGCTGAGGTAAACCGCATATAGATGCATAAAAGCTTAAGGAGCTCTACCGGATGGTGGCCAAAAATGTGCGTTTACTTGCAGGGCAGTAATCAACCATTTCCTTGCTCTCTTAACTACTAATAACCATATCTCCTGACTATAAGCGTGGAGACCAGCAAACCATCGTGGGTCTGGTGACTGTCCCTTCAACCATTGCCGCATTGGTATTTTAAATAGTCTCTTAATTCACTGCTCAAAGTTTATGACTTGTCGAAATGATCGACTTCGTATTTCAGAAAGTATGAAAGTAAATAGCTATGTAAATGGCCTAATGTATTATCCGAAAAAGACTAACATTTTTTTATTTAAGAAAATTAAAAAAGTTGAATCACTTTTCTTTCTTGAAAAAACTACAAGGCTTATCAACTGCAGTGTCGGGTGCATCAGCATCTCCATTTCCGCGCTGAGCTGTGCGTCTCTTTCGCAACATGCTCTCTGAACACTTTCTCAGGGCGAGAGGGGGAAAGGCGCAGCCTCATTCGATTGGAAGTGATTAGAGAGCACGCAGTAGCGCGGATTATCATACTACCTAACGCAATATTTGCCAGGAACATAGGACGAATTTAGGTCGAAGACTACATCTTTTTTCTGGACTAACGATTTTGAATGGAAAATTTACTGCGAAGAGAAGGAGGTTTAGCGGTCTTAGCGATATGAAAAGTCTAGATATATGGATGCCTTAAAGGTGAATTAATGGGGGGGGTCACTTAATGGGCTGGGTCACAACCCCAAAAAGGTGTGGGAGCCAAGCTTTTTGGGGTTATGTCGCACCCCATTAACTTACATCAGAGGCACTTCCAGAACATAAGTCTATGGTTTGATAGCTAAACCTTGTGGTTTTCCTGAGATTGATTTGAGCCTGATTTTTCTTTAGTCTGAATAGCAGCTGATTACAACCACTGAAAGCGCAAAATGCGACAAAGCAGATTTTGACTGGCTCTTGATTTTATACTTCGGCAGTTTTTTGAATTGGTATTCCCTATATGGACAAAGACCAAAGACGGTGCAGTGCTCTGTATAAAGTGCAAAAAGAGATAACTAACTTATCTCTCAACTAAAGTTGATCATGTTTACAATTACAATTTTACTTGAGTAACCTGAAATTTGAAAACCAGAGTTCGCTAAAACTTGTACATAGGTGTTGCTTGTTATGCACATTACGATTATGTTACTTACTATGCTTTAGAGCATGCTGTGCCTACGGAGTGGACGATAATGCGGAGGGAGATCTGTTGTCATAAGAGGGGGGGGGGAGACGTATCCGGTGGTCGTGCGCCACACCTCTTGTTTGACCCTGTCATCTTATATATAAAGCTGAATGTCTGTTTGTCTGTCTGTCTGTCTGTCTGTCTGTATGTATGTATGTCTGTCTGTCTGTACGTATGTTCCGAATAGAAAATTCCATTTCCGAACCGATCCGGACCAAACTTGGCACACATACACTTCGGGCCCCGGCGGGTGTCATAGGCTACTTTTCGTATCGATCGATATCGATTTCATCGATTTTTTGCAAAATTTGAGCTACGGGGCTGGAAGTTGGCACAGGGGGTAATCGAGCATGCTGATTACGAATATAATAATGACAGGGCCGGGCGGAGCCGACAAGTCAACTAGTAGGTTTTAATAATTTTTTGTTGTTGCAATCCGCGATCATATGCACTTGAAAATTTGATGAGATAGAACTTCGCAAAATGCGGCATCAAGTGTTGTACCTGCATGCATTGACTCCCAGCGCAATCGTGCTATCCATTATGACCGAATCGAATCGATAATTGAGTATATGAATAAGGCATTCAAATAAAAACGTTCGAAATTTGACTATTTGAAAAAGCTGAAATCGCGAATATATTCGATAATCGATTTTTCGGAATTTTTCATTTTCGAATTTATTCGCTTATTCATTTGATCAAAATTTTTGGTTTTTTAAAATGTTCGAACATTTGGATAATTACTTTCGATAGTTATCCATTCGACATTTTTGTGTTATCGAATAACTTTATGACTTTAGCATTTCCAGCAGCAAAAGACAAATTAGCTACGAACCCCCTTCACCGACATGCATCGTTTACCATGCTTTTTCCTCCTTGTCCCCTTTCCTCTTCCACTTCCGCTTTGCATTTTTGGTACATGATATTCCAAATCCCAAGTTTTTGTTGCCGTGATCACAATGTTCTCGCATGAATGGAAACTAGTTCGAATGTAATTGCGAAATTTCTGGTTGCCAATCCGACATCGCGTAATTTGCTGAGTTCTCGAGATTTTTGTTTCTGGCTGTTTCCGCTCAGATCCCACTAATTTTGGCTTTATTTCTCTTTCTTTTTTCTCAATTCCTTTTTTGATTGAAACAGTTGCAGACTTTAAACGGGTTTTGAGAATAAGCTTGGAAACTGGAACTGAACGAGTAATTGATCATAGGTTACAGATGACAATTGCTTCTACTAATGTTGGCGGTTTTTTGGCGAATTTTGAGCTAGTTGTACCGTAAGCGTAGTAAGCATTTAAGCATTTGTCGTAAGTGCTTTCGCGCTTTCAAAGAATGACGAGTTCACTTGTAAATTGTTTACGGGAACGAGCAGAACCGAGTCTGCTAAGCTCATTAATACTCCTCACATTTTTGACTGCCGTATCAGCAACTATCATTTGTATAAGTTCCATACTGTATGGATAATTTCATTGAGCCAATTCGCCCAATTTTCTGTTCCACTCGAGATTTCTTTTTTCGTAATATTCGGGTAATCTGACACTAGCTGGCAAACCCGGCTGCCCGGTCCTGTCACCAATACTTTCGTAATCGGCATGCTCATTTAACCCCTTCACCAATTCCAACTTCGTGAGTGAATGCAAAAAAATCGATAAAATCAATATCGATCAACGACGAGGAACAGTTTACGACACTCGCCCCGCCTACGAAGTTGTGTGGGTGCCAAATTTAGTCCGAAATAAAAACAATTCCTATCCGAAACATACGTACACACACAGACAATAGGCATACAAGCAAACAGACATTCTGCTTTATCTAAGCAGATGTCCTCTTTATCCGCTTCATCCGCTTCAAAACAAAACAAGCTCTACTCATTTTCTTTTCTCCAAAAAACCGTCTGTTCAAATACTTAAACGCCAGATTTGGTCATTCTACCTTTTCTTGAAGTTAGTGGCTTGCGAAAATTGCGAATTCGAGCTTTTCGCGCCTGCATGGCCTTCTGGATCCGCTGAGTCTGAGAATGTGCTTTAAAAGTCAAAAAAAGTCTTTTTCTGGTCTTGATGATTGCTAAGAGGGCTGGAGCGGAAATCCCCGCCAAAACCCTCGACTGGCTGGCTGCGGATGACTGTAACACCCTTCATTTTGGCAGCAACTGACTAAATGGCCCAGGCAGCCAACTCGTTGGGCAGTAATTTCCGCTTCAGCTCGCTCAGCAATTTCCAAAGAAGGAAAACCGAGCCACTGACTTCAAAGCCCTAATCCAAACGAAGACCTCAGATATCAAAACAGCCGTGAAACTCCGTTTTCTATGTTTCGAAGCAAATTTCTCTTCAGAAGCAATTACTCGGTGAATTTGGAGCAAAGAATTAAAAGCCACTTACAAAGAAACGATACTTGGTGTCCTTGGCCTTTTGGTATATAATTTATAGATCACATTCGTCTTGGAACGTTCATTCCGAATCTGGCTTCAGTTTCTGCTAATCGTTTCTCTAGAAGAAGTTATGAAGGATTTTTGCGTCATTAGTCGCCTAAAAGAATTATGGTAGAAGATGCCTAATTTTTGAAAAGAAGCTTGATTGCAGCAATGCAAAACTTAAACACAAGAGTTCTCGAATTTAAACTTGCATTAACTTGCGAGGCTATCGCACTAGCCACTACACCACATCTTAGGGGCGGTTTTGGCATTTCGACCACATCTCCTTTGGCGCAAAAATCCTTCATAACTTTTTTCCGAAAGCGATTAGCAAAAACGCAAGTCATATTCGGAATCAGCGCTCCAAGACGAATCTAATGGTAATCATATCATCTCAAAAGGCCACGGACACCAAGTATCCTTCCTTGTTAGTATATTACCTTCGAAACTGCCTTTAGAGCGATGACAAATGGCAATCAAGTCATATAAAATGGTCGCGTTTATATTTGAACAGGAGAAAATGGAGACGGGTATGTTGGGTGCAGAATTGCATCTCAAAGACTGAAAATGTTGAGATTCTAATGCCGTGTGGGTGGAATAAGATAATGAGCCCAAAATCGGGTTTTGATGTATCCGAAAATCTAATAAAATGCGGTTACCACCGTTAGCCCTTAGTCGTTTCCACGTCTTGGAGCGATTTCCTCGCTCCCGTTAGTCTTGCAATAAGGCCTGCGTATTTGCTTAAATAGGCCCCCCATTGTCATACAACATTAAATTCTCACTATTTTCAGTTTGGATGGACTAAAGTCGCAAATCAGCTGACCTGAGATTATGATGAAATATAAGGACCCATTTCACATCCATGCCGTCCACTTCGCTCAGGCCGCGTATATCTGTAATTTTTGAATTTTGTACAATGCAGCTTTTGGAATTGATAAACTTACGAGGAACTTCCTGAGTTTCCGTTACCGTTATCTGAAACTTCATTGTTATGTTTAAAATTCTAGACATAATGTCAGCTTATTTGTTGTGCTGCTTGCACTATTCAGTTCTTAAATCCTGCAAACGTCCATCAACCAGACGTAAAAGGTTTCCTGTTTGTTTACGTGTTTGTCGGCTTTATGAACGTTGATCGTTCGCTTACAGTTTACTGACATAAAATTAATATCAATTATCTTATCTCGCACCCGCGTTTTGTAAGGAAACATATTAGAGCTGGCTTAGCAAAAAAATATGTACCCTGCATGCGGTTTCAAGGAGATCACGTTTGCCTCGCAAGATGGCAATTTTTGGAAAAGACACTTTATCAAAGCCTCTTTTTTTCGATTGTAAGCTGCACCGGCAGTCTTCAATCGGGACCACGACAACGAAGTGGCGGTGACAAATTGCATAAAATTTCAAGGAATGAGCTATAAAGCATTTGAAACAAAACCATGACACAACTGACGCACCACTAACCGACAAAAGGCCGTTTACTGAAGAAACCTAATGAAACTTTGAAATTGGTGCAGAAGTAGTAAATTTTCTAATACAGCAACAGTGTGAATGTTGGAAATGCATGTGGTTACTATTTTATAGAACGAAGCATTCTAAAAATGGTATAGGTATAGCACAAATGTTATCCGTACAGACATAATGCCTTGAAAATCGCATCTTAATTTAGAAAAATCTTGCAATTCTACTTAATTAGCATGTAGTATACTCACACAGAATACAGTTGTGTTCGCTTATTATTACAGGCTGTAAACTGACAAAAGAAAAAAGATTCATGGTCGCAACTGGTTAAACGCAGATGCGCTACACACATACGAGGTGTCCCAAAAAAATGTGCTCACCGTCTGATTTTTGATAACTCTCTTGTCATAAAACGAAAACTTTAAGTACCAAGGGCTGGATTCATCTTACAATCAGATTCGTAATACGGAGCAAACCCCGATCGTGATGTTGTAGGTGTAGGGTAGGAACTTCCGATATATGGCCTCACCGCGAAAAAGCTGCCGTTTCGAGTTATTTTCATAAAATTAATCTAAACACTTGTGTGGAAGGGTATTTATGGACGGGGCTCAATGCTCAACACAGCTTTACACAAGATTTTGAAACTTTCTAAATGCTATAAGCACATTTTTGACGAACATCGAGATAGCGGATGCCATTGCCTACCTGGCATAATTTTTTCAGGAAGCATTATGATAACATGCAGCATACTTGGAGTCACCAATTCTAATTAGCCTAATGTGAGCTGTCAGGACATTTTTAGTTCCTTTCTGAGGCAAATACGGCCCTCCATGGCTTAAAACCAGGGGCAAAAGTGGAGTGTGGCATGCCACGTCGGGGTCCGTATTGAGGGGTCAGAGATGGAAGAAGGGGGGGGGGGGGTATCGAAGTGAATGTAATGTTACCGATAACATAATATTCGTTAACAATGTCAGTTGAGCCCATCATGCAAAATATCCTATTTTCAGGTGTATAAGGCTCACCTTTTCTAAATTTTCAAACAAGCCACTCAGCTGCTTTACTGAGTTTCGGAAAACGATCCTTATCTTCTCTCGGACAATACGCAGCACAGTATAGGGTCCCTTGGTCTCCAAGTTTTAGCTGTTTGGGCTGGTTAATTTCAGAAAGAAGTTAACCCCGCGGTTTATACAACTAAAAATAGGGTATTAGCACACTGATGTTTTGGCATACCATAGCATACATACAGTAGGCATAATAGAGCCCTAAAACTTAGAGAATATTTTCTGTTATTAGACTGAGAATTACTGTGTGCCATGTTTTAGCAGGTTCTGAGTTTTCCAGATATTGGGCCACCCATGTGAGATGGCCGCCAAACATGTTACCTTTGTTTCAAAAGTGAGTTGACTACTTCTTTTTCAGCACTTGAGACGAAAAACTATCAATTCTGTGCCAGAATAGGAGTCCCACTCTAAAATAATCTGCAAACTTAGGAATTAAGAGCAAGCCAAAACTTAATCTGTTCCATTTCTAACTGAATAATCTCAAAATAGAGAAGACCAATCAAGCTCATGTTACTAGGTACCTAGGGGCTGTGCGGTTCTTCACAAAGGACCGTGCGGCCCTCAATAAGTTTGCATATTCTCACGGAAAGTCCGCGAGAATGCGGCCACTGCGCTGGAACTGATCTATGTATAGGAAAACCGCGATTGTTCTCCGTGCAACAGTCTAAAAACTGGCCAGCATTCTTCGCTTCTGCAAGCGGACCGCAAGAAATCAACGAACATTTTTCCGGTGCCCGCTTGTCCAAAAAATCGCATGGACGCCTGCCAACGACGATTATCTGAGTAGATGGGCTTTTGTCCATCCCTATACGCTATTTTCTTGCGGACCGCTTAGGCCTAAAAAAGCATACCTCCCGCAATTTCGCGAAATCGCCACATCCACGCGATTTGGCGATTTGCCAGATGTCCATAGATTAACCATGCGTGGGTTTCACATGCATGGGCGCATGAATTCCTTGAGTTATAGCATATACATCAAGTCTGGCCCAGCAAAGTACGTTTACAACCAGTTATGAAGAGTCTCTGCAGTGCCAGACGCGCAGCGACTAAAATCGCGTGAGGTATGGTGGCTTAGGCTTTACAGACATTTGAGAAAAATGTTAGCCAATTTTAGGCGAATGCTTGGAGAACAATTGCGGCTTCTTCATAGATCGGTTGTGGCGCAGTGGCCGCAATCTCTCGGACTTCCGCGAGAACATGCAAAATTTTTGGAGGGTGCGCAGTTCTTTGTGAAGGATAGTATCGCGCAGCCCGTGGGTACCTCCCGCTATGAGAAAGTACCCCAAACTCGGAAATGAAACATCGATAACACCTCTGCCATTTAAAGTATTATTGTTGCTCGGCGTTTGCCTCAAACTGAGAGAGTCAGAGCACTTGTTGAAAATTTGGCTAGCGCTCGCTGAAAAAAATTATTTGACGATAGCTTGCAGAAAACTCTGTATTGCTGTCCGCTGGCAGAATGCGACGGTAGAGGAAGTATTGCTCGTTAAAAGTTTGACCACGCCCTTAAACTAACTGCCTGCAGAAATGCGCAAGTTTGTGGGTCCGCCTGCTTCCCGCAGATTGTTTGAGTTAATGGTAGTTAGAAGAATGTCTGCGATGCCTTGGATCGTTGCCTCTGGTAAACTAGCCGCTTTAGCCGTCCCTTTCACTTCGCTGAAACGGTAACCCTTGCCCATTACTCGCATTCGTCGAATTCACATGTGCGTCGCTTTCGGGGGATGCCTTAGCCCTACTCAGATTCTTTTATGAGACAGCCTGCATTTGGATGGGATTTTTGAGAACTGCGCTCTCATTATTGATTGGTTACTTTCATAAAAGCTCACAACTTACCTGAGTAAGTAGGATGAAATTAGCAATCATTGTCACTGATACATCACTGCCTCTGTCAAGAATTTATATACGCTTTGTGATGTTTGACCACTCCACTACCTCCAATCACGTATTAAAAGTTCTACGTGCTCCGGCACAGTTTTTCAAAAGTACGAAGCAGTGACGCTGTGCCGTATCGTGACCTTCCGTTACAGGCAGCATCCAGAAAAAAACCGCTTTTCCACCATTCAGTCTACAACCAAGCAGACATGGGTGTTGGTTTGGTCCTCTGATGTAATCCCTGAGAGAAGAAATGGACTCGCATCTACGTTCAAGCGTGAGGTGTGACATGCCACACCTGGAATGATATCCATGAAACTCCATTTAAAGGGGGTTTTGTGAATGAAACGCGGAATAAAATGAGCTTAGTCCATCAGATGCGATAACGTATCGCATTCGCAAGATTATTCATTCCATACAACGTGCTTTAGCAAACCCTTCTTTAGCTTGGCTCAACCTGTTAACTCATTCCTATAAAGTCATTCCCAACGTATCAGTTGAAGCCAGACTGGACCTAACATTGCTTCACAATAGTTACCCGAAAACTCTCAATGACATTTAATCGTTTGCATCACATCGGTATCTCGAATCTATTGTGAAATTGTCTTCAGAGTTTTTTTGGGTTATAGCTAAATACTAAACTCAAAATTCCAAGTTGTGATGCTAACGTTAACTAAGAAGAAGGTTCCCCCTTTTGTGATATGTCAAAAGAGACTGCTTTGTCTAGCTTTAATAAAATTACAAAATCTCTTTGAACTTCGTGATTTTGAGTTTGCTCGCAAGTATCAGAATGTCGTTATCTAGCCTCAGAAATTTTGTAAAAGTCTCTTGCACTGCAGTAGTCCGTACAGTACTTACATCATAGTCTTCGACAGAATGAATCTTCTTAAGCATTGTCTTCACAAAAATATTGGACAAAAACAGAAAATTGACCTAGTGATTTCGTGAACACTGCAACTTTTTTCTGGGCGTCAAACAGTGTCGTTTCAAAAAAAGTGCGCAATCAAACATTTTTTCTGCACAATCATGATTTTCTACGTTTCTTACTTTTCGTTTCCATGCGGATTGAAGGCAGCGTCCCACCAGACTGGGGGTATCTGGCTCTCGTAATGATGTGACAGTAGACCCCCTACCTAAGCGATGACTGAAGTTCGGAGCGAAAAAGGAGGTCTACCAAGCCTGAAATTTGCTCCGAAAGTGGGCCGAATCTTACGGTAGGGCCGAACGCCGCCCACACGGCAATATCGATTTGCAGGGCCAGAGTACGTATAGCGCACACATCATGAGTGCAGGGACCCGCCGCAACTCTGCGTCTCTACCTTGCGTGCACCTCGCACTCGCCCGATCCTACCGTAAGATTCGGCCCACTTTCGGAGCAAATTTCAGGCTTGGTAGACCCCCTTTTTCGCTCCGAACTTCAGTCATCGCGTAGGTAGGGGGTCTACTATTACATCATTACGAGAGCCAGGTACCCCCACTCTGGTGGGACGCTGCCTTTAAGGCCTAAATTACGTATATATCTTTGATTCAACTGGTTTAGCTCCGTCAGGGCAGGCCGCTCGCGCCCGCGACGCACCTGCGTCTCTCGCGCGCGAGTGCTCTCTGATCATTACCTAGCCTTAATTAGGTCACGAAGCCTCGCCTTTGCCGAAGCCAAGCCAGTTGAATGAATTATATTACTGTTATTTAATTCTTTTTTGTAACTTTCCTATGAACGTATTGGGGCTAGTTAGTGGCACCCCAGTACTTTTTGCTATCATACTCAAAGTTACAGATTTTAAACCACCGTTTCTGGAAGCTTGGTTCTCCGAGGAATTAAGGTTGGGTTCGTACTAATTCCCATGTTCCGGAACTGTTCCCGCACAGTTCTCGCACTTGCTGGAACTGTGCGGGAACAGTTCCGGAACTGTGCTGCGTGCGCTGCAGCGCCCCGCACCGTTTTGAACGGTGAGAGTTGGAGAACTTCGACCGTTCTCAAAGTTTTTTTTTTCAGATTTCTCTCCTTTTGGCCTCATTCCTCCATTCCGCTTCCCTTTTTGATCAGCGAAACTTCGAACTCGAAGCGGGGTTGAGGAGTAAGCGCTTTTCCAGTCTTGTATGCGACAAAACGTGTGTTCTTGTGCTCTCCATTCTCTCTTCGCTATTTTTGCTCAAAATCACTTCATTTGTTTTAGGCCGCTGGTAGTTTCCATAGCCATGCCACGAATTAGGGAGTAGGAGCAATACGAAATTTGCATGAATTGGGACTTGTTTCTTGTTTTTGATGAGTTCGTTTTTGGGCGTTCTCAGCCCCTTTCCTTTTTCCATATCGTTGCTTCTCCGTTCTTTCTTCTACTCCGCCTCTCTTTCTGATGAAAGAAGCTGCGAACTTGAAGCGGAATTGAGGATTGAACGTTGGTTTGCATCATGTATCCGAGAAGAGGGGCCCTCGTGCGCTCGTCCATCTTCTCTGCCATTTTTGTGCAGACCTACTCCAAGTGTTCTAGAGACCTGTCTATATCAATTTCAGTACAGATGCGAGACTACGCAGCGCCTTCCCAGAACACATGAAGTAGGTCTGAACAGAAATGCGAAGAGGGAATGATGAGCACAAGAACGCGTTTTGTCGCATACGCAGAGCAGAAAAGCGCTCATTCTTCAACCCCGCTCCGAGTTCGAAGTCTTGCTGATCAAAAAGGGAAGCGGGGAGAAATAAGGCCAAAATGAGAGAAATCTGAAAGAAAAACCGTTGAGTACGGTCAAAATTTCCCAACCCCCGCCGTTCAAAACAGTGCGGGGCAACTGCAGCGCATGCAGCACAGTTCCGGAACATGGGAAACAATATGAACCCTGCCTAAGACATATCGTAGAGAGTTAGCCCTTATTTTTATATTACAAAGCATAAATTTTTAGAAATCGTTGGTTTGAAGATAAATGGGTCTATTAAATTGCACTTTCGCATTCACCTTATACAGGGTGTCCCAAAAAGATGTGCACACTGTTTGATTGTAAATAACTTTTTTGTGGTGATGTGTTTCGAGAAGCTTTAGGTACCATTTTGTAGAGCGAGGTTCAACTTAGATTTACAGTGTAGAGCGGATCGCCAATCTCTCATTCTTACTGTAGGATTACGGTAGAAACTTTGAAGAGGGTTTTGAGCCATGAAAGGCCATGTTTTGTTCCAAAAAGAAGCCAAAACAACCTGAAAACTCTCACACTGGGCTAACTAGAGTTGGTGTTTCTAAATGTGAAGTTTGCAACTCTTCTTAATGCTTCATTGAAAAATTATGCGAGGTAAGCAGTAGCAGACGTTTTTAAGGTGTTCCTAAAAAGTGCGGTTACACCGTTTAGAAAGCTTTTCAACCTTGTAAAGAGTTGGGTATTGAACTCAGGGTCCATAAAAACCCTATTACGCAAATTTCCACATTTTTTTGAAAATTTTTGAAACGGCCCCTTTTTTCACAGTGACAGTGACCATATGTTTGAAGTTTGTACCGTACTCCTACAGTAAGAATGAAAGGCCGGCGTTTCGCTCTACACTGTAAATCTAAGTTGAACCTCGCTCTACAAAATGGTACCTAAAGCTTCTCGAAACACTTCACTACAAGAGAGTTATTTACAATCAAACAGTGTGCACATCTTTTTGGGACACCCTGTATATAAGAGCAACCGAATTTTTTAAATTCATCAATAAATTCAGCCTTACTTCATGATCTTCGAAATCTTTCGAATGAGTATGAGATAAACATTTATTTCAGACTTCATAAAAAAGATGAAACTTTTTAAAATCACTCATCGTCCTAAGCTAGGGAAACACTCACAAAAAATCGAAAACAAAAATATGCAAAAAGATCAATAATGGGCTTAGTTTTAGCTCACCTTGCTGTTGTGAGTAAAATGGGCTTTCAGATTTATTTGAAATGGAGGTAAATCCTATTTTGCTCCATCCTAATCCTAAATCGACTTTTCGCATGACTATCTCACAAACGAAAGCTCAGGTAGGGTTGAATCATTTCATTATACCGCTTTGCCTCGTGGTTGCGATGGGACGAAAATTTTGGATAAGACGAGCATAGCAGAATCCGACCACTCTCCACAAACGATATAAAATGGGGTGGAAAAGTCCATTTTGGATGTGAATATGAATCCTGGAACGATATTCACGAAAGCCCATTATGGAGAAGAATAGACTTTCAAACCTCACTTTATTCATTCGCGGTAGAAACTGGTGGGAATCTACTTCCGCTAGTGTTATCCATGCGAAAAGTTCATTTAGAATGGGGCAAAATGGCGTTTGCCTTTATTTTAAATGGATTTGAAAGCCCATTTTACTCCCAGCAGCAAGGTGAGCTGAGACTGAGCCCATTTTTGATTTTTTTGCCATTTTTGATGGCAATTTTTTGGGAATTGTTCTTCAGTCCATTCTAAGGTAACAAGTGAGTGGAAAAAGTTTCATGTCTTTTATGAAGTCTGAAATAAGTGTTTCTTTTTAAACTCATACTAACGCTATAAAAATCATGGAAAAAGGTTAAATTCACTAGAATATTCGCTGACAAACTCAAATGCTTCCAAATATCAGGTCGATGCGAAAATTCCTATTTGAATTTCAAAAAGTTTGTTGACTCTTCAAATCATCAACCAAAACTAAAGTTATGGTTTGTATCCAAAAAAAGATTTGCTCTTTGTAACCGGGGGTGTCTAGTGGTATGACGGTTTTAACCGGATCGATAGGCAACACGGATTAAACGACTAACAGTTTATCTCAGAAAAAAGGCAACGAACAACAAGAACAATAATGCGTAACGTGAACAAGCTTAACAACGAAACAGCGGGCTTTACCCTCTTGACCACTTCGGCAGGCTACTAGTTACTACTCTCTATCTAAGGGGGAGTTCCGCCTCTCTTCGACGGAGTTAGCTCCCTCTAGCGCTTCTCCAGCGCGGACTCCGAGACTCCCCCCTGACTCCCGGTATTTATACCCTGCCGAAGGGGTCAGCGCGGGCTTTTCTTCCCGCCACTGAAGATCGGTAGGTCGATGATCCGCGCCCTCTGACATCTTCAATATAAGCTATCTTTTGACTAATCTCGCAGAGAACCCCAAAGACATTTCAACGATTTTGAGCTTGGTCGCAAGGACTCGCATGGATTGGCGCTAGCTAGCGAGAAAAAATTCTGCGAAAAATTTCCTACTAGCGATAGTCCATACATTCAACTACTTAGAAATATTGACATTAGTGCTGAGAGAAAAATAAGAGCTAAAGTAGAAAATGAGTCATCTCTAACAGATTCGTAGTTTTTCCGACTTAAAAATACCTTAGAGTTGTGGTGTAGTACAAGGTTTCCTATAAG
The DNA here is from genome assembly GCA_958299035.1 of Cylicocyclus nassatus. Classification (NCBI taxonomy): domain Eukaryota; kingdom Metazoa; phylum Nematoda; class Chromadorea; order Rhabditida; family Strongylidae; genus Cylicocyclus; species Cylicocyclus nassatus. Next base: position 70,618,565 of record CATQJL010000112.1, read on the forward strand.
ATAAGCATTTTGAATCACAGATTGCAGTACAAGTCTCGCCAAAGTTTGCTTTCCGCAATGTACATGCAAATTTAATTCAATGCAGATCCATAGAAGTTTCGAGAGGAGAGGGCCCAGATATTATATGAATTTTATTCTTGGAGGTAATTTAGATGCATAGACATCGATTATAAATGGTATTTTGTGAGATGTTACGAAGTGGGAAAGAATAGAAAATCCACGTGATTGACATTGTAGTATCAGGACAGCCTAGTCAGATATCGACCATTCGGTGGAAATGAGTTTTTGCAAGAGTGAGTAAACAGGTTGAGACAAGTTGGAGAAAGGTTTGCTGAAGAAGTTTAGTATGGAATGAATGGACTTGCGAATGCGACATCTTATCGCACCGCATAGATTAAGTCCATTTCATTCGCACGAAAAACCCATTTCGTAGATATTCGTTAACAATGTCAGGTAGGCTTTATACAAAGTACTAGCACACTATGTTTTGGCCTATCATCGTATGCGTAAAGTAAGCATTACAGCAGGGCCCTATGAGCGTAAGAGCATCATTTTTTATGATGCATGACCAATAACCCTCGTGGGCTAAGTCTCAGCAAATTCTGAAATTTGTAAATATTGGGCACTCAAGTAATTAATTTGGTCATTTTCGAACATGTTAATTTTTTTTCAAAGGTGAAATGACTTTTTTGCACTTGATACAAAGAAATACTACTTTTTTGTTCTCATTGTAATCTTGCTATAAACAGCCTCCAAACTATGGAAATAAAACAAGCCAAAATCTCTTGTTCAATTTTTCGCTTTTAACATCTTAGACCAGATCAACCAGGCTCAGATCATTCTGTGAAAGTTGCGAGGTTTAGGCTATCGATTATATTCATTCTCGCCGCCTCCTCTCGCAATTCGATAGTAGCGCAGGCTTAGCAATTTATTTTAACCCATTTCGCAGTATTTTCCATTTGCATCGGTGGAGAAAAACGACTATATCTTTTCCTAAGAGAAAGGATTTGAGCGAATTCCTGCCGTGCAGAAAAGGTTCAAAGTGGCAACGATATAAAAAAGGTAGATATTTGGATGTTTTGAAGGTAACTTAATGAGGTGTGACACAACCCTTGAAAAGGTGTGGCACCACAGCTTTTCTGAGGTTGTGCCACATCCCATTAATTCACCTCCAATAAGAATTTTAGCAACATTATGAACCGTTCGACAGCCAAAAACCCGTAGTTCTTGTGGAAGCGAGTAGCGAGCAAGAAGTATGCTCCATGAGCAGCACTTAGGTGGGATGACCTTTATAAGTTCTTGTGAAAGCAAGTTTAATTCTTTTTAAGACGTTAGACAATCGGACAAATATGCTTCACTTCCGAGGTCTGCTTGTAGACTACTAGTGATCAAAAAACGGATTTCTTGATATCTTTTCCAAATATGTCGCCATAGCTCAAATATAAGCTGGCAGATGTTGTTGTTCAAACCTTTAAATTCATCATTCATCCGAACAAGTTTGTCGAATGTCACGCCAATCTCACACGCACTGCAATCAGTTGTTCTTCGAAAGTATGAAATTCAATACCGTACAATAAACTCACAGTATAAAAACGAGACTGCTTTATATTATATGCATTTAAGACATTACAATAGAAGCTTGCGAAGCATATGACATTTTGCATTTTGTTGCAGTGCTTATCAAAACTGCTTCGCTATCAACCAGCAGAGAAAATGTGTTAGATTTTTTTTTACTATACCTATTTCCAGTTCATATGGCTTCCTAATCCTATTCTATAATATTTTCGGATGAGATTCAGGGAAACCTAACTTTCTCCGTCTCGTGTTCAGGACTAAAAGAAAGCTACTTCTAGGTTTCAGTTATCTTTTTTGTGCAATCATTACGTTTCATCACTGAGCCGATACTCCATCCTCGTAGATCAAAATCATTACTTAGTGTGTGTAATTTTTTATTGCGATTTTGGTTTTTGTGCCATAATTGCTACGAAATAATGAAATATGAAATAGTAACATTGCGAAGCCACAAATCTATTCCCTATCAAAAATTCGTTTCAAATGCTCTCATTTGGCTTGCATAGTATCGTGGACACCATTGAAGCTGTAGTTTTGAATTAATGGTAGACATCAAATATACGCGATTTGATGCTCAATATGTTGTGAATTTTACAAACATTCTCAACCATACATTCATCTGAAAAGATTGAAAAAAAAGAAGGTGAAACAGCCGAAACAGCAGTCAGTCTAATTGTGCAATAAATACTGCTGTACCAACCTTGGTTACCTAGCTGAAGCAAAACAATCAAGACATTCTAAACGATGCCAGGATTTTTTAAAAGTCGAGCACGATTTATCATACAATTGAGCATTTGCTTGCAAGATAAAATTTACTTACGTGGTAATTATGTTTAGTCGAAGTGACTTTTCAAGACGGAAAGTACACTATCTTGAAGGACATAAAACGCCGTTCCAAATTTGTCTCCTACTTCGCGGTACGCTCGTGGGCGAGGAGTTACGAGTGTTTATTGGAACAAAAATTTTTTATAATATTCTAGAAAAAATTTCTTGCTGAAATCCTCCCAGCGTTCAAATGAGGCAGCGGAGCGTTTATATTT